>CM031921.1:21962639-22147866 GCA_018703695.1 Prunus fruticosa
ACAGTTTAGGAACAGTAAAATCGTGATTCAGTTTTAGTATATATATAATTTCCAGAAAAGGGGGATGTAGATAAAAGTTCTCATGTGTGATGCTACTACACTTGGGAGTCAAACTAAGGCTGTGTTGCTATTTATTAATCATGTTGGTTATTTTTCGACCAAAGAAAAAAATCATGTTGGTTATTTTCTTGGTGAGGTACATTAGTAGTAGGTGGCAAGCAAGCTCAATCAAGATGAAAAGTCTATCTCCATTCAGATAGTAAGACTCCATGTGTAGAAAAAGATATATTTCTAGCTTCCAAGTCCTTATATAAAGGCACGAGTTGGGAGAGATATAGCAAACTCACAAGTAGAGCTAGAAGCAAAAGCTCACCCTTGTGAACTTGGAATCTTCCAATTTCCTTTTTCTCTCTGCTTATTCTGCCTCTGCCTCTGCCTCTCTGCTTTCTTTTCATAACCCATAATGGCAGCAAGAAAAACCTGTCCTTCTTTTCTTCTTCATGTTCCTCTCTTTATCTTCAGCCTTCCCAAGAAATAAAAACAAGTACAAGCCATGCGAGGGAAGAAAAAAAAAGATGAAGAAGAAGAACAAGGGCTGCGGTTTTCTGTGGGGCTGTGGGTGGGCCTATTTTCCCTGTGGCCCACTGAGTCTGTGGAGTTCGTCAACCTGGTCACAAAAATTCCTTCTTTAAAGATAATAACCCACCACAATTCATTAATTTGTTCCCTCTCTCTATCCAGCTATATTTGTCAATAACCTGAAATTTAAAATTTCAATTGGCTCCCATATGAATTAATCAAGAGATGTTTGGAGTGGTGGAGTGCATCCATATGAACTCAAGAAGATTACAGAATTTGGACCCCATGGAGAATTGATGAGAAATTGAATATTAATTTTTCCAGTACATATATAATTGAATATTAATTTTGAATGAAGAAGAAGTTTCATTATGAGTCATGACAATCAAGGAAAATCTTGTTTAGCTTTATTTGAGTGAACTATACGTTTTTAAACATGACTATATACACTGGCCAAAACATTGTACCTCCCCTGAAAAATTCATGAGTCCACCAGTGCTCATGCTTAGCAAACTCTGAAATTAAGCACTGCATGAAACATAACATATTTGAAGACCATTCTTAGTCATATACCAACACTCATAGAACTTAATACGTGCTTGCATGGCTTGTACTTGTTTATATTTTTTTCCCAAGGCTGAAGATAAGGAAAGGAACATGGAGAAGAAGAATAAAACAAGAACAGAGGAATTCCTTGCTGCCATTATGGATTATGAAAAAAGCAGTGGCAGAGAGAAAAAGGAAATTGGAATATTCCAAAGTTACTCCCCTCTTCCTCTTATGTGTTTTGATTGAGAGATGATTTTCACACTTCCCTTCATTTTTTTTAATGTTTTTCTTAAATATATTTTTCTTTTTTATTCAACCCTTTTCCCACCACTTTTTGTAGACCAAAAAAACAAAAGAGCATTCTTGAAATGGAAAAAGAAAATCTTGGTTGTTTCAATGGATTGTTGACGTGTTGTAATCTCGTTGCTGAATTTATTTAAATGACCATGATTCGAATAAATATAAGAAAATAGGAAGTGGTGAAAAAGAGAATGAAAATGGAGAAAATGATACAAGGAATACATAAAAAGCATTTAAAATTATAAAGGGAGTGCAAGTGGGAAAAATGGGAGTAAAATCAGGTCATCTTTTTTGTGAGCACTCTACCTTTTTATCATAATTAAGAAAGTTGGATTTCATATAACTAGGACGAAACAATAATCCAAAGTAGCTCAATCAAAGAAGAAGACCTTCGGGCAAGACATAATTACACTCGGTTGGCCCCCCTCTTACATTTCATATAGTTTCATCTCTGTTTCCTTGAAATTGCTATTGTTGTGAAAATGGACAAACACTTTCACTCACTCCCCTAATGATCTTATTGTTGATGGACTTTGTGACACACACAATGATGGATGAATCACACACACACACACTTGATAAACCAACCAAGCACAAAGTAACACAAGAATTTATAGAGGTTCAGCAATTACCTACATCCTCTTGGTGATCCCCTTGAGAAATTCACTAATGAAAGAATAAATTACAACTTTGGTTTACAAAGAAACCCCCATAGAACTCTATTCTCTCCCAACTCTTTTCTCTCTCACCCCTTGCTCAACATTTTGATGCACTTGTGAGCACTCTCTCACACTTGGTGTTTCCCTTATTTAATGTCTAGACTCTAAACACACAACTCAGCTCCCTCTTGAACTGATTGCCCTCTCTCTCTCTCTTCCTCCCTTGGTGAATTAACCTCCTATGAACACAATAGCTTCCAGCTACTTGACCATTCCTTGAGATTAACCACACAATTGCTGTCTCGCTTCCTCTTCCTTTTAATACACAAGTCTTTGGACTTTAGAGAAGGCTCCATCCTTTTCTCCCACGTTTTCCCCTTGGTTTCCAGACTTGGACCACAACTTGGGCAGAACAAAGGCTAGTTATTAGAGGCTGCAAACTCAGCCACCCTATCTAGAGCTATAGGGTAGGTACTCCTTGAAGCAAGTCAACAAACTTCATTCAATGGTGCTCCAGCTTTTCCAGCTCCTTGCTAGACTTCCTAGAACCCATAAAACACCTTAGAGGCCCGATGGATTAGGTAGGAAACCAACACATGTGAACACACCTTGAAAAACGCGTGGAAAAAATGAAACAGCATGTCTCGCGACCGGTCACTGAAGCCTCTGCCCGGTTGGTGGTCGCGATTTCCAGCTTCTTCGAATCTGCTTCAAAACGACCGGTCGCCAATAGCCAGCGACCGGTCGCCTTCTGTTTCACTTGCATTCTTTATGTGAGCCATTTTTCTAACAATCTCCACCTTGGCAAACCATTAATCACCCCGTGAACCATTGTTGACCTTTAGAACCTCTTCAACCTCTTAGAAATCGTTCTAGTAATTTCCAAGAGCTCCACCATGGCAACACACCTCTTGCCTCAATGCACCTTTGGTGGAAGGTGCTCCACCCAAGTCTAAACTTGAGTAACATGGACCTCTATTGCTGAAGAAAGATCCCCCATGCCAAATTCCTTGCTCCTTGCCTTCCTGGAACCTTGAGTCTTGGACATGCCTTGATATGCAAACCACATACCAAACCTTTGTTCACTAAATCCCCACTTAGCCAACCTTGCTCTTGGATTCAAGAACACATCTCTTTTCATCAATGCACCTCTCCAACTTTTCTGCTTCATGCTCCATATAGTACTCCGAAACGTGGCTGGAATTTCTTGGTCCATTCATCCAAAACTTAGGGACGGTTTAATGGATTCCTTGGGCCCGGACCTTGCTATTGATGATGGCTCCACCTCAAGTAGAACTCATTTGTGAGTTTGTTGTTGTTGCCCTTCTTCTTCAGCCCTTGTGTCAAGCTCCACCTCAAATGGAGACTCCTCCATGACCACCTTGGCAAGAAGCTTCTCTTCAACAACATCCTCCCCATTATGTTGGTCCGGCTCCTTGACTTTAAGAATTGTTGCATGCTCTTCCTTGGTACAAATCTCTACACCACCCAAAAGCTTGTATGTGTTGTTTGGTTGAATTTCCCCCCTCATAACCACCACAGTACCTTGTGTGACCATGAGCTTCCCTCCTTTGGCCTTGTAAGAGTACCCTTCTCTATCCAAAGAGCCAAGTGAGAGTAAATTCTTTCTTAGTGTAGGTACAAACCTTACCTCACTAAGACTCCAAACTTCACCATCTTGTAACTTGATCTTCACAGTCCCTATGCCCAAAACTTCACATGTAGTTTTGTCTCCCAACATAATCTTGCTTGCCTTCTTATTCTCATATGTGTCAAACATCAACTTATTTGCACACACATTATATGAGCACCCGGAATCTAAAATCCAACTTGAAGTAGAACTCTTACCCGAAGAACTTGCCATGACTTCCCCGTTACTCTCCTCCGTAACCGTCAAGAGTTCATCACAAATGTCATCATCACATACATTTACTGAACTTCCGGCTTTCTTCATCTTCTCCTTCCATACTGGACAATTTTGCTTCCAATGATCCTTAGAGCCACACTTGAAGCACCCTTCTTTGTCCTTGGACTTAGCATTCCACCCGTTGCTTCTCTTGCCTTCACGCTTGCTTGAATGGTCCCCTACGAATAGACCTGTATCTTGAGAGTTCTCCTCCGAATGTTGGGACATGCGGTGATGCGTCATCACATCTTGCACCACCTCCTCAAACTTCAAAGTACTCTTCCCAAACATAAGCGTTGTTCGGAAATGCTTATAAGACGGAGGCAAGGATGTTAGAAACATGAGTGCCTTATCCTTCGTATCATACAACACTTCCATTATTTGCAAATCAACAACACATCTATTGAAGCTGCTCAAATGCTCCATTAGATTACCTTCCTCCTCCATCCGAAGATTTAGGAGTTCTTCCTTGAGGAAGAACTTGTTGGACAGCGACCTCCCTACAAACAAAACAACCCCCCCCCCCCCCTTAGAACTCTATTATCTCCCAAGCTCTCTTTTCTCTCTCACCTCTTGCTCAACACTTTGATGCACTTGTGAATACTCTCTCACACTTGGTGTTTCCCTTCTTTAATGTCTAGACTCTCAACACAAAACTCAGCTCCCTCTTGAATTGATTGCCCTCTCTCTCTCTCTTCCTCCCTTGGTGAATTAACCTCCTATGAACACAATAGCTCCCACCTACTTGACCATTCCTTGAGATTAATCACACAATTGCTGTCTTGCTTCCTCTTCCCTTTAATACACAAGTCTTTGGACTTAGGAGAAGGCTCCATCCTTTTCTCCCATGTTTTCCCCTTGGTTTCCAGACTTGGACCACAACTTGGGCAGAACAAAGGCTAGTTATTAGAGGCTGCAAACTCAGCCACCCTATCTAGAGCTATAGGGTAGGTACTCCTTGAAGCAAGTCAACAAACTTCGAATCTGCTTCAAAACGATCGGTCACCAATACCCAGCGACCGGTCACCTCCTATTTCACTTGCATTCTTAATGTGAACCATTTTTCCAAAAGCTATCTAGGTCACCAGAAAACAAAATGAAAAAGCAAGGAAAAAGCTTATGTTCTTCTGCCCAAGAGAGAAGAAAAAAGCAGAGTAGCTAGCAACCATACACCGATAAACATAGCATGGCTCCGTTTCCTCATGAACCATTATGGAGTCGTTTTCCTTCAATGTTGCAGAGAAAGTGTTGGAAAGGTTTGCTTTCTATGCTTATCAAGAAATTCGTTTGGCATTGGATGTTAAGGCTAAGCTAAACAAGCTTCATGAAACCTTATTAACCATCGCAAAAGTGCTGCTGGATGCAGAGGAAAAACAGAAGAATGATCCTCTGCTGACTGACTGGTTGGGGAAGCTCAAAGATGTTTGATATGACATGGATGAAGTTCTTGACAAATTCGAACTCCAAAAGTTGCAGATGCAAGTGCTCAACCATAGAACTGGTGTCAAAGGAAAGGTACGCAACTTTTTTTCAAGCTACAAAATGGGCCAGAGAATCAAAGATATTAGAGA
The DNA here is from genome assembly GCA_018703695.1 of Prunus fruticosa. NCBI lineage: Eukaryota > Viridiplantae > Streptophyta > Magnoliopsida > Rosales > Rosaceae > Prunus > Prunus fruticosa. Next base: position 21,968,204 of record CM031921.1, read on the forward strand.
AAGGTTAGGTGAAATTGCAACTGCAAAAGCTCAGTTCAATCTCTCTGAACGAGCTGCAGATTGGCATGGCATGCATATGCAAAGGGAGACCCACTCTTTTGTGCATGCTCCAGATGTGATTGGGAGAGATAAGGACAAAGCAGAGATGATCATCCATCTTCTTAAGGAATCTCAAATTGATCAAGGTGATGTGAAGGAGAATGTTTATGTTATTTCCATTAATGGGTTAGGAGGCTTGGGAAAGACTACACTTGCAAAATTGGTGTACAATAATAATAGGGTAGTATCAAACTTTCAGTTGAGAATTTGGGTTTGCGTCTCAGATGATTTCAACAATAAAAGATTGCTTCGAGAAATTGTTATGGTTGCAGCTAACCAAAAATGTGGGGATGAAAGCATTGAACAGATGCAAATGAAGTTGCGGCATGCTTTGGCATGTAAGAAGCTTTTGTTGGTGTTGGATGATGTTTGGGACAAAGGGCCAATGGGGATCACAATGAAGAATGGATTGATTTGAAGTCTTTGTTAAACGTTGGAGCCAATGGGAGTAAAATCATTGTAACAACGCGCAACGAATCGGTTGCTTTGCTCATGGGGCATGCACATATGCATCTGTTGAAAGGCCTTTCCCACTCAGACTGTATAACTATATTCATAAAAGTTGAATTTTCTCATTAGAGATGAGCGAAACCATCCTGAGTTGATGAAAATTGGGGAAGATATTGTAAAGAAGTGTGGAGGGATTCCTCTTGCCTTGTACACCCTCGAAGGCCTGCTCTATTCGAACAAGGACGAACGTTATTGGTCACATGTAAGAGATAGTGACGTCTGGAAATTAGAACAGGGAAGCCATGACATTTTACCTGCACTCAAGCTAAGCTACGATGCATTGCCGGTCTACTTAAAGCCTTGTTTTGCCTTCTGTTCACTTTTTCCGAAGGAATACGTATTTAGAAGTGCAGAATTGATCCCATTGTGGATTGCTCAAGGTTTCGTTCAATCCTCCAGTGGAAAAGGAAACCAAGAGCTTGAAGATGTTGGTTTGAACTACATAAGGCAACTATGTTCTAGGTATTTCTTTCAAATTGAGGAAGACAACTTTCTTTTTCTACGGTTTAGAATACACGATCTGGTTCATGATTTAGCAATCTCAATGGCAAGGGTAGAGTATTCATCTCTAAATTTTCGTCTCTCTGATTCATCTAAGATGGTTCGGCATGTGTCAATATCTCAGAAGGACTTGTCTAAGGAAAAGGAAGAAGACCCTAAATTCTTACTCCATTTGAAGAAATTGAGAACCATTCTAATTCCAGATTTGGACAGTAACTATGTTCCTATAGAAGTTGGGATCAACAATCTATCTTTTTTAAAGAGATGCATCTCAAGGCTCAACTGCATACGGGTGCTAGATCTTAGTAACTTGACTTTTAAGGTGTTGCCAAGTTCCATCGGCAACTTCAAAAAGTTGCCAAAAGACGTTGGAAACCTGATCAGCCACAGGTACTTGGCCTTAACCATAAATTAGACGCATTTGCCAAAAGTAATTGGATGTCTCACTTCTCTTTGAACTTTATACGTCACCGCGTGCAAAAATCTTAAGTCTTTGGGTGAAGGGATGCACTGCCTCACTAATCTTCGAATGCTGGCCATTGTGAACTGTCACAACTTAAAATCATTAATATCTTGTAACATGACCGCATTGGAAACTTTGGTTATTGACAGATGCACAAAGCTAGATCTGATGGGGTCAGGAGAAGGCATTCGATGTCTTCAATCAATTTGGCTGGTAGCTTTGAATTTGGAGACCTTGCCCAATTGGCTGTAAAAGTCTGCAAACACTTTAAAAACGTTACATTTGGGATTTTGCACCTATCTCCGGAATGGTTACAAAACTTCAAGGTGCTCCAAAAACTAAAGATTAAAGATTGTCCCCAATTGCTTGATCTTCCTGATGGCATGTGTCACCTCACCGCATTGAGAGAATTGGAGATTAGCAGCCATCCTTTAATTGAAGGATTGAATTTCCCGAGATCGCTCTTATCCCAAATGTCATACTTGGTGGGAAATTATCTCATTGACTTCTAATTAGGTAATAATATTATGTAGTTATTGATCTCTTCTTGAATGTGTTATTTGTGGTTTTCTATGTATCTAAATCGATTGCTAAATCTATTTATTAGATGTAGTTCAAAATTATTTGAAGGATAGTATGCTTTAGATCAACCAATTTCGTGCTTACTCTGTTAATAACAATATATATCATTTCCTTTTTCTTCCTAACATTGCAGGTCTCATGGATTTTGTAATGTCTGGATGTTTTGATTGATATTTTTTTTCCTTCTTTCATACATGTGTATTCGAAGCCCTCTGGTTTGTCTATCTTTGCTCCCTTGGTATGAAAGATACAAATACATTGAAGGGGCTTTTAAATACGAGTGAGTCAGTGACCATATGGATGTTACTATTCTAGAAGTTTTCATGCAGTTGTTCCCTCATGAATGTTTTCAGGCAGCCAACTGCTTATTAAGAATGTGCTTTTGTATCGTAACTAATTAACTTTCATGTACGGGTTGATGTGATGATGCCTTTTCTTGTACTACCTGTTGACTGCCGTAAGAACTTATCGGTTGCGCGCTATGATAAGCAGTTTTCCATTTGTCTCCTAAACACCTCATACAGATTTAACAACAGTCGTTTTGAAGATTTTTCTAAAAGAAAACAGTAGTAACAGATCCAAAGAAAGGAACTCTATACGCATGAAAGTTTTATGCTACAAGTTTATTTTGGTGCTACATATAGGTTTATTTCATGACTGCTCTTTTGTTTTTTTGGTCTAGAAAAAGTGGTGTGATTTTCTTTACCTTCAATGCTTGCTTTTTTTTCCATGCTTTTCATTCATCGTTGTTGAAGATGAGAGTGTAGATGAAGGAAAAGAGAGAAACAAGCTCTTGGAAAATATGGGGTGACCCTGACCCTGCTCTGCCAAAGGAGGTGACGGAATGCACGATTTTAATAGCTGCGGAAGGGGGAAGGCCCTCCAGGAAATACGAAGAAGAAAAATATATAAAAATCATTACAAAAAAATGAAGAGTGTGAAAATCTTGAAGGCCCAAGGAAATAATGTTCTTGAAGACAGGCTGAAGATATACATACACTGTAACTTCAAGAACAGAGCTGATTCAATTAGGACCTAATCATGATTAAGGGATGTAACCTTGCAGTGAATGAAGAGATGATCAATTGGCTGTGGATATTTATTTGGGCACAAGGAGAGGCTGAGACAGCTCAAGTCCACCTCATGCTTTCCCTCACCAATCCCTTTGACTAATAAGTCCTCAAGTTGCCTCTCCAAGCTCTTCATATTTTTTAGGATTCATAATCTGTTTTTCAACATATTGATGTGATTTTGTCCAGAAAAAAAAACTGATTGATGTGATTATTTTTACTTCCTATTTGATTTAGACACTAGGAATGAAAGAAAGGCCTGAAAAATCCCAGTGACAGGCTAAATGTTTTAAGTACATAACCTATCCCAAAATCCCAGAGTCGTTTAATTTGTATCTTCTGTTTTTAAACGTCCCTTGATCACGATTAGGTGCTAATTAATTAAATCACCTCTATTCTTGAACTTCTACTCTTACAAGATTTTAGTAACTTCAGTTTTCTTACATTAAAAGTAAAATAAAATCCATGCGCTAAATCAGAATGCTGCTTCTTTGTCAAACAGAACTATATATATATATATATATATATATATATATATATATATATGAGGAAAAAGGATACAAGGGTGACTGTTTAATCATATACTTATTGGTGGACTAAGCTCATGCTTAGCAAACTCTAAAATTATAAGCACTACATGAAACATAACATATTTGAACACCATTCTCAGTTCTCACATACAAAAACCCCTTATACTTAATGTAACAACCTCAAATTTACCAACACTCGTAGAACTTGATGTCCACCTTGAGCCTGAAGTACACTTCACCTTCATATGCATCTGTGTTGATGGTTGCGATTCCCCGGTGCATGAAAAAGTCTCCGGTGCCACCCACCACGGATATGTCCCTAGTTTTAATCAAAATGGGATCGACCCCAATGAAATTTATGCTGCCTTGGTAGTCTGTGCTGTTCAGAGCGAATGAGAAGCCAAGCCAAGAAGTGAATGTGTTCTTTGTATCATATATGTACATCCCTTGAGCCCTGCCAACAGGCTTGGAGTGCAGATTGTTGTCAAGGGTAATGGGATCGTCGAAAACCGCTATGTTTCCGAAATGAAATTGGGGTGCCAAGATGGTTAGATTGGCTCCTTGAGGAGCTGCTACAATAGCTGATGTAGCATTGGCAGCATTTTTACCATTGTAAATAATGTCATGGAAGAATAGCACCAAGTGCTTGCATGGCTTGTACTTGTTTTTATTTCTTGGGAAGGCTGAAGATAAAGCAAGGAACATGAAGAAGAAAAGAAGAACAGAGGTTTTTCTTGCTGCCATTATGTGTGAAGAAAAAAGAAGAAGCAGAGAGAAAAAGGAAAATTGGAAGATTCCAAGTTCACAAGGGTGAGCTTTTGCTTCTAGCTCTACTTGTGAGTTTGCTATATCTCTCCCAACTCATGCCTTTATATAAGGACTTGGAAGCTAGAAATATATCTTTTTCTACACATGGAGTCTTACTATCTGAATGGAGATAAGGATTCTAAGGTTTTCTTATTAGACTTTTCCTCTTGACTGAGATTGCTCGCCACCTACTACAAATGTACCTCACCAAGAAAATAACCAACATGTGATTAATAAATAGCAACACAGCCTTAGTTTGACTCCCTAAGTAGCTGCATCACCCATGAAAACTTTTCTCTACATCCCTGTTTTCTGGGTCCAAGGAAATAATGACTGGGGACTTTGTCCTTGAAATTGATTTCTAAATATTGAAGTTTTTGACCGGTAATGACTAAGGATATAAATCATGAAAAATAAACAATACTAAGTCGCGATGACCTAATGAGATAAATTTGTAAGTTATGTTGTGAAATTGTTAATATTAACCTCATATTCAAACAATAGTCCACATTTTAAAAGATTTTAGATGCGTAATTTATTACGTAAACATATGAAAAATTGTGCGATAACACAACATTTTCCTGATTTCAAATGGCATCAGACCCAATCACCATACAAAGAACTTTTTAGGGAAACTCTCGTCTTATGTGCTTGACATTTCTGACATGAACCATAGCATCAAGTAGTTGCAAAGAAGTTTCAGCTAATAACATGCATGAACAAGTCCTTCCTTTTCCTGTGAAACTTTTTATGAAGCGTATAAAGAAAATAAATAAATAAAAAGTTTATTTTATTGGTGCGTTGTGCTTTGCCATAATTACTTCTTCTGTTTGGTAGCTCCTCAATTATGTTTTTCGTATGAAATATTTTTCTAAGCAAAAGCTAGCCACTTATATGATTAACTTTGTTCAAGTTGCACCATGAGGAGCACGACAAGAACGAGATTAATTTAATTTCCAGGACAGGCTGCTAAATATAATAATAATAGCAATAACAAAAAGAAAAGGCTTTAAAAGAGTTGGACTCAAACTCCACTGGGAGGAACCATTCACTCTTCAGCAATGAGGCCAAATTGAAAACTGCTGTAAAAGTAAGGCCAAAATAAAGGAAATGATAATAAAAAATACATCCAAGGATAAGTCTCAAGTCATAATTACCAAAGCTTAGGCTGCATAAACGAGTTAAGCAAGTTGGTGAAGGTAGTTGGTGAAGGTAGTGTGATCATTTTCTTATATTTAAGTTCAATCCTCTACATTATAGTTGTCAATTATAATCAATTTTTTAATACTGATATGTACAATCTACATATTATATTGTCATATCGTTAAGAATTTAAACTCTTCTCACCTGTTTTGGTTCCTCCCTAATAACAATAACAACAAAGAAAACAAACTGCTCAAATTAATAAATTGGCGTATTATTAGCCTTCGATGGAAATAATATATGTAGTTTTGGTTTATATGTGTACAAGACTAGCTGCAGCGCAGTAGAGTAGTTGTACACTGATTGGGGTCCCATGATTGTCAAATTTGTGCACCTTTTTGCATTCTATTCTGGTGGGAGTTTGGTGGAGGTAGGTGTTGATTTAGATTTTAGTGCTGGTCCAAATGAAAAGTGACATATAATATAGAGGGATTTACTATTATGCCCGTGTCTAAATTATATATATTTTTTAAATCTATATGAAATGGAGTTGAGAAACATACTTAAAATTCATTTACAACATAACAAATAGGTTTCGAACTTCTTATAAATTACAAAACTGCCATCAATTTCTTAAAACAAGCCCAACCACAAAACCTAATTAAAAAAAACCCAAAACCACATGACATCAAAGTAATTTAATAATAAAAATTAAATTTAACATGGTCATCTGTCGTTTTTTGGATTTTTTTTGGATTTGTTTATAGAAATTAAATGGTGTAAGGTTTATCTATTTTAATATAGGTGTTGATTTAGACTATTATTCATTCTTAGCACTAGTGATTATTAAATTATTAATTTATAGAAAGTTCAAAGCCTCTTTATTGTTATGTTGTAAATGAGTTTTGGGTGTATTTCTAAAGTCTATTTCATGTAGAGTTTTTTTTTTAATTTCTAATAATTTGGGCCCCTATGTTGGGCATAATAGTGAAACTCCCAAAAAATTAACCATTAGTAAGATCACTCTCCTCGAGAGTTATCCCCTTGACTACACCCTTCTCGGCTTTGCTACCCAGACACTCATCATGCGCAATCTCTTCTGGTTCAGAAGTGACCAGATCTGGCATCTTTGCCTCTTATTGTTGAGGGTCCTCTAGAACCGCAAAATGGTTCGTGCTAACTAGGTTCAGTTGGGTCATTCCACTAGCACAACTAGTGTCCAGCTCCCCCCTTTGCCGACATCCAAAATATTTTGTTACCTTTCTTTAAAAGATAACCCTTTTAACTAGGTTATGAGCAAAATTAACTATTTTTATAAAGTAAAAAAGACTGTAGCTTAAGTGGTTAGAAGTATTTATTTTTGTACTTAAAATCGTTCGTCTCTCTTTTAGTATTAGGAGAGACTAGCGTCTTTTTTAGGGTTAGGGTTTCCATCATGTCTTGGTAGTGTCTTCATTGTCCGCCCTCGTCGCTGCACTCGACATCTCCCTCTCGCTCTGGTCATGCTAGTCTCCTCGCCCTTCTTCTCCCACGTCCACCCTCATTGTCGCTCTCTATTCAAACCACCATCATTGCGACTTTTCCCTCTTTTCAGTATCGAGTTCCATCATCTTGGCTATCCTCCCCTTACTGTGCTCGTCGAACGTTGGGTGTGGTTGGTTTCTTGGTGATTCAGATTCATCTCCTTTGATCTTTACTGTTAGCGAGACCCTAGTTTAATTAGGAGATTTATTTTCTAGTATATTATGATTCTATTTCTTTCCTTTTGTACAGATATTGTGTAATTAGGATTTTATTTTGTTTCCTAGTTTAACCCTTTACACCCTTGTATTATAAAGACCTCCTTTTGGAGAATGAAATACAACCTGAAAATATTTTACCCATATTGTTTGATTTCTACCATGTCTATGTCAGCTCCTAACTGTCCTGATCTGGTGGCTAATATTGAACAATCATTTGGGATCCGTTTGGTTCTCACGACACGTGGACAGGTTGGCGTGGTTCTTGGTTCTTCTGATGTTGTAGATAATTTTGTTGGTTTTATTTACAGTCTTATGGCTCAAGTTCCTACTGATCAACTTGTCAATTGTGATGGGTTTATCAAAACTTTTACGCAGCTTTGGAAAGGCTCCACCAATGTCTCTATCAAATAAATTGGTTCAAAAATATTTTGGGTGCGCTTTGTTTGTGATTGCGATAAGAGGCGAGTTCTTCATATGGTGCAATGGGCTTTTCGGCTTTCATTGATTTTGTTGGCTGACATTCCGGATAATGGGAGTATGCACTCTATGCCCCTGTCCTTTGGTATTTTTTGGGTTCAACTCCATGGTGTCCTTGGCTTTTGTATGACTGTCGTTGTATTGGGGCTATCCTAGAAGAAATTCTCTGGGTTGATAATCGTGATGGCACTGATTGTGTGGGACATTTTATCCGCATTCGTGTGCGGTTTGATGTTACACAACCTCTTATTCGTCGAACCCCAATTACGTTTCCAGATGTGGGCGAGCAAATAGTGGATTTCAAGTATGAATATCTTCCTGAATACTGTTTTGCTTGTGGAAAACTTGGTCATCCTACTCAGGTGTGTATCGACAAGTATGAACTTTCTCAGGGTTCTCTCACTTCATCTTTGTTAGCCCAATTTTCCGTAGCTTTTGTGATCTAGAAGGTGTTATCAATCTACTCGGTAAATCTATTGGTAGCTCGGCACGTCGTTCTTCGGCTATTTCACCCCCTTCTAAGAGTCCTGGTCACTCCCCGCGTTAGGATAGCTTCTGGAATACTGATGGTTTGGGTGATTGTGGTCTTTGTTCTTATCTTTCCGAGACCGGAATGAGTTGGAGGATTCCATTTTCCCCCTTGCTTCTATCAATGAATTCCTTTTTCTCAAAAACAAAAAAAACAAAAAAAAAAAGTGGCCAATAGAGGATGGATTTCTTCACAAGAGAAACCAAGGCAAACTGCACATCCAATACTTATATAATCAGAATATACTCCTAACTTCTGAAGGAGCCAAGAATATGAGCTCATCAATGTAAACCTGAAAATTACGAGGTCCAGCGCAATCCTTTAAGCTACCCACTCTCGAAGCAATTGGTATACTAAAGGGATGAATTTTTACAAAAAAAACTATAGAAATTGGTTCCTATTATTTCAAATATTAATTAATAATATTGTTCTTATTCAATGTCAATGTACCTCAGTGATTGCGGTAAGCAAGCTATCTATGACATTTTTTCTAGAAAAGAGCTATGGAGAGAGAGAGAGAGAGAGAGAGAGAGAAACTAGCCGAATAACCTGAAAGCACATGTGTTAGCCCCTCAATGGAATTATACACTGTTCAACAATAAAATATATCAATGAGGATGGTTATGATCTGCTATTTTTACCATGTGATCCTAATTAATTTTAATCTTATGTGTTTTATCTTGTTATTGGTCTAGTAGCCTTAAATATTAAATTTTAGGGAGTTTCACTAAAACACCAAAAATGGGGGCTGAAATTATAAAAAAATTCAACAACCAAAATACTTTATAAACACACCCAAAACCCATCATTACACACACTCAAAACCCATTTATAAACACACCCAAAAAATATACAATTGTTGATTTTGTGGTTGATTTTGGGTGTATTTCTATATTTAAATAGTATTTGGGTTTTTTTATAAATACATGTCTAGGATTGAGTTTATTTATAAATTTGTATAAATTTTAATCATCCCTTGATCACGATTAGGTCCTAATCAAATCACTTCTGTTCTTGAACTCCAGTGTATATCTGTATATGAAATTATGAATGCTTTGGTTTGTAGTCTTATAAGATTTTAGTAACTTCAGTTCTCTTACATTAAAAATAAAATAAAATCCATGCAGTGGATCAAAATGCTGCCTTCTTTATCAAACAAAGCTATCTATATATAAGGAAAAAGAATCTGAAAGTATGGACTAAGCTCATGCTTAGCAAACTCTGAAATCAAGCACTGCATGAAACAGAACATATTTGAAGACCATTCTTAGTCATATACCAACACTCATAGAACTTACGTGCTTCCATGGCTTGTACTTGTTTATATTTTTTTCCCAAGGCTGAAGATAAAGAAAGGAACATGAAGAAGAAGAAGAAAACAAGAACAGAGGAATTCCTTGCTGCCATTATGGATTATGAAAAAAGCAGTGGCAGAGAGAAAAAGGAAATTGAAATATTCCAAAGTTACTCCCCTCTTCCTCTTATGTGTTTTGGGAGATGATTTTCACACTTCCCTTCTTCTTTTTTAAATGTTTTTCTTAAATATATTTTTCTTCTTTATTCAACCCTTTTCCCACCGCTTTTTGTAGACTAAAAAATCAAAAGAGCACTCTTCTTGAAATGGGAAAAAGAAAATCCTGGTTGTTTTAATGGATTGTTGACGAGTCATAATCTCATTGCTGAATTTATTTAAATGACCATGATTGGAAGAAATATAAGAAATAGGAAGTGGTGAAAAGAGAATGAAAATGGGAGTAAAATCAGGTCTTCTTTTTTGTCAGCACAATACCTTTTAACATAAGAAAGTTGAATTTCATATAACTCCAAAGCAATAAAAGATGAGATAATAATCCAAAGTAGCTCAATCAAAGAAGAAGACCTTCAGGCTGTTGTGAATTTGAGAACAAACTCAACTCACCCTCCCCTAATGATCTTGTTGTTGATGGACTTTGTGACAAACACAATTATGGATAAATCACACACACTACACTTGAGAAACTAACCAAGCACAAAATGACACAAGAATTTATAGAGGTTCAGCAATTGCCTACATCCTCTTAGTGATCCCCTTGAGAAATTCACTAATGAAAGAATAAGTTACAACTTTAGTTTACAAAGAAACCCCCTTAGAACTCTATTCTCTCCCCAAGCTCTCTTTTCTCTCTCACCCCTTGCTCAACACTTTGATACACTAGAGAACTCTTAAGCCATGATTTTCTTCTTGCATGGTAAACCCCTTTATATAGCCAAATATGCAAGAGTGTGAATGCAACCTCACACTATTCAAATGTTGGCTACCAAACTTAACCATGGATGGCTACCAAACATTCCACCATTTTGTGCCACCAAACAAGTCACCTATTTTTGACAAAGATGGCAAGCCAATATTTACTCACATGGGCAACTCCAAACTTCTTCTAGAAATGAGTCAACCATGTCATGGAATTTAGGTAGAAATCCATAGCACACAAAAGAGGACTTTGTATCCTTAGGTGAGCCAAATTTCCAACAATCTCCACCTTGGCGAACCTTAATCACCCCGTGAACCATTGTTGTCCTCTAGAACCTCTTCAACCTCTTAGAAATCGTTCTAGTAATTTCCAAGAGCTCCACCATGGCAATTAACCTCTTGCCTCAATGCACCTTTGGTGGAAGGTGCTCCACCCAAGTCTAAACTTGAGTAACTTGGACCTCCTGTGCAGAAAAGAGATCCCCCATGCCAAATTTGTTGCTCCTTGCCTTCTTGGAACCTTGAATCTTGGACATGCCTTGATATGCAAACCACATACCAAACATTTGTTCACTAAATCCCCACATAGCCAACCTTGCTCTTGGATTTAAGAACACACTTCTTTTCATCAATGCACCTCTCCAACTTTCCCGCTTCATGCTCCCTATAGCACTCTGAAACGTGGCTGGAACTTCTTGGTCCATCCATCCAAAACCTAGGGACGGTTTGATGGATTCCTTGGGCCCGGACCTTGCACTTGATGATGGCTCCACCTCAAGTAGAACCCCTTTGTGAGTTTGTTGTTGTTGCCCTCCTTCTTCAGCCCTTGTGTCAAGCTCCACCTCAAATGGAGTCTCTTCCATGACCACCTTGGCAAGAAGTTGTTCAACAACAATATTCTCCCCATCATCCCTTGTCTTGACTTCACCTTTGTAATCAAGCACCTTTGATGATGAACCGTTAGTCACACAACCTTGACTAACCTTCATTGCCCAGCTTCTTTTGAGCAAACCTGCAGCTGCATTATGTTGAACTGGCTCTTTGACTTTAAGACTTGTTGCCTGCTCTTCCTTGGTACCACTCTTTGCACCACCTGCAAATGTACCACCCAAAAGCTTGTATGTGTTGTTTGGTTGAATCTCCCCTTTCATAACCACCACAGAACCTTGTGTGACTATGAGCTTCCCTCCTTCGGCCTTGTAAGAACACCCTTGTCTATCCAAAGAGCCAAGAGAAAGTAGATTCGTTCTTAGTGCAGGTACAAACCTTACCTCACTAAGACTCCAAACTTCACCACCTTGCAACTTGATCTTCACAGTCCATATGCCCAAAACCTCACATGTAGTTTTATCTCCCAACATAATCTTGCATGCCTTCTTTTCCTCATATGTGTCAAACATCAACTTATTTGCACACACATGATATGAGCACCCGGAATCTAGAATCCAACTTGAAGAAGAACTTGAACTCTTACCCGAAGAACTTTCCATGACTTCCCCGTTACTCTCCTCCGTAACCGTCAAGAGCTCATCACAAATGTCATCATCACACACATTTGCTGAACTTTCGGCTTTCTTCATCTTGTTCTGCTTCTCCTTCCAAACTGGACAATCTCGCCTCCAATGATCCGTAGATCCACACTCGAAGCACCCTTCATTGTCCTTGGATTTAGCATTCCTCCCATTGCTTCTCTTGCCTCCACGCTTGCTTGAACACCTCCCTGCGAACAAGCCAGCATCTTGAGAGTTCTCCTCTGAACGTTGAGACATCCTGTGATGCGTCATCACATCTTGCACCACATCCTCAAACTTCAAGGTACTCTTCCCAAACATAAGCGTCGTTCGAAAATGCTTATAAGACGGAGGCAAGGATGTAAGAAACATGAGTGCCTTATCCTCCGTATTATACAACACTTCCATTCTTTGCAAGTCAGCAACACATCTATTGAAGCTGCTCAAATGCTCCATTAGATTACCTTCCTCCTCCATCCGAAGATTTAGGAGTTCTTCCTTGAGGAAAAGCTTGTTGGACAGCGACTTCCCTGCAAACATCTCTTCGAGTTTCTCCCATGTTTGCTGCGCTGTGTCCTTCATCACGTTGATGAGCACCTCATCTGTGATGTAGTTCTCGATGGCTCCTCTAGCTAACTCGTCTAGCACACCCCACTCCGCATCTGTCATGGTTGCTGGCTTCTTCTCCTTGCCTCCCAAAACAATGCAGAGATTTTGCTGTGTAAGGGCTGACTTCATCCTCCTTTGCCAAAGCGTGAAGTTCTCCTTCCCCTGTGAAGGGCTTTAACTCCACCTTCATGCTGACAGATTGTGGTAGCCTCTGCAACATAGAGCTACTTTCACCTTCAGCTTCCTTGTCACCTGCCATCTTCATCACACTAGCACTTGCTGCTCCAACACAGCTCTGATACCACTTGTTGTGAATTTGAGAACAAACTCAACTCACCCTCCCCTAATGATCTTGTTGTTGATGGACTTTGTGACAAACACAATTATGGATAAATCACACACACTACACTTGAGAAACTAACCAAGCACAAAATGACACAAGAATTTATAGAGGTTCAGCAATTTCCTACATCCTCTTAGTGATCCCCTTGAGAAATTCACTAATGAAAGAATAAGTTACAACTTTGGTTTACGAAGAAACCCCCTTAGAACTCTATTCTCTCCCCAAGCTCTCTTTTCTCTCTCACCCCTTGCTCAACACTTTGATACACTAGAGAACTCTTAAGCCATGATTTTCTTCTTGCATGGTAAACCCCTTTATATAGCCAAATATGCAAGAGTGTGAATACAACCTCACACTATTCAAATATTGGCTACCAAACTTAACCATGGATGGCTACCAAACATTCCACCATTTTGTGCCACCAAACAAGTCACCTATTTTTGACAAAGATGGCAAGCCAATATTTACTCACATGGGCAACTCCAAACTTCTTCTAGAAATGAGTCAACCATGTCATGGAATTTAGGTAGAAATCCATAGCACACAAAAGAGGACTTTGTATCCTTAGGTGAGCCAAATTTCCAACACAGGCAAGACATAACCACATAATCACACTCGGTTGGGCCTCCCTCTTACATTTCATATAGTTTCATCTCTGTTTCCTCGAAATCGCTATCTGGGTCACCAGAAAACAAAATGAAAAAGCAAGGAAAAAGCTTATGTTCTTCTGCCCAAGAGAGAAGAAAAAAGCAGAGTAGCTAGCAACCATACACCGATAAACATAGCATAGCTCCGTTTCCTCACGAACCACTATGGAGTCGTTTTCCTTCAATGTTGCGGAGAAAGTGCTGGAAAGGTTTGCTTCCCATGCTTATCAAGAAATTCGCTTGGCGTTGGATGTCAGGGCTGAGCTAAACAAGCTTCAGGAAACCTTATCAACCATCGCAAAAGTGCTGCTAGATGCAGAGGACAAACAGAGGAATGATCTCCTGTTGACTGACTAGTTGGGGAAGCTCAAAGATGTTTGCTATGACATGGATGAAGTTCTTGACAAATTCGAACTCCAAAAGTTGCAGATGCAAGTGCTCAACCCCAGGACTCGTGTCAAAAGAAAGGTACGCAACTTTTTTTCAAGCTACAAAATGGGCCAGAGAATAAATTTTTTTAGAGAAAGGTTAGGTGAAATTGAAGCTGCAAAAGCTCAGTTCAATCTCTCTGAACGAGTTGCAGATTGGCATGGCATGCACATGGAGAGGGAGACCCACTCTTTTGTGCACGCCCCAGTTGTGATTGGGAGAGATAAGGACAAAGAAGAGATGATCATCCATCTTCTTAAGGAACCTCAAATTGATCAAGGTGATGAGGAGAATGTTTCTGTTATTTCCATTAATGGGTTAGGAGGCTTGGGAAGACCACACTTGCAAAATTGGTGTACAATGATAACAGGGTAGTAGCAAACTTTGAGTTGAGAATTTGGGTTTGAGTCTCAGATGATTTCGACAATAAAAGATTGCTTCGAGAAATTGTTATGGCTGCAGCTAACCAAAAATGTGGGGATGAAAGCATTGAAAATATGCAAATGAAGCTGCGGCATGCTTTGACAGGTAAGAAACTTTTGTTGGTGTTGGATGATGTTTGGGACAATGGGCCAATGGGGATCACAATGAAGAAATGGATTTATTTGAAGTCTTTGTTAAATGTTGGAGCCAGTGGGGGAGTAAAATCATTGTAACAAAGCGCAACGAATCGGTTGCTTTGCTCATGGGGCATGCACATATGCATCTGTTGAAAGGCCTTCGCCACTCAGACTGTATAACTATATTCATAAAAGTTGCATTTCCTCATCGAGATGAGCAAGACCATCCCGAGTTGATGAAAATTGGGGAAGTACTCATCTCTAAATTTTCGTCCCTCTGATTCGTCTAAGATGGTTCAACATGTGTCAGTATCTCAGAAGAAGACCCGAATTCTTACTCCATTTGGAGAAATTGAGAACCATTCTAATTCCAGATTTGGACAGCAACTATGTTCCTCTAGAAGTTGGGATCAACAATCTATCTTTTTTAAAGAGATGCATCTCAAGGCTCAACTGCCTACGGGTGCTAGATCTTAGTAACTTGATTCTTAAGGTGTTGCCAAGTTCCATCGGCAACTTGAGACACTTGCGATACCTCGATGTATCGTATAATCATCATATAAAGAAGCTCCCTGATTCCATTTGAAAGCTGCAACATTTGCAATCATTGCTGCTTATAAATTGTGGAAACTTCCAAAAGTTGCCTAAAGACCTTGGAAACCTGATCAGCCTCAGGTACTTGGCCTTAACCATAAATCAGACGGATTTGCCAAAAGTAATTGGATGTCTCACTTCTCTTCGAACTTTATACGTCACCGCGTGCAAAAATCTTAAGTCTTTGGGTGAAGGGATGCGATGCCTCACTAATCTTCGAATGCTGGCCATTGTGAACTGTCAAAACTTAGTATCATTACCATCTTGTAACATTACCACATTGGAAACTTTGGTTATTTACAGATGCCCAAAGCTAGATCTGATGGGGTCAGGAGAAGGCATTCGATGTCTTCGATCAATTTGGTTGGTAGGTTTGAATTTGGAGGCCTTGCCCCATTGGCTGCAAGAGTTTGCAAACACTTTAAAAACGTTTCATTTGAGATTTTGTACCTATCTACAGTCACTTCCGGAATGGTTTCAAAACTTTACTTTGCTTCAAAAACTAAAGATTACATATTGTTCCCATTTGTTTGCTTTTCCTGAGGGCTTGGATCGCCTCACTGCGTTGAGAGGGTTGGAGATTAGCAATTGTCCTTTAATTAGGAGATGCAGGCATGAAGGTGAGGATTGGTCCAAGATTGCTCATGTCCCAAAGATCATACTCAATGGTCTTGTTATCTCATCGACGGCTAATTAGGTAACAATGTTATATAGTTATTGATCTCTTCTTGGTTGTGCTATTTTTGGTTTTCATACTAAATGTTGCTATGCCTTTAGTTATTCTAAATCCAAATTGTGGTCGCTTTGATGAAAGTTAAATTTCCTTCTTTTTCTTTTTTCAGTTCAAAATTTGAACGATAGTATGTTTTTAGATTAACCTATTTGCTTAGTCTCTTAATAACAATATATGTATATAATTTCTCTTTTCTTCCTAACAATTGCAGATCTCATGGATAGGACCATTTGAGGTATTTCGTCTAGTCATCAATCCGAATTGATGTATGAAGATCTTTTTTCCTTTTCTTTTCGTATTGTGATGTGTGGATGTTTTAGTGACCTTATGGTCAATGATTGATGTTTGTTTCTTCATTTTTTTCTACACCTGTATAATTGAAGCCCTCTGGTTTGCCTATATTTTCCCCCTTGGTATTAAAGATATGAGTGGCCATATGAATGTTACTATTCTAGAAGTTTTCATGCAGTTGTTCCCTCATGAATGTTTTCAGATATCCCTCATGAATGTTTAATCATATTACTTATTGGTGGACTAAGCATATGCTTAGCAAACTTTAAAATTTTAAGCACCGCATGAAACAGAACATATTTGAAGACTATTCGTAGTTCTCACATACCAACTGTTGAAACTAATGCACTGCACTGCACTTTTTTTTTATTTTTTGGGAAGGCTGAAGATAAAGCAAGGAACATGAATAAGAAGAAAAGCTGAGGCATAAGCTTTTCGGGAGCTGATTTTCATACTTGTCTTCATTTTTTTAATGTTTTTTTAAAATATATTTTTCTTCTTCATATTTCCTATTCTACCCTTTTTAGTATTTCAATTCGATAGTAAACCCCCTAGAGAGCCTTCCCCATTCCGCGAGAAAGTGAAATTGAGATAGCACTGTTTTGCTATCCCGACCAATCAACTATGCCATTCGGGATAATTTTTTCACTTGAAATATTGTGGTTGGCTAGGGATAACAAAACAATGCTATCCCTGTTGCACATAAGTTTTTCTGCCATTCTGCAGCTATTAATTAAATCTTGCATTCCGTCGCCTCCTTTGGCAGAGCAGGGTCACCCCAAATTCTTCAAAAGCTTGTTTCTTTCTCTTTTCCTCCATCTACAGTATCACCTTCAATAACCAAGAATTGAAAGCATGGAAACAAATGCAACCACTGAAGGTAAAGAAAATCACACCAATTTTTTTTTCTAGACGAAAAAAACAAAAGAGCACTCTTGAAATGGGTGAGTGAGCGTGTCCTTTATTAAAGTCATCTCATGTTTACATTTTCTGGGCCAAATTTTTAACGAGTGGGTACAGTCCAAATTTTAAAGAGAAAGCCTGAATTGCTTAAGAAGTACAGACGTAGGCTTGTTGGCAAGATAGTATGCCAGTCCTCTTATATTCGATCTCCTTCCTTATACATTAGAGTAGTTTGGAAAACCGTAAAAAAAAAAAAAAACAGAATTGCCCAAGAAATGCAGAGGTTTAGTCCAAAAACAGAAATGCAGAGGTTGGCAAGGTAGTGTGCCCGCGCACCATTACGCTCAAATTCAATTCCCCTACCCATACATTAGACTAGTTTAGAATATTGCTATAAAAAAAATTATTAAAAAAAGACTGCCCCCACACTTGAGATGCAACCGTGCAGTGCATGAAGAGATGATCAATTGGCTGTGGATATTGATTTGGGCACAAGGAGGGTGAGACAGTCCAAGTCCAACTCATCCTTTCCCTCACCAATCTCTTTGACTAATAAGTCCTCAAGTTGCCTCTAAGCTCTTCATATTTTTAAGGACTCATAATCTGCTTTTCAAAAGATTGATGTGATTGTTTTTACTTCGTATTAGATATAGACACTTGGAAATGAAAGAAAGCCCTGAAAAATCTCAATGTCATGCTAAATGTCTGCTATTTTCAAGATGTGATCCTAATTAATTTAATCTTCTGTTTATGTTTTGTTGTTCAACTATTTCCCCCCGTTTATGGTACTCATGTAGCAGCCTTCAATGCTAAATTTTAATCATCCCTTGATCACGATTAGGTGCTAATTAAACCACCTCTGTTCTTGAACTTCAAGTCTAGTCATATAAGATTTCAGTAACTTCAGTTCTCTTACATTAGCAGTAAAATAAAATCCATGCACAAAATCAAAATGCAGCTTCTTTGTCAAACAGAGCAATATGTTAAGAATAAAAGGATCTGAAAGTACAAGGGTGATTGTCTAATTACTTATTGATGGACTAAGCTCATGCTTAGCAAACTCCAAAATTATAAGCACTCGATGAAACATAACATATTTGAACACCATTCTCAGATCTCACATACCAAAAGCCCTTATACTTAATGTAACTACCTCAAATTTACCAGCACTCATAAAACTTGATATCCACCTTGAGCCTGAAGTAGACTTCACCTTCATATGCGTCGGTGTTGATGGTTGCGATTCCCCGGTGCATGAAAACGTCTCCGGTGCCACCCACAACAGATATGTCCCTAGTTTTAATCAAAATGGGATCGAACCCAATGAAATTTATGCTGCCTTGGTAGTCTGTGCTGTTCAGAGCAAATGAGAAGCCAAGCCAAGCAGTGAATGTGTTCTTTGTATCATATATGTACATCCCTTGAGCCCTGCCAACAGGCTTGGAGTGCAGATTGTTGTCAAGGGTAATGGGATCGTCGAAAACCGCAATGTTTCCGAAATGAAATTGGGGTGCCAAGATGGTTAGATTGGCTCCTTGAGGAGCTGCTACAATTGCTGATGTAGCATTGGCAGCATTTTTACCATTGTAAATAATGTCATGGAAGAATAGCACCAAGTGCTTGCAAGGCTTGGACTTGTTTTTATTTCTTGGGAAGGCTGAAGATAAAGCAAGGAACATGAAGAAGAAAAGAAGAACAGAGGTTTTTCTTGCTGCCATTATGGGTTATGAAAAGAAAGCAGAGAGGCAGAGGCAGAATAAGCAGAGAGAAAATGGAAAGTGGAAGATTCCAAGTTCACAAGGGTGAGCTTTTGCTTCTTGCTCTACTTGTGAGTTTCCTATCTCTCCCAACTCATGCCTTTATATAAGGACTTGGAAGCTAGAAATATATCTTTTTCTACACATGGAGTCTTACTATCTGAAGGGAGATAAGGATTCTAAGGTTTTCTTATTAGACTTTTCCTCTTGATTGGGCTTGCCACCTACTACTAATGTACCTCACCTACTACTAAATAACTAAACATGATTAAGAAATAGCACACGGCCTTAGTTTGACTCCCTAAGTAAGCAGCATCACCCATGAAAACTTTTTCTCTACATCCCTGTTTTCTGGGTCCAAGGAAATAATGACTAGGGACTTTGTCCTTCAAATTGATTTCCAAAGATTGAAGTTTTTGACAAGTAATGACTAAGGATATAAATCATGAAAAAGAAACAATACTAAGTCGTGATGACCTAATGAGATAATGCTCTTTTTTATGAGATAAATTTCTATGTTATGTTGTCAAATTATTAATATATCAACCTCATATTCAAACAATAGTCCACTTTAAAAAAAAATTTAAATGCGTAATTTGTTACGTAAACATAAGGAAAATTGTGCGATAACACAACATTGTTTCAGCTAACAACATGCATGAACAAGTCCTTTCCTTTTCCTGTGAAACTTTTTATGAAGCGTATAAAGAAAATAAATAAATAAAAAGTTTATTTTATTGGTCCGTTGTGCTTTGCTATAATTACTTTTTCTGTTTGGTAGCTCCTCAATTATGTCTTTCGTATGAAATATTTTTCTAAGCAAAAGCTAGCCACTTGTGACTAACTTTGTTCAACTCGCACCAAGAGGAGCACGACAAAAACGAGATTAATTTAATTTCCAGGACAGGCTGCTAAATATAATAATAATAGCAATAACAAAAAGAAATGTCTGGATGTTTTGATTGATGTTTTTTTTCCTTCTTTCATACATGTGTATTCGAAGCCCTCTGGTTTGTCTATCTTTGCTCCCTTGGTATGAGAGATACAAATACAATTGAAGGGGCTTTTAAATACGAGTGACCATATGGATGTTACTATTCTAGAAGTTTTCATGCAGTTGTTCCCTCATGAATGTTTTCAGGCAGCCAACTGCTTGTTAAGAATGTGCTTTTGTATCGTAACTAATTAACTTTCATGTACGGGTTGATGTGATGATGCTTTTTCTTGTACTACCTGTTGACTGCCGTAAGAACTTATCGGTTGCGCGCTATGATAAACAGTTTTCCATT
Source organism: Prunus fruticosa (assembly GCA_018703695.1). NCBI lineage: Eukaryota > Viridiplantae > Streptophyta > Magnoliopsida > Rosales > Rosaceae > Prunus > Prunus fruticosa. The sequence continues at coordinate 21,988,553 of CM031921.1, forward strand.
CGTCTCCTAAACACCTCATACAGATTTAGCAACAGTCATTTCGAAGATTTTTCTAAAAGAAAACAGTAGTAACAGATCCGAAGAAAGGAACTCTATATGTATGAAAGTTTTATGCTACAAGTTTATTTTGGTGCTACGTATAGGTTTATTTCATGACTGCTCTTTTGTTTTTTTGGTCTAGAAAAAGTGGTGTGATTTTCTTTACCTTCAATGCTTGCTTTTTTTTCCATGCTTTTCATTCATCGTTGTTGAAGATGAGAGTGTAGATGAAGGAAAAGAGAGAAACAAGCTCTTGGAAAATATGGGGTAACCCTGACCCTGCTCTGCCAAAGGAGGTGACGGAATGCACGATTTTAATAGCTGCGGAAGGGGGAAGGCCCTCCAGGAAATACGAAGAAGAAAAATATATAAAAATCATTACAAAAAAATGAAGAGTGTGAAAATCTTGAAGGCCCAAGGAAATAATGTTCTTGAAGACAGGCTGAAGATATACATACACTGTAACTTCAAGAACAGAGCTGATTCAATTAGGACCTAATCATGATTAAGGGATGTAACCTTGCAGTGAATGAAGAGATGATCAATTGGCTGTGGATATTTATTTGGGCACAAGGAGAGGCTGAGACAGCTCAAGTCCACCTCATGCTTTCCCTCACCAATCCCTTTGACTAATAAGTCCTCAAGTTGCCTCTCCAAGCTCTTCATATTTTTTAGGATTCATAATCTGTTTTTCAACATATTGATGTGATTTTGTCCAGAAAAAAAAACTGATTGATGTGATTATTTTTACTTCCTATTTGATTTAGACACTTGGAATGAAAGAAAGGCCTGAAAAATCCCAGTGACAGGCTAAATGTTTTAAGTACATCACCTATCCCAAAATCTGGGAGTCGTTTAATTTTTATCTTCTGTTTTTAATCGTCCCTTGATCACGATTAGGTGCTAATTAACTAAATCACCTCTATTCTTGAACTTCTAGTCTTATAAGATTTTAGTAACTTCAGTTTATTTACATTAAAAGTAAAATAAAATCCATGTGCTATATCAGAATGCAGCTTCTTTGTCAAACAGAACTATCTATATATATATATGAGGAAAAAGGATACAAGGGTGACTGTTTAATCATATACTTATTGGTGGACTAAGCTCATGCTTAGCAAACTCTAAAATTATAAGCACTACATGAAACATAACATATTTGAACACCATTCTCTGTTCTCACATACCAAAACCCCTTATACTTAATGTAACAGCCTCAAATTTACCAACACTCGTAGAAGTTGATATCCACCTTGAGCCTGAAGTACACTACACCTTCAAATGCATCTGTCTTGATGGTTGCGATTCCCCGGTGCATGAAAAAGTCTCCGGTGCCACCCACCACGGATATGTCCCTAGTTTCATTAAAAATGGGATCGACCCCAATGAAATTTATGCTGCCTTGGTAGTCTGTGCTGTTCAGAGCAAATGAGAAGGCAAGCCAAGAAGTGAATGTGTTCTTTGTATCATATATGTACATCCCTTGAGCCCTGCCAACAGGCTTGGAGTGCAGATTGTTGTCAAGGGTAATGGGATCGTCGAAAACCACAATGTTTCCGAAATGATTTTGATGGTTAGATTGGCTCCTTGAGGAGCTGCTACAATTGCTGATGTAGCATTGGCAGCATTTTTACCATTGTAAAGAATGTCATGGAAGAATAGCACCAAGTTCTTGCATGGCTTGTACTTGTTTTTATTTCTTGGGAAGGCTGAAGATAAAGCAAGGAACATGAAGAAGAAAAGAAGAACAGAGGTTTTTCTTGCTGCCATTATGGTTTATGAAAAGAAAGCAGAGAGGCAGAGGCAGAATAAGCAGAGAGAAAATGGAAAGTGGAAGATTCCAAGTTCACAAGGGTGAGCTTTTGCTTCTTGCTCTACTTGTGAGTTTGCTATATCTCTCCCAACTCATGCCTTTATATAAGGACTTGGAAGCTAGAAATATATCTTTTTCTACACATGGGAGTCTTACTATCTGCATGGAGATAAGGATTCTAAGGTATTCAAAGATTAGTCCACTTTTAAAAAAAATTTAGATGCGTAATTTGTTACGTAAACATATGGAAAATTGTGCGATAACACAACATTTTCCTGATTTCAGCTGCCATCAGACACCATCAACGTACAAAGAACTTTCAAGGGAAGCTCTCGTCTTATGTGATTGACATTTCTGACATGAACCGTAGCATCAAGTAGGTGCAAGGAAGTTTCAGCTAACATGCATGAACAAGTCCTTTCGTTTTCCTGTGAAACTTTTTATGAAGTGTATAAAGAAAATAAATAAATAAAAAGTTTATTTTATTGGTCCCGTTGTGCTTTGCTATAATTACTTCTTCTGTTTGCTAGCTTCTCAATTATGTCTTTCGTATGAAATATTTTTTTAAACAAAAGCTAGCCACTTATGATTAACTTTGTTCAAAGTTGCACCAAGAGGAGCACGACAACAACGAGATTAAATTTAATTTCCAGGACAGACTGCTAAATATAATAATAATAATAGCAATAACAAAAAGAAAAACCTTTAAAAGAGTTGGGCTCAAACTCCACTGGGATTGTTGAGTATAAAGGTATAGGGAGGAAACATTCACTCTTCAGCAACGAGGCCAAATTGAAAACCGCTGTAAAAGTCTCAAGTCATAATTACAAAAGCTAATAATTGAGAGAATCAATTTTTCTTGACAAATGCTAAAAATTTAGCATAGGCTGCAGATGTGAGTTAAGCCAATTGGTCAAGATAGTGTGTTTGCCTCCTTATACCCAAGTTCAGTCCTTCTCCCTCTACGTTATAGTTGTTAATTATAATCAAAATTTTAATATGTGATATGTACAATCTGCACTCTTAACCTGTTTTGGTTCACCACAACAAAGAGAACAAAACTGTTCAAATTAATAAATTGGCATATTATTAGCCTTCGGTGGAAACAAGACTAGCTGCAGCGCAGTAGAATAGTTGTACACTGATTGAGGTCCACAAATTTGTGCCTTTTTGCATTCTATTCTGGTGGAGGTAGGTGTTGATTTAGATTTCAGTGCTGGTCCAAATGAAAAGTGACATATAATATTCTTCTTCATACATACGGTAGGTGAGCTCTAATAAGTCCAAGCTCAAGTTAGTCAAATGTACCTCTTAACATTCAAAATAAGAAAAAATTGACCATTAATAAGGAAAGAAAAAGACATCCAAAATATTATGTTACCTTTCTTCAAAAAATAACCCCTTTAATCATTTTTTTAAAGTAAAAAAGACCGTATTTTAAATAGTTAGAAGCATTTATCTTTGTACTTAAAATCACCCGTCTCTTTTTTAGTATTACTTGTGTGAAAAATAAAAAATAAAAAGCAATAATATTCTTATAAGTGACCAATAGAGGGTGGATCGTCGGTGTGCACTGCCCTACAACCAGATGCGGATCCACCATGGGGTCAATGGGGTCAGACGACCCCATGGCAGATCTGAAGTTTAGTGTTAGGGGACTAGTTTTTGCCTTGGAAGCCATGGAAATGACCCCATGGAGAAGAAGAAGCTTCGGTGGCTGGGTTCTTTTCAGTTTTTTTTTTTTTAAAACTACCTTGCAAAACGACGTAGTTTTGGGCAATGCAATTTTTTTTAAATGATTTAGCCAAAACGACGTCGTTTTGGTCTAGGACTTAAAAAAAAAAAAAAAAAACAGAAGCTGCAGCTTCTTAATACCGGGCAGACCCAAAAACAGAACCTCCAAACTCCAAAATTTCATATTTCTCCTCCCTAACCCCAATCTCCCCAAGACCTCTACCACCATCTCCTCCCTTGCCACCGCCGCCAAGGGTGCTAGCTGCCGTTCACCACCAGCCGTTCCCGTTGCCGCCACTATTTTTGTGAAAGTTTACAATTCAATTCAAGTAAGTTCTAATTTCTAAACCCTAAGCCTAAATTAATGTTGAAGTATGATATATTTAATTAAATTGAAATCAAATTCGTAATTATTTAGATGAAATTGATGGTTTGAACTTTGATTATAGGTTATAGATTTATTAGTTGATGTATGTATTGATTTGTTGAATAATTGGTTATTTTTACATATATGGGTTTAATTTATGAATTTTGTTGTGCTTAATTGGTATAGGTTTGGTGTGTTCTTTAATTGATTGAGTTTTTATTTTGATTAATTTATGTGTAGAATTATGGAACTATTTTTTAAGAGAAAGTCATCTTCGGTTAGTAGTTCGAATAATGTTGGTACTTTGGGTTCAACTTCAAGTTCAAGACAAAGTGAGTTAGATGGGGTTTTGGCTAATCTTCAGGCAGACCCTGGACTAAGAACTCGAATGATTGATTATGATTCTAATATTAGAGATGAGATCTGAAGGGCATATCTACAAAAAGGACCTTGTCAACCTAGAGGTCATAATTTCCCACAAAGTAGCATTTCGAGAATTAATAGACGATTCATTCCTAAATGGTTTGATGAATTTGATTGGTTGGAGTATAGTATATCTAAAGATGTTGCATTTTGTCTTTATTGCTATCTCTTTAAATCCAATTTTGAACAAGTGGGTAGTGAAGCATTCACTGGAGCAGGCTTTAAGAATTGGAAGAAGGGGAGAGAAAGAATGAATACGCATGTTGGACCGGTTGGTAGTGCTCATAATCAAGCTAGAGAAGCGGCTACAAATTTGATGAATCAAAATGCACATATTGAAACGGCCGTGAACAAACACTCTGAGCAAGCTCGTATGGCTTATCGCACATGCTTGATTGCATCAATTAAGTGCACTAAGTTTTTATTACTACAAGGTCTTGCTTTTCGTGGCCATGATGAAAGTGCCACTTCAAGCAATAGGGGAAATTATTTGGAGCTATTGCAATTCCTTGCAGACAATGATGAGAAAGTTAGGGCCGTTGTGTTTGAAAATGCTCCGGGGAATCTCAAGCTAGTAGCTCCTACCATTCAAAAAGATCTTGTCAATTCATGTGCCCTTGAAACACTTGTTGCTATAATGAGTGATTTAAATGATAGATTCTTTTCTATAATGGTGGATGAAGCACGTGATATTTCGGTAAAAGAGCAAATGGCTATGGTGTTGCGTTATGTGAATGACAAAGGACATGTATTTGAAAGGTTTGTGGGCATTCAACATGTTACCGATACCGCTTCAACTTCACTAAAGGATGCTATTGACACATTCCTTTGTTCCAATGGTTTGAGCTTTTCCAAGCTACGAGGACAAGGTTATGATGGAGCAAGCAATATGAGAGGTGAGTTGAATGGCCTTAAAACGAAGATTTTGAGAGAACAACCATGTGCTTATTATGTTCATTGTTTTGCTCATCAACTTCAACTAGCTCTTGTTGCCGTAGCAAAGAAAAATATTGACATTGCTTCTTTCTTCACAACGGCTAATAGCATTGTTAATCATGTTGGAGCATCTTGCAAGAGACGTGATGCACTAAGAGTGCAACTCCAAGAAGAACTTGTGATAGCTGTTGAAAATGATTGTCTTATAACGGGTCGAGGCTTAAATCAAGAAACAAGTCTCAAACGTGCCGGTGACACACGATGGAACTCACATTATGGTACCTTAATTAGCATCACTTCTATGTTTTTATCCGTGATTCATGTGCTTCAAATGATTATTGATGATAATCCTAATGATATTGCCGGTGAAGCAAATAAATTAATGAGGGAAATGCTTACTTTTGAGTTTGTGTTTCACCTTTTCTTGATGAAAGCCATATTGGGAGTAACAAATGATTTGTCACAAGCATTGCAAAAGAAGGATCAAGAAATTGTGAATGCGATGGCTTTAGTGAAATCATGCAAGGAAACACTTCATTGGATGAGGAATAATGGGTTTGATGCATTGGTTGATGAAGTATCTTCATTTTGTGACAAACATCATATTGAAGTTCCTAACATGGATGAGGCATTTGTACTTCCCGGAAGGTCAAGGCGTAACGCTCCAATTAAGACAAATCGTCATCATTATCGTGTGGAGCTCTTTATTTATGTCATTGATGAGCAACTTACGGAGTTAGATGATCGATTCAATGAGGTAAATACCGAGTTGCTTAATTGTTTGGCATGTTTGAGTCCGGATAATTCATTTGTAGCTTTTGATAAACAAAAGTTACTTCACCTTGCTCAATTTTATCCTCAAGACTTTTCGGATAAGGATCTTTTGGTACTTGAAGATCAACTTGAGGTTTATATTCATCATGTGCGTTTGAGTAGCGACTTCTCCCAATTGAAAGGGATTAGTGATCTTGCAAAAAAATGGTGGAGACAAGGATGCATCTAGCATTCAATTATGTGTATTTTCTTATTGAATTAGCTCTAGTTTTACCGGTTGCAACAACTTCAGTGGAGAGGGCATTTTCCGTCATGAATATTATTAAGGGTCCACTTCGGAACAAAATGGGAGATGAGTGGTTGAATGATAGCTTGTTGGTTTATATTGAGAGAGATGTTTTTGCTTGTATTGAAAATGAAGCTATAATGCTACGTTTTCAAAATATGAAACATCGTCGTGGACAATTGTAACTTGTAATATTATTTTTGACATTAATTATGAGTGAAAGTACTATCGTTTCATTTTCAATATTTTTTTCATCTTAAAAAATTATTTGGTAGTTTACACTATGACCCCATGAGTGGTCATTCCTGCATCCGCCACTGCCTACAACCGACTTAATTCCCAACTCCAAGTCCAATTAATCGTCATTTCCAATGTTGGAGTGTAATAATTCTTTTTAGGTTGACATACCTAATCAGTAAAATATAATTTATTAATTCATTAAGTTAATTATCGCGCTGTGCAGAAAATTCTGATTTCAACTGTAGTGTAGTGTGTGTGGTGCCAATAATTTCTTACATATTTTAGTTATTTTTTTTCGGGTGATAAGTTTCTCATTCTTTATTGAAAACGAAAGGTTTAGGTCAATGGTTGGTGGATTCCCCCTCCCCTCGCATACCACGAGGATCGAACCCAATGAGATTTCTTTCCTCCAATGTAACTGTTAAAAAAAAGGGAGCTTTGAAAGAAAGGTCTAGGCTGGTAGGGTTTAATCAAGTGATGTGCTTGGGTTGATCAAGATTGGCCTTTTTGGTGACCTAATCTCTGTTTAGTGGAACCAGGGGCGGAGCCAGCATGGGTCTCATGCCGCCACTCCATTTTTACCTATTTTATTTGTATATTATATATTATATATCTATCTATATATATAAAGCAAAAGGCAAAGAATGGTAAAACATTCAAAATACCAGAAAATGTCCTTGATTTATGCAAACATTAAGAATTGAAATTATTAATTAAATGAGGATAATATGGTAAATTCACACTTTTTCATATTTAAAAAAATTAAAATTAAAAGAAAAATCAGATAATGGATCCTATGTTTATGGAACACAATTACCCATTCTCTTTTTTAATTCTAAAATGAAATTTTTTTTTATATATATTTTTAAAAAGCCTCTCGCAAGCACGGAAGCGCATGCAGAGAGGCTAGTAATATTATAATATATTAGATTAGTTTTAGGATATTTACTATAAAATAAATTAATATATTAGGTTTTTTTTGTCTACAAATAAACCATAAAATTTCTTGATCTCTCTTCTACTCATCTCCCTTAAATCTTCTAGGTTAGTTTATGATATTTGCAATATAAACTCCTAAAGTTTTAACCTTTTTTTCTCTTCCTCTTTTGTTTAAATCTTCGTGAATTTTTTATTTTCCTCATTTTTTTTTCATGTATGAGTTGGGTACCTTAATATTGTTCTTTATGAACTTTTTTTTGTTTTTCATTTCTTTTCTCTGTTGGAATATAAATGATTCATTTTTAAGTCTTTAGTAGTATAGATGATGAAATTAGTATTTAACCAATTTAAAATATGAAATTCATGATAATTAATTTATGAAGAGAATACAAGCTTCATGAAGGGCCCCTCTAATATGAAATCATGGCTCCGCTCCGCTACTGGTTAGAACATACAATTTTTATATTGAGTAATATAACCCTGACAATATTTCGTTTTAGTGAAATAATAGTGTATTCTTACAATCACTAAATTCCTTTCACCGAATTATGTGACAATATAATTCATTAATTCAAAATATGCGTTATATTTGAACTTCGCTTGTTTTTAACTAGTAAGATACTAACAAGTTTAAATTCATATAAGAGTAGAGTAGTGATATTCTCATCCCTTTCCGTTTCTCCGTGAGAGTGATGCTATTTCTATTTATGTAATTTTTTTTTCTCCACTCACCTTATATATTTTCACCTACCATCAAATTAAAGAAAATCAACGATACTCTCTTCATATAATTTGATGAATAAAAATGTGATCATTCGTAGCATTATTTATAAAAGAATTCGAATTATATGTAATTCAGTGTGTTAATGCAAATGCTAATGTTTGGTGGTTGGAATTTATCTATCAAAATTATATAAAATGGATACAATCCGCCCTCCAAAAGTAAGCTTAAGAGATAAATTTTCCTTGCAATTACACCTCGGCAAACGAGAAGTTTCGCTAGTAATTAAGGTTACTACTAATCTTAGCACACTGGAAAAACTTCCTTAATCCTCTCGCTTATTAGTGAACTTCCAACACAAGTAGAACTATTATTATAACTGTTAACGGGTGTTTTAGCACGGGTAATGGATATCCGGACAATCACACACATTACACAGATTTATAGTGGTTCACCCATGAATAAGGCTACGTCCACTTTAGAGCTTGTTGTTTATATTTCTCTATGAATGAGTATTACAATATACATGGAGAGGCTTGAGAGTCTGAATACAAGAGGAAGAGGGGGAGAGCTTGGACATCTCTGGATATGCCCATGGAGAGGAGAAATCGGAGAGCCCTCTGCTGGAGAGGGGTCTGTTCCCTTATATAGGCAGGAGAGGAGGACCACTTGCCATTGTTTAATGGGCAAGTGGCAAAGGCATGGGCTGTCAGGGGACATCCTCCGTGGGGTATGAGCTGGGCACGTGAGGAAGGCACGGGTTGTCGGGAGACCTCCTCAGTGGGGTATGAGCTGGGCACGTGGGGAAGGCACGGGTTGTCGGAGACCTGAGGTAGTGGGTGATCTGCTATCAAAGGCATGCGTGGTGGTTTGCTCATGGATGAGGCAGGTAGGAGTTGGCTAGCACATATTGCTCGGGTATGACATTTCGGGTACCCCATATTGGCTTAGGCAATATTGAAACGGGTAAGGCATTTCGGGTACGCCATATTGGCTTAGGCCATATCTGGTACGCCACTCCTGGTGGGCTATTTCTAGTAGGCTATCTCTGGTATGACATTTCTAGTACCAACCAGATATGTATAACAACAATAACACATGGGGAAATCTGACTAGCAATGTCAACCTTACGAGCTTTTCTAACACTAGGGATATGTATAACATCTCTCTCACAATCAAATGTCGTCTTCATTTGAATTAAAAGGGATTTTTGTAGAAATGTCACCTAAATTTATACATCAGTTTCAATTTGTCACCTTAAAGGAAACTGTTAAGCAAAATGTCATCTTAAGTTTTCAAAATCTATGATTAGTCACCTGACTTTAACATCATCCAATTTTCCATCAATTTTGAAGGGTATTTTAGTCTTTCCAATATGTAAACCCTTTTTTTATATAATTTAAATATAAAGCTATATAAACACTCTTATCACACGTAAGACACTTTTATATAATTTTAAATATAAAGCTATGTAAACACCATTTATAATTTAAATATAAATCTATATAATTTAAGTATAAAGCTATGTAAACACTCTTATCATATGATCAGTTATTATGAGAATGGCATATTACACATGCACATTTATCACACGTAAGACATTCTTGAACCCTAGTGGAACTAATAACATTCATACAACTTGATGTCCATCTTGAGGCGAAAATAATATAAACCCTGGACAGTATCAGTCTGAAATGTGGCAATTCCTCTAGCCATGAAGAAGTCTCCAGTCCCTCCAACAACCGAAAGATCCCTAGTTTTTTCCGTTATCAAATCCGCGTCCATAATATTCAACGTGCCCTTGTGCTCACTTGAGTTGAACACCAAAGTGTACGCAAACCAAGCCGTGAGAGTGTCTTTCCTGTTGTAGAAATAGAAGCCTTGAGCTTTTGCCACGGGTGGAGAATTAAACTTGTCATCGTTGATAATGGGGTCATTAAACACAACAAGCATGCCAAAATAAGAGTTGCCGAGCTTGCTCGCATTTACCACGGCTGCAAACGTCGCATTAGCCTTGTCCTTGTCTGTGCCGTCGAACAGCTTGTCGTGGTAATACAACACCATCCTCTTGTATGGCTTCTCTGCTTGGAATTTTGAGGCTCTGGCTGCCGAAACAGATGGGGAAATAATGAGGGCTAAAATAATGAAGAAATTTTTTTGTGAAAAAGTCGTCATTTTGTTTGCTATTGGGGGTTTGATCTGGTTGTTGTTTTAATTAGATTGAACCACCTGGTTGGTTCAATTTATATCCAAGTTTGGAGGTTGATTGATCTGTCTTTATAATGGAAGGATTCATATGCCCAATGCCAATGGTTCTTGGACAAAAATTTGAGCACATATAGTTTGGAATTTACTCTGTAGAATAGTTGTACACTGATTGGGGTCCCATGATTGTGTTGCATTCCTAAAAGGACACAAATTAATGTGTAAACAACCAATTAAAAATACCCGCAAGTGCACGAATCTAATGAAGTATAGATTATGTAAGTACGGGGTTCGATCCCACGAAGAACTTGTCGGCTTCCTATAAGTTCTAGTTTGAGTACGTAAAGAACACTTAATTGACACACCACAAATGCACAAATGCCAATTGGAAACTAAAAATAAGTAAAGAAGTGTAAAAGAAATGAAACAACACAAGAAAACTAAAGAAAAACACAAACAACATTTTCTATCACCATTTTATCACCACTTTATCATCTGTGAACAGTGCTAAAATAGTGCGTGAACAGTGTAAAAGCGACCGGTCGTCAGGTAAAAGCGACCGGTCGTTTTTGGACAGAGTCGAAACTCAAATTTTGACGTGATGAGCGACCGGTCGTCAGGTAAAAGCGACCGGTCGTTTTTGCACATAGTCATTTTCTCTGTTTTTCAGTTTCGAACCTCTGTCCAGTTTTTGACCTATAACTTTCCAACCATTTGTCCAAAATTCACGTTCTTTATACGGTTGGATTCAGCACCGAAAATGAAAGAACACAATTCGGACCAAAAGTCCAAAACAATTACGGAAACAAATAAAATTCAGTAACAAAGACACACCACGTGTCGAACACATAACTCACACACACATTGGGGGGTTTGATTTAGTTCAAGTGACCTATTTCTATTGCATGAAAGTAAATGGACCTTGAATTTAAATGAGAATGGCAGAGATGAATTATCAAAGAGTGTAATTAAAATGTAACAAACACTAGGGTTTCGGAATCCACCCTAAACAATTCTACCCAAGTTCATGAATACTCAAGTGATGAACTCTAAACGTGTTGATGAAGATGTTCGCAATCAAGACCAGTACGAGTGGCTCAAGACGCATTGATTCTCTCTAATATACATAAAGTGCAGTACGAGTGCTACAATACTTGTGCCTTCCCTATAATCGAATCTAGGTGTGCTTAGTACTTTGATTCAATTACAAGAAAAACTCATTAAGTTCAAAGAGAATATGAACATCACAAGAATCCTAATAGCATGGTGTTTACATTAGGTATTCAAGAAACCAATTCACATGGATGATTCTTACTTCATCCATTTATTGCTTAGGATAACATGAAGATACACACAATCCCAACAACCTCAAGAAGCATGCTTTCAAAGGTGATCAATCAAAGAAGAACATACATCAAGGATAGATTATTTTAGTGAATAGGAATTCATCAACAATATCTAGAAATTTATACACTCAAGCATCAAAACAATAAGGTAATCATGTTTAGGGCTTCAACCTAAGCCCTAGCTATGAAGTTTAGTTGCTCATACTTATTCCAAATACAAACTCAAAATAAAATTAGAAAGAGTTTACAGATTTTGAGAAAATTGTGAAAGCTTGAAGTCTTCAATGGTGGAAGTCTTCTTCTCCACTTTGCTTGGCTGCACCTTGGCTTTCTCCTAGCTCCAAGCTCTCCAAAATCTGCTCTCTTGTGTAGAATTATGGAATGGATACCAATACCCCCGTTCAAAAGCCTCTCCAATATCAGATTGCACTTCCTTTTGCTTCCCTCTCTCCTCCTTTCCAGCTTTTACTTTTAGTATTCTAATGCAAAGTCTTCACCCATTGTCTTCTTGTCCCCATGCAAATGATGAAGCCTTGACCTCACAAAGATGCCAAATGCTTCAGAAAATATCTCATCTACTAAGGTAAATTCTTGTTACCAAGTATTATGGTAACAAGAATAATCAAGATGACACAATGGAGGTAAAAGCTGGCCAATTCCGGATTTCCAGAGCTGTGGTAACATGTTGGATTGGTTGGATAGGTAATACTTGTCCAATGGAGTTCAAATTTGGATATGTTGTAGTTAACATCCATTGGAACAAGTCTCATGAAGATCTTCACCTCATCCGAGCACCAGAGCATGTTGATCCCAGGCCAAGAAGTTGACCTACGAAAATGAACAAAAACAGAATTTATAACAAATAATGCACTTTTAGCTCATTTTCATTCCAACCAAGGTAAAATCTAAGAAAACACAAAAAGGAAGTAAAAAGTTATAAAATGTCAAGAACTAACTCAAAATAGTGGGTGAATAACATGAAAAATCATGTGTAAATATGAACCGAACAGATTGTCATATTTGTGCACCTTTTTGCATTCTATTCTGGTGGGAGATTCGTGGAGGTTGGTGGTTGATTTAGATTTGGAGTGCTGGTCCAGATGAAAAGTGACATATATATAAGGGTTAATGACCTAAATGGTCCCCAAACTATGGCCTCAGTATCATTTTGGTCCACCAACTAAAAATTTCAATTTAAACGTCCTTCAACTCTTCATAATATACCAAAATGGTCCATCCGTTACGGATTCCGTGACTTCTCATAACGCCATGGGCACGTGATGGGCTCGTGACTGAGTTTTGAAGGGCATATTTGACTTTTTGAGAAGCCCTATCGTTGAGAACGAAAATATCTCCATTTTGCTCTTCGTTTCTCTCATTTCCCACGATTACCATCGACTGAAAGGGATTCTAAGGCTTGTTCTAGAATTGGTCGATGCTGTAGTAGTGTGCGAGTCGTTGAATTGGTGAAGTTAGTGTGTAATTTCAGTGTTAGTTTTGGAGTTCGAAATTGGGAGTTTGGGTTAGGGTTCGAATTTGGGGATTTTGGAGTCCCAAATCCCTCAATCCCTCAATCCCCCGCAGCTCCCCAACCCCAACCCCTCGGCACCAGTCACCTCCTTCAACCTTTCGCCACCTCACTGTCAAAGCCAACCCACAACGAGCTGAGCCCAAATCTGGGATACCTAGATGAGAGTCAGGGGTTTTAGCATAACTCCAAGTGGGTGCACCATTGATAGCCGCCAATAAGCTCAATTTCACTGAACCAACAACAACCCAAGAGCCAAAGTCTCATTCAAATCCAACCTCATGTAAAAGGATGTAGTTATGGAAGGGGGGAAGGTGGCTGCAACGGTGGTTATGGAAAGGTTGTAGTTTCTTTATTTTTTGTTAGAGTTCTTCTATTACTTTGGACAAAGTTGTGGTTCCAATGGTGCTCAAGAGAATACTCACCTAAAAAGATGGTTTTGTCCCTCGATTTCATCGGAATAATAAACAGACTTTGACGGATGGACCATTTTGGTATATTATGAAGAGTTGAAGGACGTTTAAATTGAAATTTTTAGTTGGTGGACCAAAATGAAACTGAGACCATAGTTTGGAGACCATTTAGGTCATTAACCCTATATATAATATACTTCTTCATATATACGGTAGGTGAGCTCTAATAAGTCCAAGCTCAAGTTAGTCAAGTGTACCTCTTAACATTCAAAATAAGAAAAAATTGACCATTAATAAGGAAAGAAAAAGAAATCCAAAATATTCCGTTACCTTTCTTCAAAAAATAACCACTTTAATCATTTTTATAAAGTAAAAAATACCGTATTTTAAATGGTTAGAAATATTTATCTTTATACTTAAAATCGCTTGTTTCTTTTTTAGTATTACTTACTTGTTTGAAAAATAAAAAATAAAAGGGCAATAATATTCTAATAAGTGGCCAATAGAGGATGGATTGTCGGTATGCACTGCCCTACAACCGACTTAATTCCCAACTCCAAGTCCAATTAATCGTCATTTCCAATGTTGGAGTGTAATAATTCTTTTTTAGGTTGACATACCTAATCAGTAAAATATAATTTATTAATTCATTCAGTTAATTATCGCGCTGTGCAGAAAATTCTGATTTCAACTGTAGTGTAGTGTGTGTGGTGCCAATAATTTCTTACATATTTTAGTTATTTTTTTCGGGTGATAAGTTTCTCATTCTTTATTGAAAACGAAAGGTTTAGGACAATGGTTGGTGGATTCCCCCTCCCCTCGCATACCACAAGGATCGAACCCAATGAGATTTCTTTCCTCCAATGTAACTGTTAAAAAAAAGGGAGCTTTCAACGAAAGGTCTAGGCTGGTAGGGTTTAATCAAGTGATGTGCTTGGGTTGATCAAGATTGGCCTTTTTGGTGACCTAATCTCTGTTTAGTGGAATAAACACACCCTAATATTATTTTAGTAGAAGGAATATGCTGCTTTCTTTTAAATAATTGTGTAGCAGCTAGACAACACAGATAAGAGAATATTGGAACCTCCCCTTAGGTGGCTCATTCATGATAGCAATATAGAGAGGAAATCAAGCCATCAAGTTAGACTGCAAGAAGAAACACAAGTAGAGCCATAAATTCGTCGCTTAGATAATCAGTTGAAAATTATTGCAGATATTTAAAATTTTGCACTTTTGAAAATTAGAAGTGAGGTTTGCTGGCACGATCAGAGTTATAGGAAATCCTTGCCATGTTTTTGAGTATGATTTGTTACTTGTGGAAGGAAACTTGGTAGCTTAGTGTGTAGCTCTTGGCTGCTTGTGTTGTGTGTGCGTTTTGTTTGAATAATAATTCTCTTCATTTCAAAAATATACAAAAAGGTAATAATAGCAAGCAAGTCATTCTATATGAACTTCGTTCTCACTTCCCGCATCAATTACAGTTAGAACCAGGGGCGGAGCCAGCATGGCTCTCATGCCGCCACTCCATTTTTACCTATTTTATTTGTATATTATATATTATATATAATATTATAATATATTAGATTAGTTTTAGGATATTTACTATAAAATAAATTAATATATTAGGTTTTTTTTGTCTACAAATAAACCATAAAATTTCTTGATCTCTCTTCTACTCATCTTCCTTAAATCTTCTAGGTTAGTTTATGATATATGCAATATAAACTCCTAAAGTTTTAACCTTTTTTTTTTCTCTTCCTCTTTTGTTTAAATCTTCGTGAATTTTTTATTTTCCTCTTTTCTTTATGAACTCTTTTTTGTTTTTCATTTCTTTTCTCTGTTGGAATATAAATGATTAATTTTTAAGTCTTTAATAGTATAGATGATGAAATTAGTATTTAACCAATTTAAAATATGAAATTCATGATAATTAATTTATGAAGAGAAGATAAGTTTCGTGAAGGGCCCCCTCTAATGTGAAATCATGGCTTCGCTCCACTACTGGTTAGAACATATACAATTTTTATATTGAGTAGTATAACCCTGACAATATTTCGTTTTAGTGAAATAATAGTGTATTCTTACAA
The DNA here is from genome assembly GCA_018703695.1 of Prunus fruticosa. Lineage (NCBI taxonomy): Eukaryota > Viridiplantae > Streptophyta > Magnoliopsida > Rosales > Rosaceae > Prunus > Prunus fruticosa. The sequence goes on from CM031921.1 coordinate 22,004,404, forward strand.
TCACTAAATTCCTTTCACGGAATTATGTGACAATATAATTCATTATTAATTTAAAATATGCGTTTTATTTGAACTTCAGTTGTTTTTAACTAGTAAGATACTAACAAGTGTAAATTCATATAAGAGTAGTGATATTCTCATCCCTTTCCGTTTCTCCGTGAGAGTGATGCTATTTCTATTTATGTAATTTTTTTTTCTCCACTCACCTTATATATTTTCACCTACCATCAAATTAAAGAAAATCAACGATACTCTCTTCATATAATTTGATGAATAAAAATGTGATCATTCGTAGCATTATTTATAAAAGAATACGAATTATATGTAATTCAGTGTGTTAATGCAAATGCTAATTAATGTTTGGTGGTTGGAATTTATCTATCAAAATTATATAAAATGGATACAATCCGCTCTCCAAAAGTAAGCTTAAGAGATAAATTTTCCTTGCAATTACACCTCGGCAAACGAGAAGTTTCGCTAGTAATTAAGGTTACTACTAATCTTAGCACACTGGACAAACTTCCTTAATCCTCTCGCTTATTAGTGAACTTCCAACACAAGTAGAACTATTATTATAACACCTGGGGAAATCTGACTAGCAATGTCAACCTTACGAGCTTTTCTTACACTAGGGATATGTTATACATCTCTCTCACAATCAAATGCCGTCTTCATTTGAATTAAAAGGGATTTTTGTAGAAATGTCACCTAAATTTATACATCAGTTTCAATTTGTCACCTTAAAGGAAACTGTTAAGCAAAATGTCATCTTAAGTTTTCAAAATCCATGATTAGTCACCTGACTTTAACATCATCCAATTTTCCATCAATTCTGAAGGGTATTTTAGTCTTTCCAATATGTAAACCCTCTTTTTTATATAATTTAAATATAAAGCTATGTAAACACTCTTACTTGGAAAGACTAAAATACCTTTTAAAATGGATGGAAAATTGGATGATGTTAAAGTCAGGTGAAAAATCATGAATTTTGAAAACTTAAGGTGACAATTTGAAACTAATGTATAAGTTTATGTGACATTTCTACAAATATCCCAAATTAAAATCATATGATCAGTTATTATGAGAAGGGTACACATGCACATTTATCACACGTAAGACATTCTTGAACCCTAGTGGAACTAATAACATTCATACAACTTGATGTCCATCTTGAGGCGAAAATAATATAAACCCTGGAAAGTATCAGTCTGAAATGTGGCAATTCCTCTAGCCATGAAGAAGTCTCCAGTCCTCCAACAACCGAAAGATCCCTAGTTTTTTCCGTCATCAAATCCGCGCCCATAATATTCAACGTGCCCTTGTGCTCACTTGAGTTGAACACCAAAGTGTACGCAAACCAAGCCGTGTAGGTGTCTTTCCTGTCGTAGAAATAGAAGCCTTGAGCTTTGGCCACGGGTGGAGAATGAAACTTGTCATCGTTGGTAATGGGGTCATTAAACACAACAAGCATGCCAAAATAAGAGTTGCCGAGCTTGCTCGCATTTACCACGGTTGCAGACGTCGCATTAGCCTTGTCCTTGTCTGTGCCGTCGAACAGCTTGTCGTGGTAATACAGCACCATCCTCTTGCATGGCTTCTCTGCTTGGAATTTTGAGGCTCTGGTTGCCGAAACAGATGGGGAAATAATGAGGGCTAAAATAATGAAGAAATTTTTTTGTGAAAAAGTCGTCATTTTGTTTGCTATTGGGGGTTTGATCTGGTTGTTGTTTTAATTAGATTGAACCACCTGGTTGGTTCAATTTATATCCAAGTTTGGAGGTTGATTGATCTGTCTTTATAGTGGAAGGATTCATATGCCCAATGCCAATGGTTCTTGGACAAAAATTTGAGCACATATAATTTGTAATTTACTCTGTTTTTGTACAATAGAAAAACAGAGTAAGTTACAAAACATGTGTTTGGTCATGATGCAAATGCAGAAGCATCTTTTTTAAGATTTTGGGGACGCCCAGGAATCAGAATGGGCTTAATGTGCAATTTGATAATATAATTAAGGTTAACTTCTACTTAATTTGATAATATCAAGGTTAACTTCTAGTTCATTTGATTCCTGTGCTAATTAGTTGAGATGCTGCGGGTAGCCAAAGCCAAAAGGCCTCAACTGAAGTTGGTTATTCCATTTCATATAGGCATTGGCTGTTTTGCGAAGTGACATGCTAAATAACAACGGTAGGACATAACAGAAAAGCCAAAAGTAGGACTCTATCTAGCCACTAGCAAATAGCGGTTTTACAAATTAGCGAACGGCAAAAGATCTCACAACCGTTCAAATAGGTCAAATTTTAAATTTTGGTTTGATTTATACACTTAAAAGGTATAATTATAGGCAAATGACCAACTAGGGTAGTGGTTCTAACTTATAATGAAATGACAATATGCGGAGAGACTCAAGAACCTTTAAAGTCTAATGCAAGACTTCTCACTGATGTCAACTCTCAACAATCCAAATAGCTATAAGCCTTTGTAGCTCAAGTGATATCAATTAAACGGAATTAAATAAAATATAATAAGTTTAAGTTCCTCGATGAGCCACCAAGAATGTGCCTACACTCGTGCTTTCTAATTTTTCCCAATTCCAAAGTTCGAAATTCCTTGTTAACTCTTAAAAGAATTTTTTTTCCATCGGATTTGAACTTAAATTTTGGACATATGACTAATTACTTTTGACCATTCAAACTACAAGTTCCATCCTTTTTTAATTTTAGTATTTTCTCAAGTAACAACATCTACATACTTCAATCGAGAAGCTAATCCCAGCACAGCATACCATTGGCATTCAACAACATGATAGAGATTTCACTTGTCGGATGCATCATGCATGAAAGGATTGAAAACCTCACTTTTGAAGGTTACCCTTTTTGTATTTTGATCAACGATTTTGTATTTGGGCCACAATATAATCAGCAGCGTTATGAAGCCTTAGTAACATTCGTGCTGCCCATTGACCAAATGGCCCACTTTGCATGCTTAGAACCAGGGCTGGCCCTTGACTAGGGCAACTAGGGCCACCGCCCGGGGCCCACAATTGAGAAGGGCACAAAAAAAATTTATATTTGCTTATATATATAAATATGTATATGATCAGACAAATAAAATATATATGTATGCCAACAGAGAGAGAAGACTGAAAAAACAAGACAAAGAGGCATGCGTATGGGTATGCCAACATATATTTTTTCTTTTCAGATTCTCTATGAAAACTGGCTTGGTAGTCTACATTAATTGTTTTCCAAGAAGCAGACGGAGCAAATTCTTGAAATTAAAAGAACTTTTTTTTTTTTGGGATTCTCTCTCTCCGAAACCAAAACTGAGTTGGAAAACAAAGCCATTTTGAGAAGTTGAAACTCACTGATTCTACTCTCACAGAATCAACAGCACCCATCGACATACAGCAACATCTAAAATACAGGTTTTATTGTTATTTGTCTTCAAATATTTTTCCCTATTGATGAACACTGCAGACATTTTTCCTCACATTATTATCTTCGAACATTACAAAATAAGACCCAACGTTAAAAAAAAGGTTCTAATAAAAACGTGCTTCATTGCCTTTTGTAAACTCTTATAATTTGAATAAAATTAATTATTTAATAAAAAAAAAATTCATTTATGAATAAAGGGCACACTCTTAGAGTTTTGCCCTGGGCCTTCAATCACCCAGGGCCGGCCCTCTTAGAACATTCAGATACATTCTGAACGAATACAAGTCCAGAATCAGCCTGGTGCATGCTGAAGACACTTATCGCTAAGGAGAAGAACTTGGACGTAAATTGTAATTCAAGGAAAAAACTAGAGTAAGGGTAGGGTGGACTGTAGTCCAGTGCAAAGTTCAGGGAGGAAAAAACCGTAGTACTAAGTTTTAGACAGCGCAGGGGGGGTGGCGGGGGTTTCATAAAGTGGTAATATGCATAGTCTATATTTTAACTGAAAATAAATAAATAAATATACAATTTCAGCACCAATATGCATTGTTGGACAGATTTTACTCTATCTATTTCTCGCAAGTGCACGAACCAATTATAGTATAGGAATGCAAGCACGAGGTCGTTCCAGAGAGACTTGGATGAAAGACACTTATTACTACTACTTAGACTCACAAGTAATCCTAAGACTAAACAGAATTTAAATGAGGTTGTGTTGAGTTTGTTTGGAGTAACAACTACAAAAAGGGAAAGCAAATAGCAAGTGACTGAAAACTACTAAAAGGGAATGCAAAATAGCAAGTGATCAGCAAGTAGATGTTTAGAAATTTAGAGAGAAAGGAGACAAGCACTAGGGTTTCAACTTCACCATGACAATCCAATTTCAAGCAACAAGTTAACAATCACCTAAGTTGATTACAATTTCTGGAGTTCGTTCTTTCTTATGTATGATTATCCATATGGTGTTTGGTTTTAATCAAGTACTCAGAAACACAACTTAGCTATGGTGTTTAGTCTAGGCTATGAATCTGAATCCATTAAGCTTAAGAAGAACACAAAAGAACCAAGTAAACATTTAAACATGGTGTTTGTCCTAAATGCATTACCCACTCATTCACTAATCGGTTCAAGAGTCATATGGTGTTTATGTAAACTTGAACTAGATAACCAACATGCATGTGTTCATAGTGGCCAGTTATTTAAACATGCATAAAGATTCAACTAAGAACAAGTGAATGAGACCGGAAAATTAGAAGTAATCAACAAGAGTAACATTAACTTGAAAACATGAAATTGTCTTGTCAGGTTACATTGAAACCCTAGCTATGGATTTAGCTGCTCATAATGAGAAAGAAATTAAGACAGAAATGAGAAAACATAATGAATGCAATAAGAGTAGAAAAACCCCTTTTTCTGAAGTTCTTGTGGTGTCCAAGGCTTCTCCAAGTGCTTCTCCACGTCTAATGCTTCTCCAAGAGCTTCCTCACTTCTAGAAGGATGTATGAAGGATATGGAGGTGATTTGGGATGAGTTTGAGTGAGTGGTGATGGCTAAGAAAGATGAAATTCGTAGGGAAATGGAAGAGAGGTTTGCTGGGGCTGTTTTGGTGATTTGGGGCTGTTTAGAGCTTTTGGTTGATTGCTGGAGTGTTTGGGATTGTGAGAGTGTTTGAGGATAGTTTCTGAATGTGTTTGGGAAAATGATGGAAGTGTTTGAGGGAGGATGGAGTGAAGGATGGCTGAATTGTGGGGTTGTGAATCCCAGGCTTGCACACCTTGAATCTGGAAATGAATTGGTATTTATAGGGGAAGGGAGGTGAGAAATCAGAATTGAATATGGCTAATGGACTCAACACTTGCATTAGATAATCAGAAATGGGCTAATGGACTCAACACTTGCATTAGATAATCAGAAATGGTTACTCCACTAAATCCCACTAGCAGCCCTAGCTCATCCTCATGTCAGCATGACCAAGCTTCCATTCAGAAACCAATAGCTCATCCTCATGTCAGCATGACCAAGCTTCCATTCAGAAACCAATAGCTCATGCCTAGCTCACCATGACTAAGCATGCAATGAGCTCATCTTCCTTCAGCATGATGTGTAATTTGATGGGCTCACGGATTGGGCTTGGATCAATCAAATGTCGACTTTGAGCTGTCAATCTTCAAGTTCAGAATGTCATCGATCCAACCACACAAGTATTGGCCCAATCCAAGTTCGGATGAAGAAGATAAGTCCGAAATTAACTTGTAACTCAGTCTCCAGTTTTTACACATTATTTTCACCATTTTACTTCAAATGCCTCAAGTGATACCTAGAGCTCAATAAACTGAATAACAAACACAAAAGAGGTTAAAAGCACAAGGTTAACTCAAAAACATAACTAAATCATAAGCAATAAGGGTACAAAATGATATACAATTGTGAACCGAACAAATACCCCCAGACCTAGATTTTGCTAGTCCTCGAGCAAAACAAAACAAAACAAAAACAAGAAGTTAAGTAAACCACTTCCGCAGGTAACTCGATTGCATTGAGCATATGCAACAAGCCTTTGAACCTCTAGGCATCCCTAGTAGGAGGAGTTGTGTCTCCTAAGGGTTTAACAGAAACGATACCCATAAACGCTTTACTGACTCTACAAAACAAAGTGGTTAGAAAAACAAACTTTGAAATCAACTAATGAAAATGAAAGAAAACTTTTAGTCATACCTCCAACACCATAGAGTTGCCAAGATAGGTGATCAATCAGTGTGTAAAGTGGAAGCTATAGCTCAAAGGCACACGGCTTCAAAGCAAGCACACTCAAACCTTGAATAGAGAACATGCTTCAACTCTAATTCTCACAGATAACACTCAATCACTCAGAACCTATGGTTTAATTCTCTCAAGAAAGCATAAATGAGTGTATGAAGTAGAAGCACAAATTTGGTTAGATCTCATGAAAGGAATCAAATACTAAGAATAGAGATACACATACTTACCATCACACATGAATACATCCTCAAAGATCAGCTAGGTCTTTCACAAGGTTGTAATGAAAGGCTAAGTTTAGGGGAAATGGAAGAATTGGAAGGAAAAACAAGTAACTTAAGAACATACCAAGGTTGCATGCTTCATTAATCTGCAAGGTATCATTGCTTTAGAATGGCATGGCTGCAAACTTCATGGTATCACCTGGCATGGACTTTATTTTTCACACTTAGATCAAATCGAAACACATTTTCTCTTTATCTTTCTTATTTGCTGATTTGATCTACATCTTCTTTAACTTCATTGCACAGATTCACATCATCTTTCATTTAGGCACATGGCAGCAACTTCCTTGCTTCAAACTTTATCTTGGCACACCTTGGTATATTTCTAAGTTATAGGGTATGGCTACAATAAGTGAAATATCTCAGATTGAGATACAAAATTAGGGAAATGATGAGGGTGGTAGAAGAAAAAAGCTTGAAGTGTTTGGCTACAAGAGGGCTGATGGAACACACATATAGGTAGGGTGAAAAGAAAGCACACAAAATGGTTATACACACATAGCCTAGCATCACTTCAATGAGTTCATTCATGAATGAGAGCAAGCACATGATATCTGCAAAAGAGAATCATCCTTAGTATTCAATCAAAATGAAATGATGAGATCAATTAGAGTGAAATGAAGAAAATGAGTAGAGATGAGAAGTAGAAACACTTTAAACCCTCTCAAGAAAGCAATTAGGCTCGATATGGCTCACTAGGGTAGTCTCCACTATTTTCCTTCAAAAATTTGAGCATGGTACTTTAGTCACCAGAATTCTAAGAGCAATAGCTTTGTGAAGTGCAAAAATTCTGATATGAAAACCTCAATGGCAGCTCCATAATATTGATTGCATGACCTTCTAAAAAAAATGAACAAAAACTGAAAAACACAATGAAAGAAAAGTGAAAACATGAACGAAAATTGAAAACCTTCCCCCAGACCTGAATTGAACATTGTCCTCAATGTTAAAGCATAGAAAAGATGATTGAGAACATGCAAATGATAAAGGGAAAAGTTAAGAAGAAGGTATAGAGAAACTCCCCCTTGATGCGATTAGGTTGACCGCTAACAAACACCTTCTTCTTGAACACATGGGTTGCCTCCCAAGAAGCGCCTTAGTTAATGTCTTGGCAAGACATTATGCAATCAGCTTAGGATGAGTTGGGGGGTTTCGGATCAATCGTCTCAAGATAGTTCACCCAACTTCTTCTCCTCTTCCTTTTCCTTTTCTTTTTCTTCAAGTGTGCAAGGGGTGTAACTTTGAACATGCCATTGGATGGTTCCAACTTCGTAGAGCATGGATCAAGGGGCTCAAGTGGTAACCTAGAAATTGGTGGAAATGGCTGGAACTCTTCTAGGGCAGCTACCACTTCTTGGAACTCAGATTCATCATCAAGGTCACCTAAAGGTTGTGTCAAAACAATTTCTAAAGCATCATCAGATTGTGCCTGCACAAACTTAGACAAAACCAGGGAATCCAAACAATCAATTGAAAAACAATCAAGTGAATTAGAAGGATGAGTTAAGGATTCAAACACTTTGAATTCTATGGTTTGGCCAAGGACTGTCATTTTCAGTATGCCATTTTTCACATCAATAAGAGTGTTTGCTGTGGCCATGAATGGTCTTCCAAGCAAGATAGGCAGCTCACGATCATGAATGGGTGCATCTTCCATGTCTAACACTACAAAATCAGCAGGCAATATTAGCTTATCAACTTGAACCAAAATATCTTCAATAATACCTCTAGGATATTTCACTGAACCATCAGCAAGTTGTAAGCTGAGTGTGGTGGATTTTAATTTTCCCAAACCAAGTTGCAAGTACACTGAATAAGGCATTAGATTGATACTTGCACCTAAATCCAACATGGCTTTCTCAGCTCGTTTATCTCCAATGGTTATGCCGATGGTAAAACTACCTGGATCCTTGAGTTTAGGAGGAAGTTTTCTTTGAAGGACAGCACTCACATTTTCAGACACCAACACCTTCTCATGAGGACTATACCTTCTCTTGTGTGAGTTCAACTCTTTAAAAAATTTAGCATAAGTTGGCATGTTCCTGATCACATCAAGGGAAGGCAAGTTAACATTGACTTTACTAAGTATATCATGGATTTCAGGTAAAAGACTTATCCTGTTTGCTTTTAGCAAGACGTCCAGGAATTGGTGGCACATAAGGGTTCTTGGCCTTGTGCAATATAGGTGAAATTGTTGACTTGCCAATGGGAATTGCTTCTTTTGGTGTCATCTCTTCCTTGTGTTCATCACCTGCATTCACAACATCATGATTAGTAACTTCTTTGCCAACTTTATTATCAATAACCTTACCACTTCTGAGAACTGAGATTGCGTTGGCTTGCTCATGATGCTTGGGATTCACATTTGGTTGGCTAGGGAATTTTCCAGGTTCTCTTTGGTTCAAAGTATCTGCAATTTGTCCCAATTGAATCTCTATCTTAGTAAGGGCAGCAGAATGTTGTTGAAGAGCACCATTAGTAGTTTGCTGGAATTGCAAAGTATTTTGGGCCAACATCTTGACTGTGTCCTCCAATGAACTTGGTTTAGGCTGGAATGATGAACTTGCTTGATTGTCGCTCCAAGAGAAATTTGGGTGATTCCTCCAACCCGGATTATAAGTGTTCGAGAAGGGATCATTTCTTGGCCTTTGGTTGTAAGAATTCATCATGTGGGCTTGTTCTTGGACAAACTCAGGATAAGTATTACTAGCTGAACACATGTGAGTTGAGTGTCCTTGAGAATTGCAAATAGCACAAACTTCAACTTGAGGAGCTTTAGGTCCCATATTGAGCACAGCATCAAGCTTCCTTTGTAAACTAGCCACCTGCGAAGCAAGCTCATTGTTAGGACTAATCTCATAGATACCAGCCTTACCTCTTGTATCTTTGTGTTGAGCATTGGATCCCAACATCTCAAATATGTCATATGACTCTTGAGCATTCTTTTTCTTTAAAGCTCCACCTGCAGCATTATTGACAGTAGATTGACAAGTTTCGGTTAGTCCATCATAAAAAATTTGCATCTGTAAGTATAGAGGTAACCCGTGATGTGGACATTGCATTAGAGTTCCTTTGAAACGCTCCCAGCATTCGTTGAATGGTTCGCCATCATGTTGTGAGAAGTTGAAAATCTTGGACCTCAAGGTGGCTGTCTTTTGGGCAGAGAAAAACTTCTCCAAGAACTTCTTAGCAACAGCATCCCAAGTGGTTAGTGATCCAGGGGTTAACGACATAAACCAAGTCTTTGCTCTATCCTTCAAAGTGTAAGGGAAGACCCTCATCCTCAGATTTGCTTCAGACACATCCTTCAAAGGCAAAGTACAAACAACAGTATAAAATTCTTTAATGTGAGCCAAAGGATCTTCGTTAGGTAAACCATAAAAAGAAGGAAGCATTTGAAAGTGAGAAGATTTAAGCTCATAGTTTCTAGCTTCTCTGGACAGCAAGATGCATGAAGGTGAATTTGGTATGATTGGTTGAGCAAGATCCTCCAAAGCAAGTTGGTCATTAGCTGCCATCTTTTCTTCTTCTTCTTCTTCTTCTTGATCTGAGTTAAAGATGTTGAACAGAGAGTACTCTTCTGAGCTTGTTGAATTGGAGGTTTCGGCTTCTAAGGGATTGAGAATAGATTCAATGGCTGCCTCCCTTCCTTTAACAAGCCTTCGTTCAAATTCAGCCAGTGATGGTTGTTGTGTACCACGGATTGGTTGGATCCGAATGGTTCAGGATTGAGAGTGTTTCTTGACCGCTGATACAACTTGTTCAAGCAATGGTTTGCTCGACATGCAAATACCTGAAAACAAAGAAAAACTAAAGAAAGTAAGCAATAGAAATAAGACTTTTAATCAAGTCCCCGCAGCGGCGCCATTTTCTTGTTGGACAGATTTTACTCTATCTATTTCTCGCAAGTGCACGAACCAATTATAGTATAGGAATGCAAGCACGAGGTCGTTCCACAGAGACTTGGATGAAAGACACTTATTACTACTACTTAGACTCACAAGTAATCCTAAGACTAAACAGAATTTAAATGAGGTTGTGTTGAGTTTGTTTGGAGTAACAACTACAAAAAGGGAAAGCAAATAGCAAGTGACTGAAAACTACTAAAAGGGAATGCAAAATAGCAAGTGATCAGCAAGTAGATGTTTAGAAATTTAGAGAGAAAGGAGACAAGCACTAGGGTTTCAACTTCACCATGACAATCCAATTTCAAGCAACAAGTTAACAATCACCTAAGTTGATTACAATTTCTGGAGTTCGTTCTTTCTTATGTATGATTATCCATATGGTGTTTGGTTTTAATCAAGTACTCAGAAACACAACTTAGCTATGGTGTTTAGTCTAGGCTATGAATCTGAATCCATTAAGCTTAAGAAGAACACAAAAGAACCAAGTAAACATTTAAACATGGTGTTTGTCCTAAATGCATTACCCACTCATTCACTAATCGGTTCAAGAGTCATATGGTGTTTATGTAAACTTGAACTAGATAACCAACATGCATGTGTTCATAGTGGCCAGTTATTTAAACATGCATAAAGATTCAACTAAGAACAAGTGAATGAGACCGGAAAATTAGAAGTAATCAACAAGAGTAACATTAACTTGAAAACATGAAATTGTCTTGTCAGGTTACATTGAAACCCTAGCTATGGATTTAGCTGCTCATAATGAGAAAGAAATTAAGACAGAAATGAGAAAACATAATGAATGCAATAAGAGTAGAAAAACCCCTTTTCTGAAGTTCTTGTGGTGTCCAAGGCTTCTCCAAGTGCTTCTCCACGTCTAATGCTTCTCCAAGAGCTTCCTCACTTCTAGAAGGATGTATGAAGGATATGGAGGTGATTTGGGATGAGTTTGAGTGAGTGGTGATGGCTAAGAAAGATGAAATTCGTAGGGAAATGGAAGAGAGGTTTGCTGGGGCTGTTTTGGTGATTTGGGGCTGTTTAGAGCTTTTGGTTGATTGCTGGAGTGTTTGGGATTGTGAGAGTGTTTGAGGATAGTTTCTGAATGTGTTTGGGAAAATGATGGAAGTGTTTGAGGGAGGATGGAGTGAAGGATGGCTGAATTGTGGGGTTGTGAATCCCAGGCTTGCACACCTTGAATCTGGAAATGAATTGGTATTTATAGGGGAAGGGAGGTGAGAAATCAGAATTGAATATGGCTAATGGACTCAACACTTGCATTAGATAATCAGAAATGGGCTAATGGACTCAACACTTGCATTAGATAATCAGAAATGGTTACTCCACTAAATCCCACTAGCAGCCCTAGCTCATCCTCATGTCAGCATGACCAAGCTTCCATTCAGAAACCAATAGCTCATCCTCATGTCAGCATGACCAAGCTTCCATTCAGAAACCAATAGCTCATGCCTAGCTCACCATGACTAAGCATGCAATGAGCTCATCTTCCTTCAGCATGATGTGTAATTTGATGGGCTCACGGATTGGGCTTGGATCAATCAAATGTCGACTTTGAGCTGTCAATCTTCAAGTTCAGAATGTCATCGATCCAACCACACAAGTATTGGCCCAATCCAAGTTCGGATGAAGAAGATAAGTCCGAAATTAACTTGTAACTCAGTCTCCAGCTTTTACACATTATTTTCACCATTTTACTTCAAATGCCTCAAGTGATACCTAGAGCTCAATAAACTGAATAACAAACACAAAAGAGGTTAAAAGCACAAGGTTAACTCAAAAACATAACTAAATCATAAGCAATAAGGGTACAAAATGATATACAATTGTGAACCGAACATGCATAGTAAGAGATCTTCCACATTTGTATTTAGTGTCAAAGTTTATCCCAACATCAATTTAAAAAAATTTATATTAATTTGTCTCCAAAAGAGAAGCATTTTTCTAAATGAAATTCACCCTTTTGTGAATAATATGGCTCTAATTTCAATTTTTTTCCTTGTGTTTACAATTATGTGATTTATATGATTTAATGTATACTTTTATTTCTAGAAAAACTATAGAAAATGTAAGTACAAAAAAAAAATTATCATTAGATTTTAAGCTAATAACTTTAGCTAGCCTACCCATAAAAAAAATTCTGGTTCCGCCATTGCCCACACATGAATGGATTTATGAAACTAGATGGTTAAATTTGGTGACAATATTGTTTCACTTTTTAATAGATATAGAAAGTTGGAGGGAGACAAATGCTTGAAAACGTCAAGTGTGTGATCAGAACAAGCTAGCCGTTTTAAGTACATCCCCTGTTTCGAAATTCAGAAAGTCTCCCCTATTCAGGTGGTCTCATAAGATTTTAGTAACTTCAGTTCTCTATGGGCCGGGTTTTGTGGGCGGGCATGGTTGGGCTTTCCTGGGCTTAAACGGGACGGACTGAGCTTTAGACACCCTAGTCCAAGTCTAGCCCACTGAACAATAGGTTGGGCCATGCTTTTTGTCAATGGATCGAACGGACTCCCATCAGCCCATGAGCCCGTGCCAAATAATGACCCCTAGTGCAGTATATATGAGGAACGAAGAATAACTTTTTATTTTTCTCAAATCAATAACACAACATTCATACTCATTACTAAGCAAGAAAAACATAACATATTTGAAGACGCATTCTCGGTTCTTAACATGCATAAATTTACCAACATTCGTAGAATTTGATATCCACCCGAAGCCTGAAGAAGCATTTCCCTTCAAACGCATCCGTCCTTAGGGTTGCACGCCCCGATGCATGAAGAAGTCTCCGAAGCCCCCAACAACGGATATGTCCCTAGTTCTCTAAAACCGGATTAGGGCCAATGAAATTTATGCTGCCTTGGTAGTCAGTGCTATTGAGAATAAATGAGAACCCAAACCAAGCAGTGATTGTGTCCTTTGTGTCATACAAGTAGAACCCTTGTGCCCTACCAGAAGTATCATCCTTGCAAAAAATTAGACAAATCGGAAACCGTTTCGATATCCAATTGTCTCCTACAAAATTAATGAACATGGTGCTTCAAGAAAGTACTAAAAATTTCAATAATTCAATTGAGTGGTCAAATAATATCGGATTTAAGTATTTTTTGTAAAGATGATCTTTGAATGAGTATCTACAAAATAGACGATTTGAATTAGTGAAATACAATACGGAGTGGGTCCTACAAAGGTGTCCCTCAAATAAGCTTATTTAAAGAATCCCTCAACTGAAGATCCCTAATATATATATATATATATATATAATAAAAAGTAGTCCATTTACTTTATCAGAGTGCAGTATATATATGAGGAACGAAGAATAACTTTTTATTTTTCTCTAGGTCATGTCATCCTCTAGGAAACCCAATGAGATTTCTTTCCTCCAATGTAATTGTTAAAAAAAAGGGAGCTTTCAACGAAAGGTCTAGGCTGGCAGGGTTTAATCAAGTGATGTGCTTGGGTTGATCAAGATTGGCCTTTTTTATTACCTAATCTCCGTTTAGTGGAATAAACACACCCTAATATTATTTTAGTAGAAGGAATATGCTGCTCTCTTTTAAATAATTGTGTAGCAGCTAGACAACACAGATAAGAGAATATTGGAACCTCCCCTTAGGTGGCTCATTCATGATAGCAATATAGAGAGGAAATCAAGCCATCAAGTTAGACTGCAAGAAGAAACACAAGTAGAGCCATAAATTCGTCGCTTAGATGATCAGTTGAAAATTATAAGTGAGGTTTGCTGGCACGATCAGAGTTTGGAAATCCTTGTCATGTTTGGGGTTGCTATCTTCTATTTATATTGTGATTGACTAGTTTTTGAGTATGATTTGTTACTTGTGGAAGGAAATTTGGTAGCTTAGTGTGTAGCTCTTGGCTGCTTGTGTTGTGTGTGCGTTTTGTTTGAATAATAATTCTCTTCGTTTCAAAAATATACAAAAAGGTAATGGCAAGCCATTCTATATGTGCTTCATTCTCACCTACCTCATCAATTACAGTTAGAACATACAATTTTTATATTGAATAATGTATGCTTGCAATCCCTAGGGCTAAGGAAATCATAAACGATGAAATTTAAAATGATGTAAATTAATGTTTTAGAATTTGTAAAGTTTTTTATTTGGATAATGTATTTAAATATTAAATTTAATATTTTAAAAATTCCTTTCACTTGGAATTTTAGAAATGAAAATTCCTAAAGAGGGTGTATCCAATCCATGCTTATAAAGACTATTTTTAAGTTAGTGACTTACATAGAGTTGTTAAAAGCCACTCGTAAATTTGCAAGAGCTTTACTCTTAACAATTAGCCTTCAAAGTATGGAAAAGTCATTCATTTAATAAGCTTTTTAAAAGTCATTAACTTTTTGGATACTACCCAACTTTTTAAAGACTTTTTAAAGTCACAACTGGATACCACCAAACTTTTAAGAGAGGCTCACTATTATACCCAATATAGAGTCTCAAATTATAAAATAATTTTTTTTTAAAAAAAACACCTATATGAAATGGACTTAAGAAACACACTCAAAGTCCATTTACAATATAACAAAGAGGCTTTTAACTTCTTATAAATTACAAAACTGTCATCAATTTCTTAAAACAAACCCAACCTCAAAACACTCAATAGGGCATCAAAGTAATTTAATAATCAAAATTAAATTGAATACGATCAGTTGTCATTTTTTGGGTATTTTTTTAGTTTCTTTATAGAAATTAAATAGTGTAGGGTTTATCTATATCATTAGTGCTAAAAATGAGTATATGACTAAATATCTCAACTTGTAAATACCTCTTTAACTACTTTTTATAAGTCACAATTGAACACCACTAGACTTTATAAACTCTTTAAAAATCTAAATTGAATACCTCCAAACTTTTAAACTCTATAAAAGTCATTAAAAGTTTGAATTGGATACAAGAATTAAAAGTTGGACTTCATGACCTTCAAATTACATGTTTTTTTCCATATGGAATTTCTAAATTTCTATGCTCTTTTTTTAAAAAAAATTCAAACATGGGAATTGGTGTATGTCAATTTAGAAATTCTGACTTTTGTCTAAATTCCAAGTTTATTTCCCCCATCCAAATTCACCATAAATTCCGTTCACCAAATTACAATGCAATTCATTAATTCAAATATGCGCTATATTTAAACTTCACTTGTTTTTAACTATTATAAGAGTAGCTTTATGCAACGGGCTTGTAAGAGATTTTATTCCTGCACCCAAGGCCAGAAATTAAAATGGGGCCTTAATTTCCCTTTAATTTGTATGTAATCATAGTTTAACAAGAAAAAAAAAATTCTACACTCACACATGTATTTTCTTTTTGGCTTAAATATAGTAGTTTAATTGAACTAAAATAACAAATGCAAATCATCATATGGTTGACAGCAACAAAAACTAGAAGAATTAAATATTTTTTGGAAGGAAGTGTTTGATTTATTACATATTTGTTGTTCCAAAGTAAATTAATAATTTTTAAATGTGGATCCTTGTATTCTTAAAGATTTGAAATGATTTTTACTTGGCCCTTATAATTTTGAACTCTCCAAAACTCACTTTAATATGGGCTTAAACAATTATATATAACATGTACAAATATAAAAAATAAAAAATAAATTTGGGACCCTTGGTCTAGAGCCCAGACACAAAGCCAGTTCTGGTCTTAGATTGATTTCCCCCTCCTCCAATATTAGGGATGGCAATGAGCCCGTTCGGGACCGGGTATGGCAATACCATCCCGCTCCCCATCCCCGTTCCCGTCTCCAATAATAATTTTCGGGGAATTCCCGTCCCGTCGAGGAGCTTTCTCCCAAATCTCCCCTGAATCCCCAATTTTTTTCCTTAAGATTGCTCTTCTTCTTTTACCCTTCCCCCCATCCCAACCATCTTGTCGTCTGCTTCACAGAGCCACCATATATCATGGTTATTATTAGTCTTGCCCTCCACCAACAACGTAAGCAAAAAAATGTTTTTCTAATCAAGAAAAAAAAATAGCAAACCACCTTCAGAGGATGTTGATTAGTGTCATCAAATTGAAATAGCATGGGAATATGGGCACTACTAGGTTTGTTTATTGGGTTCAAACGAAGGAGGCTAATGGAAACATAAAAGCCAACAATAAATGTTGATGGGTCCTCAAGCATTTCTCAGATCAATCTTTTCTCTTTGTGTTCTATTGGGTCTTTGGTGTTCTTTTTGTTTTTGGGTTAAAATCATGGGTATTCTTCTTTTCTGTAGTTTACAAATTACAACACATACATAGATATATTATATGTATATTACTAAAAACATAAAAATAGATTATTTATTGGGCCGGGTTCCGGATGGGGATGACAATACCATCCCCACCCCGTATTCAATAAATTACTCGTAAATTCTCTCTTAAAACGTGAAGTTTCCCTATGAATTAAGATTAAGGTCACTACTAATCACAGCACACTACATAAACTTCCTTAATCCTCTCTCTTATTAGTGAAATTACAACAGAAGTAGAACTACTATCAAATAATTATAACAATTCTCGGGGACATCTTACTAGCAATATCAACCTCGGGAACTTTTCTTACATAATAGGGATACATATGATACATCTCTCACAATCAACTGCCTCTTCACATTTTTCATCAAAATCATGTGATCAATTATTACGAGAAGAGCATATTGCACATGCACATTTATCGTGCGCCAGAATTTCTCGAACCCTAGTGTCACTAATAACATTCATACAACTTGATGTCCATCTTGAGGCGAAAATAATATGCACCCTGGAAAGTATCAGTCTGAAATGTAGCAATTCCTCTAGCCATGAAGAAGTCTCCTGTCCCTCCGACAACCGAAAGATCCCTAGTTTTTTCGGTCATCAAATCTGCGCCCATAATATTCAACGTGCCCTTGTGCTCACTTGAGTTGAACACCAAAGTGTATGCAAACCAAGCCGTGTAGGTGTCTTTCCTGTCGTAGAAATAGAAGCCCTGAGCTTTTGCAACGGGTGGAGAATGAAACTTGTCGTCGTTGGTAATGGGGTCATTAAACACAACAAGCATGCCAAAATTAGACTCGCCAAGCTTGCTCGCATTTGCCGCCGTTGCAGACGTTGCATTAGCCTTGTCCTTCTCGGTGCCGTCAAACAGTTTGTCGTGGTAATACAGCATCATCCTCTTGCATGGCTTCTCTGCTTTGAATTTTGAGGCTCCGGTTGTTAAAACAGAAGGGGAAACAATGAGGGCCAAAATTATGAAGCAACTTTTTTGCGTAAAAGTTGTCATGGTGGTTTGATCTGATTGTTGTGTTAATTTGATTGAACCACCACCAGATTGGTTCAATTTATATCCAAGTTTGGAGGTTGATTGATCTGTCTTTACAGAGGTAGGATTTTATTGAAGAATATGCACAAAGGGTTCTTGTACAAAAATTTGAGCACATATAGTTTGTAATTTACTCTGTTTTTGTACAATAGAAAAACAGAGCAAGTGCCAAAACATGCAAATGCAGAAGCATCTTTTTCCAAGGGGCCAGAGAGAGGTTGTTTTTAAGGTTTCTGGGCCGTCCAGGAATCAGAGTGGGCTAAAAGGCAAACCATAACTTAACACCACTTAATGTGCATACTTAACTTGATAATATAAGATTAACTTGTAGTTAATTTGATTCCTGTGTTAATTAGTTGAGATGCTGCGGGTAGCCAATGCCAAAAGGCCTCAACTGAAGTTGGTTATTCCATTACATATAGGCTTTGTCTGTTTTGCAAACAACAACGGTAGGATTGACAACACAAAAGCCAACAATAGGACTCTAGTCACTAGCAAATTATAGTGATGAGCAAAGAAACCATAACTGTTTGGTTTTTACTCTTTGACCACCAAGAATGTGCCTACAGTTGTGCTTTCTAATTTTCCCCGAGCTCGAAATTCCTTTTTAATTCTTAAAGCATATTTTTTCATCGGATATGAACGTAAATTTGGAACATAAGACTAAATACTCTAGTACTAAGTTTTAGACAACGCGCACAAGCAAAAATGAACCTATCATATCCCCGCAACTCCCAAAACAAGAGCCACCTGAGTCATCCCATAGATAACATCTCAAGTTTTACCTTCTTTGATAAAATGAATGAAATTATACTTAAATTTTTGTATGGGAAATAAATAATAACACACTCTATGTTAGGAATTACGGATCAAATACGATTATCCCATGTCGAAAAAAAATGGAAGGTTCTCCCCTGATTGTATTGATGTCTTTTCAGACAAACCCCACACATGAATGGATCTATGGACTAGATGGTTAACTTTGGTGACAATATTGTTTCACTTTTAAATAGATACAAAAAGTTGGATGGAGACAAATGCTTGAAAACGTCGAGTGTGATCAGATCAGGCAGCCGTTTTAAGTACATCCCCTGTTCGAAATTCTCCAAGTCTCCCCTATTCGGGTGGTCTCATAAGATTTTAGTAACTTCTCAATTCTCTATATACATATATATATATATATATATATATATCAAATAATTTTATTTGAGGGACACTCTTTAGAGTACCCTAAGAATATTTTATCAACGAAACAAATAATCTATTTTTTAAGTCTACATTCATAGATCATCCTTATAAAAAAATTAGACAAATCGGAAACCGTTTCGATATCCAATTGTCTCCTACAAAATCAATGAACACTGTTCTTTAAGAAAGTACTAAAATTTCAATAATTCAATTGAGTGGTCAAATGATATCGGATTTAAGTGATTTTTTGTAGAGATGATCTTTGAATAAGATCTACAAAATAGAAGGTTTGGATTAATGAAATACAATACGGAGTGGGTCCTACAAAGGTGTCCCTCAAATAAGCTTATTTAAAGAATCTCTCAACTGAAGATCCCTAATATATATGAGGAACGAAGAATAACTTTTTATTTTTCTCAAATCAATAACACAACATTCATACTAATTACTAAGCAACAAAAACACATATTTGAAGAAGCATTCTCGGTTCTTAACATGCATAAATTTACCAACATTCATAGAATTTGATATCCACCCTGAGCCCTGAAGAAGTATTTCCCTTCAAACGCATCCGACCTTAGGGTTGCAACGCCCCGGTGCATGAAGAAGTCTCCGGAGCCGCCCACAACAGATATGTCCCTAGTTTTCTCGAAAACCGGATTAGGGCCAATGAAATTTATGATGCCTTGGTAGTCAGTGCTATTGAGAATAAATGAGAACCCAAACCAAGCAGTGATTGTGTCCTTTGTGTCATACAAGTAGAACCCTTGTGCCCTGCCAACAGGCTTAGAGTGAATGTTGTTGTCGAGAGTTATAGGGTCGTTGAAGATTACAATGTTCCCAAAATAGTTTTGGGGTGCCAAGATGGTTAAGTTGGCTCCTTGAGGTGCTGCAACAATGGCAGATGTGGCATCAGCAGCATTTGTGCCATTGTAAACGGTCTCATGGAAGTATAGCACTAAGTGCTTGCATGGCTTGTACTTGTTTTTGTGTCTTGGGGAGGCTGAAGATAAAGCAAACAACATGAAGAAAAACAGAACAATGGAATTTCTTGCTCCCATTGAAAGTGGTTATGAAAAACAAGAAAAGGGAAATTAGACTATGCCAAATTCTAGAGGATGTGAGCTTTGTGTCTCCCAATTCATGCCTTTATATAGGCCCTTGGAAGCCAAAAAGATAATCAATTCCACACAAGGAGTCTTCTTATATGTAAAGACTTTGGATATATAATACATATAATATATATTAATTCATGACTTTGGATATATATTTGGGAGCTTTAGTTTTAAACCATAATATAGTTTACTAATTTAGTAGAAAGAAATACAATTTAGTCTAATTAGCAAAAAGCCAAACACCAAAATGTAACAAAAATACCATTACAAATTATGAAAATTACAACATATGCCATTTTCAGGATTTAATTTTAAACCAAAGCTGGACAAACGACATCAAACCCAGAACTGAAAATAGAAATGACATTCGCTCGACCTTTCAACTTCTCCTCCAAAAAACTTCTTCAACTGTTCCACAAATCCCCAAAATCTCAGTCAACGGCGACGACCATCTCAGATTCCTAGTCTTCACTCTCACTTTCAGCAAAAAAGTGTAAGGAATCAACTAGATCTTGGTTTCGTTTTCGTTTTGGTTTGGTTTTGGTTTTGGTTTTGGTTTTGGTTTTGGTTTTGGTTTTGGTTTTCTGCATTTAAATTCCGATTTGGGGTTTCGTTTTGGTTTTGATTTTGGTTTTCTGCATCTAAATTCCAGTTTGGGGTTCCGTTTTCGTTTTCCTTTGGTTTTCTGCATTGCAGAAACACAAACTGCATCGCAGAAACACAAACTGCATCGCAGAAACACAAACTGCATTGCAGAAAACTCATATTATATGTCTATTATGTTCGTTTTGGTTTTGATTTTGGTTTTCTGCATTTAAATTCCAGTTTGGGGTTCCGTTTTCGTTTTCCTTCTGGTTTTCTGCATCGCAGAAACACAAACTGCATTGCAGAAACACAAACTGCATCGCAGAAACACAAACTGCATCGCAGAAACACAAACTGCATTGCAGAAACTCATATTATATGTCTATTATGTTTGATGTTTGATGTTTTCTTTTTTCTGCTCAACCATTTATAATTCTTCCTTGTAGTTTATCTTTACTTGACCTAATAGTGTTCTCATCCCTTCTTGTTTTCAGATCACAAATGGCGCAAGAGAATGGCTCAAGGGACACAGATCCACAACCACAAAGCCAACCAAGAGTAGCAGATGCTAGATCTGTAGACTCAGCAAGATAGCGATCGTAATCGCTCTTCATCTTGAGCTAGAAGACCTTGGAGTTACCGGTGAAGGCCGAAGGGATGAGCAGCTTGAGAATTCCATCGCAACCACAAGTGAAGGCTATGGTCGTCGTTGCTGAGAGAGAGAGAGAGAGAGAGAGAGAGAGAGAGAGATCTAATTTGATAAAAAGGGAGACCAACCCTAATATTTTAATAAAAAGGGTATAATTGTCTAATTTTAGCTGGCCCAACAAATCTGGGCCTACTCTTTGGCCTAATCTAAAATACCTATTCTTTTTTGGGTATTAAAACCCAAACCAAAATACCTAATGTCTCATATCCAAATTACTAAAGTTAATTATGTCTAATACCTAATTTTCCTTATATATTAATATATATGTAAAGACTTTTTATATGTAAAGACTTTGGATATATATTATATGTATTATATATCTTTAGAAATCTTCAAAGGGGAATACGTATGTGCATTAATTCATGAATAATTCAATCCAATAAAATAAAGCATCTTATGTGCCACGAAACCCTTAAAAAATCTTTGAACCCTTCAATCCATCACAAGATGAAAGATCAAAAGGAAGCCAAGTTTTACCATTTCTCTTAGAGTTCGAGACGTACGGGTCAAGTGCGTGATGCCCTTGGTATATCACACTTGAATTCTGTAATAAAACAAGGTTATTATCACACCCTATGTGGGTGAGTGGGAGATGTAATAAAACAATGATTATGCACTAATCCTTGTTTTATGGCACTACACTAATCCTTGTTTTGAGGCACTAAACCTTGTTTTAAGGCACTACCAACCTAAGCACTAATGCATGTTTTATGCTCTCTTGAGATGAGCTAAAACAACTCCTATAAATAGATGGAGTGTGTGCAAGTGAAGAGATGATGAGAAGCATTAGTGCATACTCTCTAAGTTGGTGTGTGTGAGACAAGAAGTGTGAGTGCATGTTGTAGTGAGTTTTACACCCACAAAGAGAGAAACCTCATATCTCCCTAAACACTCTCCTTTAGGCAATTCACCAAGAGCTTTGGTCTTGGGTACGTGGAATCAATGGAGTAACTTTCATAGCCAATCCAACGACCTTGGAGACGAGGAACGTGTAGAATCTTGTTGGCGTGCTCGTGACGTGGAAGCATCTCGGCGGCATCTCGGCGGGCTAGTAATTGCAAGCGGTTTTTCACTTGGAATCTTCCGCAAGGTATGCAGTACCTTATTCCGAATATATATTAACGATATTTAACAGTGGTATCAGAGCTTGTATGCTTTCTTTTCGCCATGTTGATTGATGCATGAGTTTTTTTTTATTCCGCAAGAACCACCATGAAAGCATGAACCAAGAAACTTCGTTTTTGTTTGATTGTTTTTTGATGTTTTCTTTCCATGAAGTATGTTCCTCTATGTGATGAGAACTTACCTTTAAATTTTCGTACAAATTAAAGGAGTGGTTTAGGAGAAAAACTGAAACCAAAGAGCATGAAAAACAGTTTGTTTTTGGGTTTTTTAGAGCATGTTTATATGCTGTTAAATTATTTTTCCATGCTGTTTCTTTGCCTTAGCATATTCTCTGTTGCATGAGCTTTCCAATGATATATCGTATGCGTCATTTGGATGCATAACGAAGGAGATAGAGGTCTCCAAAGATGGCCAAATGATCATGAAAATCTGGAAATTTTTTCTGGAAATTTCAGCAAGATGAATAGTGTTCTTCGTGAACAGTGTTCTTTGTGAACACATCCTCTTTGAAGGCGCGTGAGAGCACGTATGTCCTTTGTAGAGCTTCATCTTAGATAAATGGAATCCAATTGTGGACTCCTCCCGTCTATTTTCTAAAAATCATTTCGCTAAGTATCACTTGGAATGAATGAATAATTGTTTGTTTATGAAGTTGCAACATAATGACATGTCATTTAGAAACTAAATATGTTATTAAGTTGTTCATATTTAGCATGCCAAAATATGGACTTAGGATTGGTTGAGTTAATTTATGGGTCATACTGGTGGAATTGACTACCCAAAAATGTGTGATGTCTAGGCAAGTTTTTTTTAAGGAAACACCTTTGGTGTTTAAGAGGAAATGGTATTTAAGCGAGTTCATCTCCACCACTACTCCCGAAACTTACCTGGTCACATTTTTTCGGTGGACTTTCATTGGTTAACCTATTAAATGGATTCCCAATTTTAAATCTATGAGAGGCCCATGCGCTTTTATGAAACTGCGCAAACATTTGTTTGGTTGGAAACTTTGTGTTTTCTAAGTAAAAATTTGTTTAAAAGTAATTGAAAATGTTTATTTAGACTTGCTTTTTTGGGTGATGATTATAAGCATAGCAAATTTTCGAGTCCAAATTTGTAAGGAAGGATAATTCTTTTCAATTTATTTTTGAAACAAATAGAAATGTGCAAAACGCTAATACTAAAGTCAATCCTTGTGTTTTATAGATAATGGCCACCAAAAATGTTGTTGCTGACCTAAATAAGGGAGACAAACTTGAGGGTACCAACTATGATATTTGGCATAGGAAAATTCAATATCTCTTGAATGAGCAGGAGTTATTGGAAACATTAACCAATTCAATGATCGAACCTGAGGTTGGGCAAACGGCCCAACATCGCCGTGATCTTGAAGCTTATCAGACTTGATTCAAAAAGGATCGTTGTGCGCGCTTTACTATGCTAAGCAGCATGCACAATGATCTTATTGGGGGATATGAAAGCTACCCTACTGCCAAGGCTTTATGGGATCAACTAAAGTTTGATTTTGGTGGTACGTCCACCACTCGACTTAGAAGTTTGGTCCTGAAGTTTGAGGTATACCGCAAAAATCCTAAGCACACGATTCATGAGCACTTAAGGGTGCTTTCTAGCATGATACGTGACTTAAAGGCTGCTGGAAATACCCTCACTGATGAGCAGCAAGTGCAGGCAGTCATCAGATCCCTGCCAGATTCATGGAGCTCCATGAAACAAATCATGACACATAATGAGAATATCAAGAATTTTTCTGATATTTCTCGTCATGTTGAGCTAGAATCGGAGCGCCAAGAGGCGACCAATGCTACTGCCCTTTTCGCCCAGGGTGGCACGTCTAAGACTAAAGGGTCTAAGCGTAAAGGAAAAGGAAAAGACAGATAAGCAGGATGGGGCAAACAAACTTGCACCAAAGGATGACAACAAAACCAAGCGTCGTAGGGGCAAGCGTGGTGGGAAGAAAGACTTGTCCAAAGTCAAATGCTATAACTGTGATAAGAAGGGTCACTTCGCTCGTGATTGTACTGAGCCGAAGAAGGTATCTTTCTTAACTAAACCTTCCCACATATATGTATGTGAACATGTTTTAGTTGCTAATACGTCATCTGGGTGGATTGTAGTATATGGGAGCAACCAAACATGTGACTCGAGATCGAGAAGGTTTTTTGGATTATCGACGAATTCCAAAGGGTACCTCTGTGTGTTCATGGGTGATGGAATCCGTATAGAAGCTTTGGGAGTTGGTTCATATCAACTTCAAATGAGCAATGGGCGCACATTGCTCCTCAATAATGTGCTCTACGTTCCTGGAATTCAGCATAATCTATTTTCAGTTTTAGAGTGTTTGCTTGATGGATATTGTTTTAAGTTTCTTCTTTTGGTTTGGATGTGTTATTGGATGGTACAATTGTTGGTCATGGTTTTTTAAGGAATAACTTCTTTTATTTGGATTTGAATGATTCCGATTACTCATCTTCTTATATAGCTTATGCTGATGTACATGTTGATTTTGCAACTTGGCATGCTAGACTAGGACATATAGGACATGATAGGATGACAAGGTTAGCTAGAGAAGGTCTTTTAGGCTCACTCGCTAAAGTTGACCTACCTATATGCGAATGTTGTCTAGCTGGTAAAGCTATAAGAAAGTCTTTTGGTAAGGCTAAGAGAGCTACTCAAACGCTAGAGTTAGTTCACTCGGACATTTGTGGACCTATGAGTGTGAAGGCACGTCATGGCGCCTCTTATTTTCTCACATTTATTGATGATTACACACGATATGGTTATGTCTATCTGATCGCTCACCGCTATGAAGCCTTGGATTGTTTCAAGCGTTTTATAACTGAGGTTGAGAATCAGACAGAGAAGAGTTTAAAGGCTCTTTGCACAGACCGCGGACGCGAGTACACCATCTGAACAGTTTAAAGAACTATGTGAAAATAAGGGGATACGCAGACAACTACCTGTTCCTTATACACCGCAACAAAATGGTGTTGCGGAAAGAAGGAATAGAACTTTATTAGACATGGTTAGGTCTATGATGGCGCAAGCTAATCTCCCAATTTCGTTTTGGGGAGATGCAATATTAACTGCTGCCTACATTCTTAACCGAGTGCCCTCCCAATCAGTCACTTCAACCCCTTATGAATTATGGAAAGGCGAAAAGCCCAATTTGGGGCATTTGCGCCCTTGGGGATCAGCTGGTTTTGTTCATAATACTTTTCACAAGCATGGAAAACTTGGTCCTCGAGGTAAAAAACATATCTTCATAAGGTATTGCGAGCACTCGAAAGGCTATGTGATGTATGGTGAACATGCTGATAGAGGAATGACTGAAATAGATTCCCGAAATGTGAATTTCATAGAGAATGATTTTCCTAGCATTGGTGATGCCCAAAAGAATCTTGACCTCCATGAGTTGGAAGGAAGTGAAGATATTTCACAATCTTTAAGCGAGGATGGGGAATTGACTCCTAATCCAGGTAATCGCTAAAGAAAGTGACAATGATCTACAACCTAGTGGGAGTATACCAAAGGATGGTACACCGCTAGAAACTCAAGATTTAATGGTGCGCAAGAGCAAACGAGGAAATATTCCCCGTCGATTTTTTGAAATTGAAAGGGAAACTTTCTTGTGTACTCCAATAGATGAAGAAGAGCCTGCTTCTTATAAGGAAGCGCTATCATCTTTAGCTAGAAAAGAGTGGATGACTGCTATGCAAGATGAGATAAGCTCAATGGACAAAAACAAGGTCTGGGAGTTAGTTGACCTTCCGCCTGGGCGCAAGACCGTTGGAAACAAATGGGTCTTGAAAATCAAACGCAAAGCGGACGGTTCAATTGACAAGTACAAGGCACGTCTTGTGGCGAAAGGCTATACTCAACGAGAGGGTATAGACTATGATGATACTTTCTCCCCTGTGGTGAGATTTGCATCTATTCGCCTAATCCTAGCTATTGTCGCACAAAAGGATTTGAACCTTTTCCAAATGGATGTTAAGACTGCATTTCTCAATGGAGATCTAGACGAAGAGATCTATATGGATCAACCAATGGGTTTTGAGGTCAAAGGACAAGAGCGCAAAGTTTGCCGTTTCAAACGTTCTATTTATGGCCTCAAACAAGCGTCTAGACAGTGGAACATTAGATTTCATACCTCAATCATCTCCTTTGGTTTTGAGATGGTTGAAGAAGACCACTTTGTGTATCTAAAACGATCCAAGGAAAATGTTCAGATTCTTTCATTGTATGTTGATGACATTCTCATAGCAGGAAATGACATGGATTCCATTGTCGCCACTAAGAAGTGGTTGTCCGCAAATTTTGAAATGAAGGACATGGGTGAGGCAAATTATGTGCTAGGAGTGAAAATCATAAGAGACCGTTCAAAAGGACTTCTTGGTTTGTCTCAAGAGACTTACATTAAGAAGATACTTGAACGTTTTCGTATGCATCACTCCAAACCCATAGACACACCAATGGAAAAAGGATGTGTCCTAACCCTTGACCAATGTCCTAAAAATGATGAGGAAAGAAACCAAATGACCAAAGTTCCTTATGCATCTGCGATAGGAAGTCTAATGTACGCTATGTTGTGTACACTGCCAGACATCTGTCATGCAGTTGGTATGGTGAGCCGTTATCAAAGTAATCCTGGACCTGCTCATTGGAAAGCAGTAAAGAGAATTTTTCGATATCTGCAAGGTACCGCTGATCTTGTCTTATGCTACCATGGTGGCGATTTGAGACTTAGAGGTTACAGCGATGCAGATTGGGCCAATGACAGAGATGAACGCAAATCCACCTCTGGTTATGCTTTTATACTTGGAGGTGGAGCTATCTCTTGGTGTAGCAAGAAACAGTCTTGCATAGCCCTATCCACAATGGAGTCGGAATATGTTGCTTGCTCAGCAGCAGTTCAGGAAGCTGTTTGGTTGAGAAGATTCTTGCAACGACTAAACTATACAGCCAAAACCTGTGAGGCAGGACTTGTTTACTCAGATAGTACATCTGCTTTGGCATATGTAAAGGATCCGAAATACCATGGAAAATCCAAACACATAGATTTCAGATATCACTATATCAGACAGAGGGTAGCACAAGGAGAGGTTATATTAAAGCATATCTCAAGTGGCAATATGGTTGCTGATCCTCTCACTAAACCCATTGCTAGAGATGTGTTCCTTTCTCATATTAGGAGTATGGGACTACGAAGGTTTTAATATACCTATTTTGTAATTGACTTTATTATTAATGCAATGTTAATCATTTTTTTCATGGTACTTGTTCTAGAATGATTGATATGGTTTTTTGCACAAAGATTTGTCACCAGGCTTGAGTCAGCCCACTCACATGGGAGATTCATCTTGGGCGTGAGATAGCGAGCAAGATGAGACATTTGTGTTATGTTCTAAAATTCTTAGACAACATATTATGACATATATGTATATCTGCGCCCAAGTAGGCAGCAAGATAAAACACTTCTCTAAATGTCGCCTTAGTTGGAGCTAAGATGAGACCTTGAAAAGGAAAGAGGTCGATCATAGAAAATTGCCATAAAATCTATGAAGCCTGTATTGAGCCGAATGTGAGATTCCAGACAGGCGCCGAGAGGGTGACTGAGACTAGAACTCAAGTTAGACATTTGTGTAATGTCTAGACTAAGATTCGTATGACGTATGTCCAATTCTTGGACAAGTGACATGCTCGTTTTATGAGAATACGTCATAGCATACATTTCATACTGTATGTGCTAGATGCGATCGACAGTGGGAGTGATGAATGAATCCCTGCTTCATCACTATGTGAGCCACTTGGATCATTAATTCAGATCCTAAAAAAATGTACCCTTAGTTGACTTTAGCCTATGTCATGAAGAGGATGCTTGATGTTGCTACTTTAGCTTGTTTTCCTAGGATCAATTATAAGGTCTCAAGGGGCATGTCTAAGAAAGCAGTTAAGTCTAGTTGGATTGATATAAGCGCTTAAGGAAGACTGTTCGACAATACACCATGTTTTTGTGACTCGTAGCTGGCCAGCGTCTATGTCATATTTGTTGTTGACATGTCATGAGTACAAAACATATTTGGGGTGTAGCACTTCTTTTATGAGGGGTTAAGAGTGCTGATACCGGTGTAGTCTGAATAAGTCTGGGGTATGTACGAGATGATTTCAAATTATGCACTTTTGTTAGTTTGGTGATGACTTAAAAAAATGTGCTCTTGTAGCTGTACGTTTTCTCTCGCAAGGTCGCACGACCCATTTCCTGTATGAGAAGAAGAGTGTATACAAGAGGTTTAAGATGATTATGAGGTTATCACACCCTATGTGGGTGAGTGGGAGATGTAATAAAACAAGGTTATTATCACACCCTATGTGGGTGAGTGGGAGATGTAATAAAACAATGATTATGCACTAATCCTTGTTTTGAGGCACTAAACCTTGTTTTAAGGCACTACCAACCTAAGCACTAATGCATGTTTTATGCTCTCTTGAGATGAGCTAAAACAACTCCTATAAATAGATGGAGTGTGTGCAAGTGAAGAGATGATGAGAAGCATTAGTGCATACTCTCTAAGTTGGTGTGTGTGAGACAAGAAGTGTGAGTGCATGTTGTAGTGAGTTTTACACCCACAAAGAGAGAAACCTCATATCTCCCTAAACACTCTCCTTTAGGCAATTCACCAAGAGCTTTGGTCTTGGGTACGTGGAATCAATGGAGTAACTTTCATAGCCAATCCAACGACCTTGGAGACGAGGAACGTGTAGAATCTTGTTGGCGTGCTCGTGACGTGGAAGCATCTCGGCGGCATCTCGGCGGGCTAGTAATTGCAAGCGGTTTTTCACTTGGAATCTTCCGCAAGGTATGTAGTACCTTATTCCGAATATATATTAACGATATTTAACAAATTCAATTCAATTTTAGACATTGTCTTCTCTTCTTTTTCTCCTTTTTCATTTTTAAATGAGAATATATTACCTATTGGCTGTCGAAATTTGTTTACCTTGTACAAAACTCACAACTATCTGCCTTAAAAGGAAAAAACCAAAAATTAAACAAACCTTGAAAGATTTATATATAGATAGTAAGAACACATGCCTTTCTCATTGTTAGACCTTTTCTCTTCCCTAACAACCATGTCATCCTCTTAAAATGTGGGAATATGATGCTCTTTGTGATCAGTTCAACATGAGTTGTCTTACTGATTTGTCTGAAGTGAATTTACAATATTGACCAAAAAAAAAAGTAATCTTACAATATGCATATGGAGATAAAATTTCCAAGTGGTTGTGAAAAATAATACAGAAATTATTGGAATACTCTTAATTTTAAAATGATGAGCTTTGAATTCTAGATCTACTTGTGAGTGTGCTATCCGTCCCAAGTTGCTGTACCATTTAAGCTTTCTATTTAGAAAAAGACTTGCTATGTGTAGAATACACTGATTAGAAATATTGGACTTGTAATTACTATCTAAAACGCAAAACGCCTTCAAGTTAAACTGATATAATAAAAAGAGATTGTTTACCAACAAGAAACAAATAGATTGGAGATAAAAGACTTATTCTTCTAAAAGACTGGAGCTACATAAATCTGTGAAATCCCCTGCTGCGGAGAATGGAACTATAACGATGACTATATATGACTAATTGCATTTGCAGCATGATTATGTGATGGGAGCCTAAACTGTGCATGCTTAGAAGAACATCTAAATTACATTGTAAACCAATCCAAGTCATATTCAAGACATTGGAAATCCAATTACGTTGATTCTCAGTCTCTTTCAGGTGACTCTTCCTCAATTTCAGAGGCCAAGTTCAATGATACCTGGCCATTGTACTGCTGCACTACCAAGACTGATGCTGATGTAGAGAAATCTGGCGAGATTAACAAGCTCCCAAGAGGACCGAGTTCTGGGCACTCACTCCTCCTATTTAAAGCTAAGGCTACTTCACCACCAGGTGTACGCCCCACAAGAAACAGATTGCAGCGGCCTACCTCACGAATCACAGCGATGGTTTGTGCATTGTTTCTGACTGCCTTCTCTTCGTACATTATTGAGTTATCCTTGGAAATTTTCTGCTTAAACTCAGCAAGGACTTCCTCATCTACTGACCCCACTTTGGTGCTAGCATTGTCATCAATATTAATTCTTGAAATCTCCCCCACAACCTCAGGTTCCACTAAGAACCGAATGACCATTAAACTTACACCAGGGTGCTCAGCCATACGAGCACCATAAGCAAGGGCTTCACGATCATCACGACCCCCAAAGAAGAGAACTGTGATGTTATAAGAAACATTACTTGCAGCTACATGAGTTGCTCCACCAAGCCCACGATCAACCAGAATTCCAACTGAGCAAGGTGCATGCTGAAGAACCCTCTGGTTAACCAGGCGAAAGTCATTTCGTGTAGTCTCTAATGTACCATCAAGCCTCTGGTGCTTATGGAATGGAAGAATTACGATTGCAGCTCTTTTGCTCTCAGCAGTGGCACAAATGTCCTCGTGCATATCAGATATTGAAGAGATTTCAGTCATTGGCCTGATGGACACCCGGCTCAGTTGTTGGTATGCCTCAAATGCCACAACAACGTTGTCAGAATTTGGTTGCTGGCTCTTATTCCAGAAGGGTAACCCATTTCTTCTCGCCTTGTGTACCATTAATATGGCTGATGACCTCTCAGAGAGCTCCTTGAGGTGCATTGCATAGACACAAAGGCCTTCACGCTTCTTTGTACCTCGTGAAATCTCAAGTAGATTTATAATTGATGGAATGTTTCTCGCACTATGAAAACAGGCCAAGATCCTTAGTTGGGTGTTCATATTTTTCCTTTCAATTGTCTTATGCTTGTAAACAGCCATTCCTGCCTTTTTTGCTGGCTTATACACGGCAATGACAAGGGGCGTAGTGATAAAAGTTGTAAAGAGAGCCATTAGAACCATAATTGCAAAAGTCTGGTCATTCAAGACCTGCAAAATGTAAACATTATTTGCTATAAGAAGTCAGCCCTGGTTGAAAAATTAAGACAGATTATATCAGTAATATCAGAATTACTTATTTACCTTTCTATCTTTACCAATGTTGAGGACAATGAGTTCCACCAATCCTTTACTGTTCATTAGGAACCCCAGAGCTAAAGCCTCACGGACAGGCAGTTTGCAGAAAAGAGACACCATAATAGTCCCAAAAATCTTCCCAAAGCAGGCAGTAAATATGACCAAAACCAAAAGACCCCATGACTGAAGCCCCTGAATTGTGGCCACATTAGTCTTCAGTCCACTTGACACAAAGTACAATGGTAGAAAGAGACCAGATACAAGATCTTCTACTTTTTCCACAAGAGCACCTGCAAATGGCCCCTCCTTTGGAACGAGAACTCCAATCACAAAAGCACCAAACATGGCATGAATTCCAATTGTATCAGTAATTAACCCAGCAGCCAGAACAGCAGTTAGTGTAGCACATACGTAGATCTCGTCAACAGGTTCACCTTCGTGACAACGTTGAGCCATCCATTTAAATATTGGGGGAACAATGAGAATTGCACAAATAACGAACACACACCCAGACAAGAAGACCCATAATGAAACAAGAGGAGATTGGTTACTTCCAGATAGGGCAACAGCAAGAGCGAGTAGAATCCAGGCGGCCACATCATTAACTGCTGCAGCCGACATAGCCATTCTTCCAATGTCAGTGGTCAAAAGTTTCAGCTCAGCCAGAATACGAGCTAAAACAGGGAAAGCAGTGATTGAAAGGGCCACACCCATGAATACAAGAAATGCGGTAGCATCTACCCCTTTGGCTATGGTTTCTCGGAGGACAAATGATGAACCGATTCCTAATGCAAATGGGAGGCTTATTCCTACTATGGCAATAGCAAGGGCTTTTTTTCCAGTCTGGCGGATGGATTTAGGATCTATCTCTAGTCCTGCAAGGAATAGAAAGAATAGGAGACCAAGGTTTGCTAAGGTGTCCAAAACTGTGATACTCTTCGGTGGAAATATTGCCTGGAGATAACTTTTGTTCCGTCCCAGAGCTGATGGCCCAAGTAGTATTCCTCCCTGCCAACCAGAAATCACAAGTCACAATCAGCATGGTATTCTGTTTTTAGGTTCAGTTAAATTCTGAAAAAATCAATTTTGTGGAACCATTAAACAACATTCTCCTGTCTGCCAAGTGAATTTCAATACAGCAGGGGACTGAAAACAAACAACCAAAAGGTTTCCTAAGGAAACATGCCTGCTTCCAATATCAATACCTAAACATCAGGTACACATTTTCAGGCAGCACAGAGAAAAAAGCAAAGAAAAATACAGGTTTACTGATCCTAGAAATCTTTCAAATTCAAAATAAAATATTATATAATCTTTATCAGAAACATTTTTGAATTATCAGAAGGCACTGCTGATTTACAGTTTCTTTTTTAAGCTGAACTACAATAAACTCAACACTGAAGGGCTACAGCTCTTCTCCTTAGAACTACTCCCAGGAATTAACACTGAGTGTACATATAGCAATACCATCATGGACAAAACCAACTGCACTTTGATCAAATTTAATCCCAAAGAGAAAGAAGAAATAACTTACAACAATCTCAGCAATGACTCGTGGCTGTCTTAATGGCCTCATAACGTAGGCAAGGCCGCGAGTGACGATAACAACAATACATATCTGCAAAATAGCAAGAGGGAGTGCAAAATGAAGAGGATCGTCACCCTGAAATACACCATTTGATGTAGCCTTCATTGGAGGTGGACATGCATGTCCTGCTGTGGCATTGGAAGCCATCTCTACCAAACAAAGTTCCCGAAGCAAAACAGAAAATTTGACTTTGAGTATCTGCCAACAGAAACCAGTATCAGATTTCCAATTCCAAAATGACCAAATTAAACAGAACAGGACCACACATACACATTAAATATATACATACAAATAAATATGAGCAACAAAGAGCACTGGCAAGTAGTTAATTGGGCACCGTGCTATGCGCCAAAAAATAAGTGAATTTTCTCCTCCAAACTGCATCTCGCGTAGCATGAGAACAAGCACAGCACCTAAACAACTTCAAATTAACTTAATCTCATTTGCTAAAGATCGCTTTAGACCTAATGGCTGAGATTAAAAAACTAAAAAATTGTTTTCTTTTTCTTTTAGGTCACTATCGCAAAGGTATATCAAATAATATCACTCCCTTTAAAACAAGCCAATTACCAAATTAACCACGGTTTATTGCTTGGTTAATTAAGAGTCCTAAATCCAGTCAAACTCAGATTGAAATCAAGAAAACAAGTCCAACCCAACTGGTAAAATTTGATTAAACTCTAAGATCCTAATCAAAGTAGGCAGATTTAAATGAAAATTTTCAAAAACCATAGAACATAACCAGTCATTCTACTGCACCTATATGCAAAAGTTGACAAAACTCAATCAGCAAACAGTCTTTTTAAAAACTGACATTTACCCATTTGAGATTTCTGTAAAAGAATTCATCCTTTATCGCTTGAACACATTTTTCAAACAAAACCCATCATCAATCATCTAAAGGCCAAACATACTCCAATTCAACAAAATAAGAAAGATAATAGCTTTACCGGTTTATTGGGTCAGCAGGTTGGCATGGATCAAATATGAACCGCCAGGCCTTGGCTGAAAAACAGAGCTTTCAGTAATGGCTCTGAATTGTCACTGCAGTCAGAGCCTGACCTTGGAGATTGTGCTACCAGGTTTAATAACAACAGACCCAGAGAGAGAGAGAGGCAAGGCAACGACAGGTGGGGTTAACAAGATTTGGGTGACTTTCTCTTTCTTTGCCTTTTATTTTTATTTTATTTTTTAAAATTAAAACTTGGATGGTTCATAGCATTTGTTTGTGCTTACTCTAAAGAGAGCCATCAAGTAGACAGTTGAGTTGTCAAGTGGGGAAAAAAAAAAAGGAAGCAAAACCAATTAAGGCAATGACTTTTTTGTCGCTTTTCACTTCTTCAATATTTTAATGATTTAAAAAATATATATTTATATATGTATGTTTCTTTAAGATTCAGAAAAAAGAGGAAAAAGAAACCTTGAATGACTTTACACTACATTACATCTTAACACCTACCACTTGGAATGTGTGATTGAGATTTGGTGCCTGCCTTCTACTGTTTTGCTTGCAGTTCTGGAATCTGCTGCTTATGCTTGCACTCCAGGTGGGCCCCAAGAATAAGAGTCAACCTCTCTAAATTGTCGAGGGGTAATGCTGGCTATGAAAAGAAACTATCTAACTCAGTAACTTGTCCCTTTTTGTCTCTTTCTTAATTGATATCCTTTTGATCGATGTTCTCTATGTAGTTGCCTGTCTCTCAATCGTGGACAACTGGTGAGGGTGACTACACTGTATTGACTAACCGATCTAATTTACATCCGCTTAAATTTTAAATTTGTTTGAATTTATATAATATGGAAAGCTTGAGATATTATATAATATAAATACAATAATTACCATTAGATGTTATAAACAGAAATAAATCAAAAGCCAAGTATGAAAAGGAGAAAATATAGGAAGGAGTGATAATATACAAACATGAACATGGCTTGTGTGCATGTATTTGCCAATTATAGAAATAGAGCATCTGTGCCACCACAAGTTTTTCTAAATTTGAGTTTTCAAATCGATTTTAAAATGTTTGTTTGATTGTTTATGTACCTACAGGCTGTAAAGATCTGTAATGGCAACATAAACAAAAAATTGAAAGAACAAGAACAAATAATAAATAAGACATGATTAAATGTGATGATGTGGGCTAATAGTTTTAATGCGGTTTTTGTCCGCTCTAATTTTGTTTTTAACGTGTTAGTTTGTTGTCCTTTTGGTATGAGTATTTTAGATGTTATGTTGATGTATTTAATTGTATTGTTGAAGTTTATCTAATGAAGTTTATTTTTAAGAAAGAAAAAAAAAAGTTTTAATCAAATCCCCAAGGAAGCTAGGATTTATATTCTGGTGCAATTAATGGAAAATATGGAATGGCCTCCGCATCAGGGAAAAGAATTTGAGGTCACCTTGTAAAGTTGGTAACTCTTAGCCTTTCACAGTCTCAACAAACAACTCATCTAGCACAGTTTTTGCATCTTACAATCATCTGCCAACAAAAGAAACATAAGGCAAGGCAGCAACAACATTTACCAATTTACAACATTGCCAGTCTAGAATTCCATTCACATTTGACTTTTTCTTGTAGCAATCCAGAGTTGACATTTGGAATTGAAGACCAAATTACTAATTAATATAATAAGTAGACGTGCAAACCACATTTGACTTTTTCTTGTAGCAATCCATTCACATTAGACTCAACCATTCAATACTAAATTATGAATATGATTATGAATTATGATTACATAGCAGGATCAGGAATAGGTAAAGTTATGATTAATTAAAAAAAACATGTTATCTTGATTGAGTTCTTAATGAAGGGTGTTCACTCAAAGTGCTTCACTTTATATATACAACAAACCAAGCACTAGATTAGAGATTCTAAAATAAAATAAAAAAACCAAAGCAAAATCCAATTGAAAGTCATGTGGCAGATTGAAAATGCCAGAGATTGCTTGTGGGCGAAGTGTAGGCCAATCATTGGCATTTCTGACATTATTCTAAACCTAGAGAGTTGACTCGGAGCCGAGGGAACCTGGAGAGGTCATTGCAATATGTTGGAAACCAATTGTCCCACATCGGAGAGAGGGAAGGAAAAATAGTGGTTTAAATAGAAATACCTCACTCTAACTAACACCGAGGCCTTTTGTGATAAAACCCCACACCTGAGGATTGTGCAGGTGGTTAAGTGGGGCAGTATCGGTGTTGTTGGAGTGGGCCCTCGGCCCGTTGACCTGGAAAATTTGACATGTTATCAGAGCAGGTTGCGGGCCCGTACTTGTCACGTGATGGGTGGGTCCCCGTTTGGCCCCGTGCGATGGGTGAGTCCCTACATGGCTCCACGTGGTTGCCGATGTGTGGATCTCCACGTGTGACCCACAAAATGGGGTCTCACGTGCGGGGGAGTGTTGGAAACCAATTGTCCCACATCGGACAGAGGGAAGGAAAAATAGTGGTTTAAATAGAAATACCCCACTCTAACTAACACCGAGGTCTTTTGTGATAAAATCTCACACCTGAGGATTGTGCAGGTGGTTAAGTGAGGACAGGTATCGGTATTGTTGGAGTGGGCCCTCGGCCCGTTGACCTGGAAAATTTGACATGCCAAAACATAGAGAATATTGAGAGTAGAGAGTGGAAAGTGTAGAGAGAATAAGAGTTGTAGAATATTTTCTGATTTTTCACTTATGTTTCATTCCTTACAATCAACACATATATATACAAGTAATCAAGCCCAAAATGTTAGGCAAGTCCCCAAAGTTAGGCAACCTTGGAATTCCCAAGGTCAAGTCTACACCAAACTATTAGGCTACCAAACTATTAGGCAAAGTTAGGCTTCTATCTACTAACCTTCATTAATGACTAAACAAACTAATTCATTAATGAGCTAGTAGACTAATTCAACATATGACAAATGCTAACACTCCCCCTCAAGTTGGTGCATAGATATCACCAATGCCCAACTTGCCAAGAGAGTTGTGGAAAGCAATAACAAGAGACTTCCTTCATTAATATGTCTGCATCGAGCTTCTTCTTAATAAAATGTTGATCCACTTCAACATGCCCCCTCACATGGGACCACTACATGGTGGGCCACACGTGGAGCAAATGCCACATCGAAGTTAATCATTTTGGTCTGTCGAGTGGCAACACCAAATCCAAGTGCACCCGGTTGGTCGGTAGATCACATAAACCATGCGAACAAGGCAAAGGCAAAGCAAAGAACATAGAAACCCTGTGAACACGGTAAGAACACAGAAATCCTGTGAACACGACAAAGGTAAGGTAAAGGACACAGAAACCCTGTGAACACGACAAGGATAAGGTAAAGGACATAGAAACCCTGTGAACACAGGCAAGGACACAGAAACCCTGTGAACACGGCAAAGGTAAGGTAAAGGACACAGAAATCCTGTGAACACGGTAAGGACACAGAAACCCTGTGAACATGGCAAGGTCACAACCAAACCCTAAAATAGGGAAAGGCAAGTCAAGGTAAAACCAAACCCTAAAACGAAAGGGTAAGGCAAGGTAAGGCAAATAAAGGCCAAGCAAAGGCAAGGTGGCACGACAAAGGCAAGGGCAACCAAACCCTAAAAAATAGGATAAGGCAAGGTAAAGCAAAAACAAGGTCAACGGACATGACCATATCGGAAACACACCGGTAAAGGCAAGAACAACAACACTGTCCTCAACAAGAGACAACAACACTGACAGCAGCAAGAACAACACTGGTACCAGAGCAAGAGCAACACTGGTACCAGCAAGAGCAATATAAGCCACTGGCACCGGCAAGACAAGGCAGGGCAGGCAACTATGGCAGTAGCAACAAGCAGAGGCAACTTCTCTTCACTAGGTGGCACGACAAAGCCAAGGGCAACCAAACCCTAAAAAATAGGATAAGGCAAAGTAAAGCAAAAGCAAGGTCAACGGGCATGACCATATCGGAAACACACCGGTAAAGGCAAGAACAACAACACTGTCCTCAACAAGAGACAACAACACGCAGAAGCAAGAACAACACTGGTACCAAGCAAGAGCAACACTGGTACCAGCAAGAGCAACACTGGTACCAGCAAGAGCAATATAAGCCACTGGCACCGGCAAGACAAGGCAGGGCAGGCAACTTGGGAGGAGCAACAGCAGAGGCAACTTCTCTTCACTCCCCCTCTCCCCCTGAAGAGAAGGGGTCGATGGAGCCATATGATCAGTGGCACTGGCACCAGTGAGAGAAATCTAAGACACTTGCACCAGCAAGAGCAATATAGTATGCAACAACAACAATACTAGCAGCATCACAAATACTTCAATTATTGCAGACACAACTTCTCTTCACTCCTCCTCTCCCCCTGAAGAGAAGGGGTTGTCAGAACCATAAGAGTAGTGGCACTTGAGAAACGGAAGCTGACTGAAGCTCAGATGTAGAAGAATCAGTCATGGCAGATAGGTAACTGAATTGCAGCGGAATAGATGAGCAGCAATGTCACTCCCCCTCAAATCCGACGACGTATGAGAGTCGAGATTTGGAGAAAGCAACACCGGTAATGACAATAAAGTTGCAGCACCCAAATAAAGTTGCATTTATCTCCCCCTCAAATCTGACACTGGTAGAGGGTCGAGATTTGGAAGAAGAGAAAATGAAATAATAGTAAAGAGACTCAAGCATGCCAGTCTCGTGGTAGAAACAAATGCAAGGAAATGTGGAATGGAGATGGGCATCCGACAACTGGAGAAAAGGAATAAAAGATGGAAAAGAGTCAAAACATTGGGCACAAATGTGGTGTGCATGAGAACGAAGAGATGATGAGAAAAAACACCCGTGGGTAACACAGAGAAAAGTGAAAGGCAACAAGGGAGAAGAAATATACCAGACAAAAATGGGATGGAAATAGAGTGGAAGAAATAATTTAAGGAAATAAAGGGGAATAAAGTAAGAAGTATGTGATAGGTGGTGAGAAAAGAAACCATAAATAAGAAAACACAAGATGTTGGCGTGAGAGAGAGAAATAGTCAAATTGGAAAGGAAAAAAAAAAGTATACAAGATAGAAATAAGACAAGAAAATAAAACACCATTGGGCCAACAAGTTGGCAAAAGCAAATAAAATCAATAAAGAAAAGAAGAGCAAATTGGAAGAAGAGAGGATAAGAAAAAATAATTAAATAGGGACAACCATCACGTGGGCTAGGTAGTAAAAGAGAGAAAAACATGGGAAATGGAGCATGCAAGTTTTAGAAAAAAGAAGCGGAAGAAAAGAGAGCAAAGAGAGAAAATGCAAACACCAGAGTGGCTATGCAAAGGGAACAGCGGCAGTAATGTAGCTCGGCATGACAGAGACAAGGCCGAGTAGGAAAAGGCTCAGCGAGCGGTGACAAGGCTCGCGGAGGAAAGGAAATGGCTCGGTGAGCGATGACGAGGCTCACGGAGGAAAGAGATCATGGTGATCAAGGAACGTACTGCCCATAGGAAACAAATTAGGCCATCGTGGCCAAGGGACTTATTGCCCATACAGATAAAAGAGAGGAAATTTAATGGAAACAAGAGAATTTACAGCAACATGAAAAAACGCCAACGATTCTCAATTTGATAGATGATCTTAAGGATTAGCCATTAGGCTCTGATACCATGCCAAAACATAGAGAATATTGAGAGTAGAGAGTGGAAAGTGTAGAGAGAATGAGAGTTGTAGAATATTTTCTGATTTTTCACTTATATTTCATTCCTTACAATCAACACATATATATACAAGTAATCAAGCCCACAATGTTAGGCAAGTCCCCAAAGTTAGTCAACCTTGGAATTCCCAAGGTCAAGTCTACACCAAACTATTAGGCTACCAAACTATTAGGCAAAGTTAGGCTTCTATCTACTAACCTCATTAATGACTAAACAAACTAATTCATTAATGAGCTAGTAGACTAATTCAACATATGACAAATGCTAACACAATACTCTAATCTGCATGTATTAATTTTCCCTCCCTTGACTCTTACAAGTTTTCTTGAGCATATCCCAAAGATACTGCAACTTAATGCATAACCAATCCTAATTAGCCCTTAATACCCAATGTGACAGATGATATTGGCTCCTCGCTCTATTGGTTAAAAGAATATTATCACATTAATTTATTACATGAAAGCATAATGCAAGAGTAGCATTCTTCATTCATAAGCTAGAAGAATAGCACAAATGGACAATTCTCTGCGTGAAGATTACCAGAAAAAAGGAAAGATAGCAAGTTAAAATCTCTTTGTTTTTCTTTTAGGTAATGATCTTCTTTGGTGGTGGCAAGAATCTACAGATCCATAAGCATAAGCTGTGGCAATTGATAATTAAAACTTGTGATCTTTGAGAAGCAACAATCTTAAATGGAACTAAGGATAGACATTTATCAAAACTAAATTTTTATCATAATCTGTACAATGAATCCAAACAGGCTAGGAAGAAGTTATCAGCTGGTTTCTGATTCTTCCTCAGGCAACACAACCACCTTCGACGAAGAAACTGAGCCCGGAAGCAATGCCAGGCCATGATACTGCTGCACTACCAAGACTGATGCTGCAGTTGTGAAATCTGGAGAGGTCAGCAAGCTACCTACAGGCCCCAGTTCAGGACAGTCACTCTT
This sequence comes from Prunus fruticosa, assembly GCA_018703695.1. Taxonomy (NCBI): domain Eukaryota; kingdom Viridiplantae; phylum Streptophyta; class Magnoliopsida; order Rosales; family Rosaceae; genus Prunus; species Prunus fruticosa. Next base: position 22,045,129 of record CM031921.1, read on the forward strand.
CACCTTCAAATTCACATTCAAAGCAGCAGCTACTTGACCCTCAGGCCGTCGACCAACCAAAAACAGATTACAACGATTAAACTCGCGAATCAAATCAGTAGTTTCTGCAGCATTTCTCACTGTTCTCTCCTCATATTTGATTGAGCCGTCATTTGAAATCTTCTGCTTCAGCTCAGCAATGAGCTTCTCATTCCCTGGCCCGGCTGAAGCGTTAGAGCCATCGTTTATATCTACTCTGACAATCTCCTTCTCAAGTTCAGGACTTGCTAAGAAGTGAACAATAGTTAAATTGTTACCCGGGTGTTCAGCCATTCGCATACCATAAGCAAGGGCCTCGCGATCATCACTACCCCCAAAGAATAGGACAACCATGGTTGAAGAAACATTGCTGGCAGATATATGAGTGGTTCCACCAAGACCACGGTCCACCATGATCCCAACTGAGCATGGTGCGTTCTCAAGAACCCTACGGTTGACCGCTCTGTATTCAGTTCGAGTTGTCTCCAATGCCCCATCCAACCTCTGGTGCTTGTGGAATGGGATAATAATCATTGCTGCCCTTTCCCTTTCAGCACTTGCACAGATGTCTTCATGCATGCTAGAGATGGAAGAGATTGCTGTCATTGGGCGGATAGCCACCCGACTCAGCTGCTCAAAGGTTTCAAAAGCCACAACAACTTGATTGTTATCTGACCCCTTATTCCAAAAGGGTAGCCCATTTCTTCTTGCTTTGTGAACCATCACAATTGCAGAAGATCTCTCGTTAAGCTCCATAAGATGCATTGCATACACACAAAGCCGTTCCCTCTTTTCAGTCCCACGAGAAGCCTCAATGAGATTAATCATTGTGGGGAGGTTCCTTGTACCGTGGAAACAGGTCAAAATTTGGAGCTGAGTACTTGGGTCTTTCCTTTCAATAGTTCTGTACTTGTAATTTGAATTGCTCTTTCTTTTAGCTGGCTTGTATACTGCCATTACTATAGGTGTTGTAATGAAGGTTGTGAAGATAGCCATGAGAACCATGATAGCAAATGTTTGATCATTCAAAACCTGCAATATCCGAAAGCTAGCACATTAAGTTACATGCATGTACAAATATTACAGACAAAGCCTTGATAGTCATCAGTAGAGGAAAATGATAAGTTTTTACCTTTCTGTCTTTGCCAATGTTAAGGACAATGAGCTCCACCAACCCTTTTGTATTCATGAGAAATCCCAGAGCCAGAGCCTCTTGAAAGGGCATTCTGCAGAGGAGGGAAACACCTATAGTACCAATGATCTTCCCAAAACAGGCCGTTGAAATGACCAGGACTAGGAGGCCCCATGACTGAGCTCCACGAATTGTAGCTACATCGGTCTTCAATCCACTTGAGACAAAGTATAATGGGAGGAATAGACCAGATACAAGATCCTCAACTTTTTCAACAAGAGCGCCTGCAAATGGCCCTTCTTTTGGAACAAGAATTCCAAGCACAAATGCACCAAATAGAGCATGAATTCCAATAGTATCAGTGACAAACCCAGCTGCCAAAACTGCAACTAAAGTAGCACACACATACAATTCTTCTACTGGTTCGCCCTCAGGACAGCGCTGTGCCATCCATTTAAAGATAGGTCGAACAAAAAATACACAACCGAGAATAAAACCACACCCACACAAGAAAACCCATAGTGAAACCAGGGGAGAACGGCCAGTGCCAGAGAGGGAAATGGCAAGAGCAAGAAGAACCCATGCAGCCACATCATTGACTGCTGCTGCTGACATGGCCATTCGGCCAACATCAGTGGTTAAAAGCTTCAGCTCAGCCAGAATACGAGCCAAAACAGGGAAGGCAGTTATAGAAAGAGCCACTCCCATGAAAACAAGAAATGGGGGTCCATCTACACCTTTAGATATAGTTGCTCGGAGGGCAAATGATGTACCAATTCCTAATACAAAAGGTAGAGTAATTCCTGCAGCAGCTATGCATAGAGCCTTCTTTCCAGTCCGGCGGATGGACTTAGGATCTAACTCCAAGCCTACCAGGAAAAGAAAGAAGAGAAGACCAAGATTGGCTAAAGTATCTAACACCGTGAGACTTCTTTGTGGAAAAATTGTATCCAGGTAATTTTTGCTGTGACCAAGAGCTGAGGGGCCAAGTAATATTCCTCCCTGCAGAAAAAACAATACTAAGTTAAACTCTCTCTTATCATAAGGATGTGGATATTTTTCCACTTAAACAAAATTGCAAATGGAACCACATATTAAAGTAAGACCTGTGTTAGTTTTTATTTCTTATTTATGAAAAAGAGGAATTATAATTGTTTGAACTATATGGTTTTACTTACAAAAACACCTGCCTTTCAGACAAGAGAAATTTCTTTTTGTGAATTTTTTTTCAAAATATTAAATAGTGCAACATTAGTAAAACCAGGTCCCATATTGCATACAAACAAATAGGAAACTACTGGAGACATAATGCATATTGAGAATGGGTTCAAAAAATGTATAACAGTAAGCACCGATATGTGTTCACACTGAGAGCAAACTGACTAGCACTTCCACATATTTTTTGAGAAATGCATACACTTTTAGTGTGCATGATAGTTCTATTCTTCCAGCTCTCTCCCTCTCTTAAGGGATTGGTTTGCAAATAATATATTCAACCAATGGAAAAGAAAAAAATGAAAAATTAACATAAATTTGATTACAACATACATGAATTGACTATCATAATTTTGAGGACCACCAAAGTATACATAGCAAACAAAAACAAAACAAACATGCTATGTACTTACCACAATCTCTGCAATCACACGAGGCTGTCTTAGTGGCCGGAGAAGATAAGCAAGAATCCGTGTAAGTGCAACCACAAGACATATCTGTAAGATGGCAAGAGGGAGCGCAAAATCCAGAGGATTATCACCCTGAAAGACCCCATTAGATGTTGCTTTCATGGGTGCTGGGCATGCACTTGCATTCGTAGCCATTTTGTACCAATCAAAGACAAGGAACTAAAGATATGGAATTCCTGCAGAACGTGATATACATACGTCAGCATAGTTAAAACCATATATGCCGGAATCAACACCCCCCCAGAAGGCAAAGAAAAAACAAGGGACCAAAAGGAAAAGAAATAAGGTTTCTGCTGAGTAACTACTCAAAATCGTTTTCTTCCATGTATATGATTCATGGAGGAGTGATATCTTTGTGCACATATCTTTTTTATTACAGCAAAAACAAAGTCACCATTGATGCAAATTAACTATTAGGACCCCAAGAACTATGCTACTAACAAATCAAATTTGCAATCTTTTCAACAGCATAGTAATAGTAACCATAAATCATGTAACCAAATCATCACCTTTTTGACAAAAAACTTGAGCAGTCGCCGTCAATATGCCATCGAAAAGTACTTCAAGAAAGCACCAGGAATGTGATGCACAAAATATCTAACAAACAACTCGTCTAGTTCGCATATTCTAGATAAGGTCCGTCATGCTTAGGTGCATAGCTGTACTATTATATAATTGTATTTTGCTTGGGAAAAAATTTTGGTTTCCCATTTACGGTCCAAGTTTTCAGAAGACTCACAAGAATCCTGGGCTATATAGTTGCACGTTTCCTTGTATAATATGCAACTTTTGAATCTCAGTGTTCAACGTAAGACTTTAGCAGACAATTACAAACATTATAAACTAACCACAACCCTAATGTTGTAGGACAAACTAACTAGGATTAAGGATCACAATTAATTAACTCCACTGAAAATGAATATATATTACTTATTTTGGCCTGTTGAATATTGAAGGAAATATGGTGAAAAGTCCCGCAGCCTGTAAAACTACGTACCTGATGACAACAAAACGATTCCAAGTTTAAGCCAATTTCAATACGAAGACAACAAAACTAGTCCTAAAAGCTTTTGAAGTGGGCCTAAATCCTTTTCCCATTGTTTCATTGCAACCCAGAATCAGCTTCTGCCCCCTCCAAAACATAAATATATATTTTGAACTTTGAAGGAAATTTGTACATAGAGAAACGTGTCTGACTGCCTCTGTTATTTAATATTATATTGCCAGACCGACTAAAACAATTATATTGTCAGGCTTTTAATTTTACAATTAATTAGGTGCTTTTTTTTATACAAGCGATATTCTACTTTAATATAATCTAAACTACTGAGATGAGGATTCGAACTCAGGCGCACAGTGGAGAATACATCCGCTCTAGCCAACTTGGCTAAACTCATGTCTGCTAGGTGAATTTTATTTTAATGTATATAACATGTTAAACAGTATGACAAGATAATCCTATTTCATTTTTACAAATTAGAATTAGAAGAAAAAAAACATAAGTATGGTGGAAAGTAGAGGCCAAGCTACAATATATTTAGAAAAAGTTTTCAAATGTGGACCCAGATTGGCATTTGACTATCAAAACAAAACCAAATTGAAAATAATCCTTATACAAGACTTACAAGTAGAGTCAAGCACCAAGTAGCAACTCCCCTGTATGTTAGCTAACTTAAGAAGAATAAAGAAAAAAGGAAAAATAAAAATACGAAGCTACTACGTAAAGGCCTCCTATATCGAACAAGGTCTGTCTGGCTTGAGGGGCTTCTTCAAGGAAACCACCGCAATCTATGCTGAGGCTGCATGTTATAGGTTGGGTTGCAAAAGACCATAGTGTCCCTCTGCCACCCATCAAATTTACACTCTCTACCATTTATCTGTGACGGGAAATTTGAGAAAATCTCAAGACATTACCTTTTATAGAATTTACCTAATACTTTATACTAATTTTGGATATTTTTATCTACCCTCATTCCTAGAGATACAGATAATGTTGGTTTCTCCGCAATCACCCAACAATTATCAAAGCCATCTCCTTTTGATGGACACTAGCTCATACACATATATACACTCAACATAAATTTACATATAATTTCAGACATACCCACAAGAAAAAAGAAATGAGATATGAAAATTAATCTAATATCAAGTCACAAGTTCAACAATTTACTTGAGATAAAAGAACTGACCAAAAATAAAAACTTGGCCTTGAGGCTTTGGACATGTTTACTTACAATTTGTAATCTTGCACTGCTTTTCTCTCTTCACCTGTGATTTTTTGGCAACCACACAGAATACTGTTTAGAAAACAGAGAGAGAGAGAGAGAGAAGGAAACTGAGTCACCAGAGATTTTTCTATAAATTCTGAAAGGGCTGTTTGTTTACAGCTGGCTAGGCTGTAAACCACATTTTGTCTTCATTTCTATGGAGAAAAGGCAAAACCTTTTCTTGAAGAACAGAGCAGAGAAAGAAATGGAGGTGTTTGTGAGCTCAGAAAATATCCAGAGATTGGACAGGGGAGGAAGGGAAGAGTGGAAAAGTAATACCAGTTTGTTGGGGAGGTCCCCTCCGATTTATATAGAACCGCAAGGAATTGGGAAAATTTTCAATTTTGCCATTGGGTTGTCACAAATCTTCAAGGGCCTTATGGTAAAAGAACATAACAATTAAAAAAAGGGATAATTTGTATGTGTTTTAAAAGGAGAAAACTTAGTTGCAACATGGATAATAACACTGTTTTATTAGGAGGACCAATAATGTTACGCCACATGGAAGTGTTATCGCTCATGTCATACAATTATTAATTGAAAATAGCAAAATAGTGTTGTTGATAGGACCAAACTCAAATTTCACTTTGGAATAGGAAAGTTAGACCTATGCATGTCAGAACATCTGGCAAGTGCCAGGACACAATTAACCTGATTGCCCTTCTAGTCAAATTTCAAATAAAACTAGGGTTTGACTTCTGCCAAAAATTCAGCAGAGTCTCCCCTGTATTTAGACCAATCCCAACATTACACCTGCAAGACAAGCACAAACAAAAATAAACACCAACTGCCAACATGCAAATAATTACATTCTAGCAGTTAAACATGCGTTTTGGGCAATATCAGAGCAACTATACATAATAGGTTACATGTATAAAATAATTCTACAAATTCCTACTTTGGTACAAAGAGGTGGCGGAAGGTGGGCTCGGCCAAATGGTGGCGAACTGAAGCACGTCTCCTGCCTGGGGGCGCAAAACATTAAAAAGGTGAGTAGACCAAAAACAAAGTTTTAGAACATAGCATATGAACATACTAACCCCAGTATAAAAACAATTATGAAACTATATCATTTCCTTATATAAAATCGTACTAAAATCAATGCATTCATATTTATATCTATAGAATCAATCATACACATGATTAAACATTAAGTCTTTGAAAGCATTAAAATCACTTTAATCTACCACCTAGGTGTACCCATTTATTATTCCGTCAATTCCTTATAATCCGTCAATTCCACAAGTTTCCGTCAATTCCATCCTCGTGCCCGGGCTGACACGTCCTCGCGCCACCGGAGTGACACGTCCTAGCAGACCTCGGGAAATACAAAGTAACCCGAGCCGCAATCCTCGCAAAATTCAGGGGACATTTAGTCGACCTGACCCATGTACCTCGCCCCTATGGTCCTGGGTACCTCGAGGACTCGCGGAGCGTAAGTCAAGCATGCTGACAAGAACGGAAGGCAACATATGACTGAGGCAACCTTTTATTATGCTTGGGTACCTATGGTGGTTTAAAGAAATATAAAATCCTGAAAAGATTAACTAATAAACAATTCATGTTTAACATTGAACTCTGCTTCCATTAAACATGATATTAAATTATATTTTCCTTTTCCTATACCCTTTAAGGATATCCAATCTAGCAGCATATAGATTGAAATACTTAAAAGCAATAAATCGATTCATAGAAATATCGATTCTTTAAATAAACTTATTCGAGATCAAATAATAGATTAAATTGCATAAATTCATTTACGAAAACAAAAAGGTCCACTGACTGGTGATCTGAGCTAGTTGGACCCTTCGAAGGTCCCTCATGCGGGTCACCTGGTGCCCGGGTGCCTTACTCACTTGATTTGGTGGTCGGAGGAAGGAGAACGAGAGGCTTGAAATTCGAAGAAAAACCAGAAAAATTCGAGCTATTTCCGGTGGCTAGAGCTATTGACGGAGGCGGCGCAGGTCTGGGTGCGGCGGCGAGGTTGGGCTGGTCCGGTTGGGCGTATGTTCTCGTGCGGCGAAGGAGTGTGGTGGTGGCTATGGAGGAAGAAAGGTGGCTGGAAAAAAAAAAAACTGAAGAGGGGGGGGGGGGCAGAGGTGTTTTCCCGAGGAAGAAGAGAGAGGGGAGAGAGAGAATCAGATTTTTTTTTAAATCTTATCTTACAAAATTACCAAACTGCCCCTCAACTTAATTTGCTCGTATTTCCTTCGTTACAACTCCGATTTGAGTCCACTACGTGTCTACGAACTCGTTTCGTCGCGCTCTATGCAATGATATAAGGAGATTTCCCAAATTCTTTCCCGGTCAAAAAGTCAATTTTAAACCAATTAAAATAATCCGATGGTAGTTTAGTCTTTTCCTTCATTAAATTAATAGGTAAATATTATTTAAGGTTTGGATTATTACAATCTATTCCCCTTATAAAAATTTCATCCTCGAAATTTGCGTACCTGTCACTCAAATAGGTAAGGATACTGGGCCCGCATCTGCTCTTTTCGGGTTCCCAAGTGGCCTCCTCCACGGTGTGACTCCTCCACAACACCTTTACTAGTGGAATCTCTCTAGACCGAAGGACTTGCATCTTCTAATCCAAAATCTGAACAGGCTGCTCCACATAACTTAGATCATCCCTCAACTCTATGGGTTATTCTTCCAATACATGGGATGGATCCGAAATATATTTTCGGAGCATGACACATGAAACACGTCGCGTATTCGGGAAAGATCCACTGGCAAGTCCAGTCTGTAAGCTCACTGGGCCCACTCGCTCTACAATCTCATATGGCCCAATATAGCGAGGGCTTAGTTTTCCCCACTTCCCAAATCTCACTATGCCTTTCCAAGATGATAATTTCAGAAATACCCAATCACCAACCTTGAACTGGAGATCTTTCCTCATGTTATCTGCATAACTCTTTTGTCGATCCTGGGCTGCCTTGAGCCTTTCTCTGATTAATTCCACATGTTTCTTTGTTCTTTCCACATCCTCAGATACCTGTAACCTGTGCTCGCCCACTTCATCACAATACATAGGCGTTCTACATTGTTTCCCATACAAGGCATCAAACGGTGACATCCCTATACTCGCCTGAAAGCTGTTATTATAAGCAATTTATCATTCCAGTCACCCCGAAACTACAATGCACAAGCTCTCAACATATCTTCTAAAGTCTGAATCGTCCTCTCAGGCTGACCATCTGCCCTGGGGGTCAAATGCCGTCCTGAATCGTAACTGGGTCCCAAATGCCTCATGCAACTTCGTCCAAAAACGGGACGTGAACCGAGGATCTCTATCAGAAACAATGGATACTGGTACCCCATGAAGTCTCATTATCTCATCTACAAAGATCTTAGCCAGTTTATTCAAAGTATAGTTTGCTCTCACCGGCAGAAAGTGAGCTGACTTAGTGAGTCGATCCACAATTACCCACACTCCATCGTGCTTGTCCTTTGTCCAAGGAAGTTTGAACACAAAGTCCATGGTAATGTGCTCCCACTTCCACTCAGGAATCGGAAGTGGCTGTAGCAATCCCGATGGTTTCTCTCGCTCGCCTGCCTTGACTTGCTGACAAATTAAACACCTCCTGACGTACTCCGCTATCTGTTTCTTCATGAAAGGCCACCAATAATGTTCCCTCAGAGTATGATACATCTTAGTGCTCCCAGGGTGCATAGCAAAAGCTGAACAATGGGCCTCTTCAAGAATCTCCCTTTTTAGTGCCTCAACATTAGGGACATACAACCTCGTGCCTACCATCAAGGCTCCATCATTCCTCACTGAACAATCCCTCATGTCGTCATTCTACACCTCTAATCTTAGTGTACAGACTAATGGGTCTTGAGATTGGGCTTCAATTATTCGTTCTACTAGTCCTGGTCTCACATAGAGAGTAGCTAACAGTGCTCTCCCTGATCATCCATACCTAGCCCAACTCTCAATTTCCTCATCTCCACTAACCATGGCACATACCACCCTAAAAAATAAGCTAACGATCCTGAGGACTTCCTGCGAGGGCATCAGCTACCACATTAGCTCTTCCTGGGTGATGCTTAATAGTAAAATCATAATCTTTAATCAACTCGAGCCATCTTCTTTGCCTCAAATTCAGTTCCTTATGGGTGACAGATACTTCAGACTCTTATGATTCGTAAAAATCTGGCACGTTTCCCCGTAAAGATAGTGTCGCCAAATCTTCAGAGCGAACATTATCGCGGCAAGTTCCAAATCATGAGTAGGATAGTTCAACTCATGCTTCTTAAGTTGCCTGCAAGCATAAGCGATTACCCTACCATGTTGCATCAGCACACAACCTAATCCTTGTCGGGATGCATCACTGTATATTACGAAGTTTCCCGTGTCGTAGGAAGTGCTAACACAGGAGCAGTGGTCAACCTGGTCTTGAGTTCATTGAAACTCTCTTCACACTCATCTGACCATTCAAACTTGACTCTCTTCCTTATCAAACGAGTGAGAGGTGCCGTTATGGTAAAGAAACCTTCCACAAAGCGACGATAATACCCGGCTAACCCAAGGAAACTCCGTATCTCAGTAACATTAGTTGGTCGTGGCCAATTCACAACTGCCTCCACTTTCTGGGGATCCACATAAATACCTTCTGCCGAAATCACGTGCCCTAAGAAACTCACTCTGTCCAACCAAAACTGGCACTTGCTGAACTTGGCATCCAGCGTTTTTCCGTCTCAACGTCTTTAGCACCATTTCCAAATCTTTCATGTGCGCTCGTTTACTTTTGGAGTATACCAAGATATCGTCTATGAACACAATCACAAAGCGATCCAAGTAACGTCAGAACACTCTGTTCATGAGGTCTATAAACGCAACTGGCGAGTTAGTCAATCCAAATGGCATCACCAGGAACTCATAGTGCCCATACCTCGTCCGAAAAGCTATTTTAGGCACATCATTCCCTCTAATGCGTAGCTGATGATACCTAGATCTTAAATCAATCTTAGAGAATACCTTGGCACCTTAGCTAATCAAATAAATCATCTATCCAGGCAACGGATACCGATTCCGATCCTGTGACCTTATTTAGCTGCCTGTAGTCGATACACAATCTCATGGTGCATCCTTTTTCTTAACAAACAATCCTGGAGCGCCCTATGGTGAGAAATTGGGTCGGATGAAGCCTTTATCCACCAGCTCCTGTAATTGAGTCTTTAACTCCCTTAACTCTGCTGGTGCCATTTTGTACGGTGCCTGGGAAATAGGGTTCGTACCCGGGACGAGCTCAATCGTGAACTCAATCTCTCGGTGAGGTGGTAAACCCTGAAGATCCTCAGGAAACACATATGGAAATTCTTGTACCACTGGAATGTCCTCCAACCTCAATCCATTATCCCGAGTGTCGATAACATGCGCCAAATATCCTGAACATCTTTTTCTGAGCAACCTTCTTGCCATCATAGCTGAAATGAAGCAAGATGGAAGGACTCTACGCTCACCATAAAATGTCACCTCAAGTCGTCCGGGACTACGGATCACGACCTATTTCTTAAAACAGTCTCCTGAGGCATGATGTTTAGCCAACCAATCCATGCCCAAAATTACATCCAAATCGACCATATGTAGGGGAATCTGGTCCGCCTCCAAAAACACGTCTCCTACTAGCACCATACTATCTCTATACACTGTACCCACCATAAAAGGTCTCTCCTGTAGGTACGGAGATCGCCAACTCATTTCGTAGAGCTGAGAGTCTCACGCAGCGTTGTGGGCAAAACTATGTGTGACAAATAAATGCGTAGCCCTAGGGTCAATTAAAACTCTAGCAGGAATCCCAAAGGCTGGTGTAATACCTATAATCACGTCAGGTGATGCTTGTGCCTCTTGCTGGGACATATTGTACACTCTGCATGTAGCTCTGGAACGTCCACCTCGTCCCCTATGTTGGCTATCGCCTCTGCTAGCTCCACTGGTCGGGCCCCACTACTAGAAGAGGCCCTTAACAACTGTGGCATCCCCTGAGTCTGCCCTGGGTGTCAGTCCCCTGTGTCAGTGCAGCTGTCTATCTCTCCGCCCTGAAGAAGCATCGGGCACTCCCTCCGGAAATGTTCGGACTGTCCACAATGATAGCATCCCGTAGCACCCTGTTGTCAAGGCCTAGAATGGTACCTACCGCAATCTACGCACTGGGAGCGACGACCCCTGCTAGAACCTCGACTGCAGCTGTCTCCCAGCACTCCTGAACTGTACTACCTCCAGAGCGGTTCCCAGAACTACCACTCTGGTTCGATCCTCCACTGGAACTACCTCCAGGTCGAAAACCTCTGTAACTGCGGCCACTAGATGATCTAGAACTAAAACTGCCCTCTCTTGGATGGCCCCTGAACTGGGATCACCCATCTCAAACTGTCACCTACGGGAATCACCCCGTCCTCGAACCATCATCTGGCTACTCTCAATAGAGATGCAGACATGACCAAATCCTCAAAGTTAGTCAGCCAAGCTGACTAATCACAATGTCTCTGATGGAAGCCTTCAACCCTTGAGTGAACAACAAACACTTCTTTCTTTCATCCTCCACTAGTGGAATGCAGGACTTGGATAGCTCGTGAAACTTCTTTTCATATTCTAGTGCAGTCATCACCCCCTGCTCCAACTGCAAGAATTCTTGCATCTTCATGTTCTGATACGCGAGTGGATAATATTGGTTGTCAAATGTTGTTCGAAATACCTGTCATGTGATGGTTGATGGATCTCGATATCGTCTCCTGAATGACTCCCACCAGTGCCTCACATTCCTAGCTAAAAAGAAAGTGGCCAGGGTCACTCTATGCTCCTGTGGAACGGCCATCACCGCCATGATCCGCTCCATCCTCTCTATCCACTCTTCTGCTCCTGCGGGGTCACCATCACCCTCAAAATTGGTGGCCCCTATCCTCTTTGCCTGATCTGCATAACTTAGAGAGGGTTCTTTGTGTTGCCCAGCCCTGGGCAGGGCCTGTGTCAACATCTCTAATGTCAGCTGAAAATCAGTGTCTAGGTGTGGGAGAACTGCTGCCGATGCAGCTCCTCTGTAACCTCCCACCAGAGGCTGTTCTACTTGTTCTGGTTCAGGTTGGGATCCCTCTCCCAAAGTCGGGGACGACTGCCCTAGTCCTCTCCTAGTGCCACCGCGTTTAGGGCCCATGATTCTGTCAAAAGAAACAGGAACTCATTAAAACTGGATTGCAGAGTCTACAGGAATTTAACCTAATGCTCTAATACCAAGTTGCAGGACCAGACCCAAATTTCACTTTGGAATCTGAGCCGGACCCTGCATGTCTAACACCTGGCAAGTGACGGACACAATTGACCTGATTGCCCTTCTAGTCAAATTTCAAATAAAACTAGGGTTTGACTTCTGCCGAAAATTCAGCAGAGTCTCCCCCTATTTAGACCAATCCCAACATTACATCTGTCAAACAAGCACAAACAAAAATAAACACCAACTGCCAGCATGCAAATAATTACATTCTAGCAGTTAAACATGCATTCTGGGCAATATCAGAGCAACTATACATAATAGGTTACATGTATAAAATAATTATACAAATTCCTACTTTCGTACAAAGAGGTGGCGGAAGGTGGGCTCGGCCCGGTGGTGGCGAACTTAAGCATGTCTACTACCTGGGGGCGCAAAACATTAAAAAGGTGAGTAGACCAAAAACAAAGTTTTAGAGCATAGCATATGAACATACTAACCCCACGATAAAAACAATTATGAAACTATATCATTTCCTTATATAAAATCGATCCTGAAATCAATGCATTCATATTTATATCTATAGAATCAATCATACACATGATTAAACATTAAGTCTTTGAAAGCATTGAAATCACTTTAATCTACCACCTAGGTGTACCCATTTATTATTCCGTCAATTCCTTATAATCAGTAAATTCCACAAGTTTCCGTCAATTCCATCCTCGTGCCACCGGAACTGACACGTCCTCGCGCCACCGGAGTGACACATCCTAGCAGACCTCGGGAAACTCAAAGTAACCCGAGCCGCAATCCTCGCGGAATTCAGGGGACATTTAGTCAACCTGACCCGCGTACCTCCCCCACGGTCCGGGTACCTCGAGGACTCGCGGAGCGTAAGTCAAGCATGCTGACAAGAACCGAAGGCAACAAATAGAAACCGAAGGCAACAAATGACTGAGGCAACCTTTTATTATGCTTGGGTACCTATGGTGGTTTAAAGAAATATAAAATCCTAAAAAGATTAACTAATAAACAATTCCTGTTTAACATTGAACTCGCTGCCATTAAACCTGATATTAAATTAGATTTTTCTTTTCCTACCCTTTAAGGATATCGAACTTAGCAGCATATAGATTGAAATACTTAAAAGCAATAAATCGATTCATAGAAATATCGATTCTTTAAATAAACTTATTCAAGATCAAATAATAGATTAAATTGCATAAATTCATTAATGAAAACAAAAAGGTCCACTCACTGGTGATTCTGAGCTAGCTGGACTAGGGGTGTTCACGGGTCGGGTTGGTCGGTTATGGGCCCAAATCGTACACCGAACCGGATCATGTCGCCAGGCCCAAGTAGTGAACCGCACACCTGCCTGTCAAGCCCAATTTCGAGTTAATTCGAAACCCGATTTAATGGGTCGGGTTGGTTCGGTTCATATGTCTACCGAGGCCCAAAAAGTATTCCAGTCCCTTTTTTTTTTTGTTCAGAATTTCCAGGCCCTTTAAAGTTTTAGGGTTTCTGTATGATTTTTTCAATTTCTGGTAGTTTTGCATATTTTACAGTTTATCATCATTCAAATTATAAAAAAAACTTGAAAACCTAAGAAAATCATTATCCACCTAACATGTCCAAATTCACAGAAATCATTATTACAACAATAGCAGATTGTGATTGAGCATATTTACCAAGTTAAAAAGAAAATCCAAATCAAAACAAGTAAATTTTCATTACATATAGAAATCAAAATTCCATGAGTCCATACTCCCCAAATCAAATTAGCACCTCTGCACAAAGAAATATATATATATATATATATATATATGAATTAATATGACATAAAGAAGCTAAATTTTTTTATTAATGTAGGTATTTGGTAATATCCTTGCCTGCGAACTTTGAAGCATCAACTCTGGCTGTTGCTTTGGAAACTGAAGTTGAAATCAAAACATTAACCTATACAAACAAACCTATCAGAAGATTAGTCACTAAAAATGGGAAGATAACTAAAGTGCAAAGGATTAAATGAAGAAAATAAGAAACAATTGTAGACCAAAACCACTTGCTATCAACAATAAAAGGCATAGATCCAAACGACTTGCTAACAAACATAAGCGTTTAGCCAAGCAACTAAGTCATTATTAACAATATCCATAAAAACACAAGAAATAAAAAAGACTTACAGAGAGAAGAAGTTCTGTCTTCCTTAAGATCTGGGGTAATACAAATATAAATGAAGAAATTTATAAGAAAATTTTAAACGAATACCTACAAATCATACCCAAATCGCACTTAAAAGATTAAATTGGAAAAAGTTAAAAACAATACCTGGAACCTCCAGATCTGGGCTTTTATTAGAACTATTTAGAATTCTTGATTGACAAAGTAAAAGGACTAATAGACTTAGAGATAGTACCTGAGAAAGCGGCAAAGAGAGAGAGAGCGAGAGAGAGAGGCTAAGTTAATTCTAGAGTGACTAAGAGAGAGCTGGTGAGAGAGAGAATAAGTGACTGAGAGGAAGAACGACAGAGGAGGAGAGACGAGAGACTGAAGAGAGGCAGAGGCGAGCGTGAGCGGTTGAGAGAGACATGAGTGACTTAGAGAGAGCGGGTGAGAGAGCGAGATTGACTGAGAAAGAGAGAGATAGCGAGCGTGACAGAGAGAGAGCGAGCATAAGAGAGAGAGCGAGAGGGAACGACGGGTTACTAAGAGAGATTGGAAGAAGAAGTCGACGAATTTGGTTTGGGGAGAGGAGGTTGAGTGAAAGGCTCAGGCGGCAAATCTGAGAGACTCGAAGAAGAAGAGAGGCGAGAGCAGAGTGAAGGGAAAAAAAATTGGGAGCGGCTGAAATGTTAGGCTTTCGCGAGTGATCGGGTGTGGCAAGGCGTAGACTTGGGATAAAATGGACGACGAATCAGTCACTGCCACGTGTATTAATTTATTTTTAAATAATATAATTAAAAAAAACTCGGTCCGGTCCAATTTTCGCCGATTTGGAGCAAAATTAAACCGGTTCGGCCGGTTTTTTACCGGTTCATGGATTTTTAACTATAAAAACCGAACCAAACCACCTAAAGCGGTCCGATTCCGGCGGTTCGGTCGGGTTTTCGGTAATAATGCCCACCCCTAAGCTGGACCCTTCAAAGGTCCCTCCTGAGGTCACCTGGTGCCTATGTGCCTTACTCACTTGATTTGGTGGTCGGAGGAGGGAGAACGAGAGGCTTGAAATTCAGAGAAAAACCAGCCAAATCCAAGCTGTTTCCGATGGCTGGAGCTATTGACGGAGGCGGCGAGGTCGGGGCTGAGAGGGCGAGGTTGGGCTGGTCGGGTTGGCGTCTCTTCGTGGCCGACGAAGGAGTGTGGTGGTGGCTATGGAGGAAGGAAGGTGGCTGAAAAAAAAAACTGAAGGGGGGGGAGGTGTTTTCGAGGATGGGAGAGAGAGAATCATATATTTTTTTTAATCTGATCTTATAAAATTACCAAACTGCCCCTCAACTTAATTTGCTCGTATTTCCTTAGTTGCAACTCCGATTTGAATCCACTACGTGTCTACGGACTCGTTTCGTCGCCTCTACGCAACGGTACAAGTGAATTTCCTAAATTCCTTCACGGTCAAAAAGTCCATTTTAAACCAATTAAAATAATTCGAGGGTAGTTTAGTCTTTTCCTTCATTAAATTAATAGTTAAATATTATTTAAGGTTTGGATTATTACAGTTGTCCCTATTTCATGGAAGTCTTTCTCATTTTAAAGGGTGAAGCAGCTAAATGCCACGTATCATTATCAAAATTTAATGAGAATTGAAAGCTACCATTTTTCCTTCTTGTTACCAACATTTGAAATATTGAAGAATTGGATGTGATGGTGATGGGTAGGGATCAATCCGTTCGAATTGGCTAAATTGATTGTTCCAACTTTTAATGATCGGTTTAGTTTTGTTTTAACCAAGAAAAATGTCAAACAGTTTAAAAATCAAATCGGTTCACATTATAATAATCAAACGGTTTTGGCCTAAATTGAACCAGATCATCTACTATCTTTTTTTTATATTTCAATTTATTTTATTTTACATGTGTAGTCCTCTCATTCAATAATAATTAAATAAGGACGTTGAATTTGAAGTTTGATGGAACTTTGAAGTTATTGATATTTGAATTGTAACTATATTAGTTATTGACAATTTTATGACATGATAAATTTTAGGATGGTTTGATACGCTAGAAAATGAAAATAAAAAATATGTAGCAAGTTATTAATTTTGTTGTTGTTGAAATTGGGCTAAGAAAGTTTTAAACCATATGACAACAAAAAAAGAAAAAGAGTTGAGCTTAGGCCAAAGCGACCAAACCAAACCAAGCTGTTATAATTTTTTGTCAAAACTGAACTGAATTGAATTATTTTATTGTAATTAATTCGACTGAGATTTAGACCGTACCAACCCTGATCGGTTCATAATTGTATATTATTTCTTACCCTTCTAGCTTATGATTTGGTTATGTTTTTGAGTTAAACTTGTGCTTTTAATCCTTTTTGTGTTTATCTTTCAGTTAATTGAGCTTTAGGTAACAATGATGGCTTTGGAAAACATAATTCATGCAATTCAAGCATGTTAAGGCCTAATTTGGATGAATTGATGAAGAGCTTAAAGACAAATTCATTATGGCTACAGGCCCCTGCCAGTCCAGTTCCGTAGGTCATATTGCAAGCTTTTTTTCAGCAACCTACATAGTTCGGATAAGGCCGCATTCTTCATGAACGTTGTTCCAATGGGTGTGTCCTATAACATATCCAAAATTCAGCCCCATTGGATAAATCTGGAGTCCGTTACCTAGCAAACACAGAGCCATGCTCAGGATGGATTTTTTCAGCGCGGAAAATGAGTTAGCAATTTGTTTTGGCCTTAACTTCTTCCTCCGACCTTGGATTGGCCCAAATAATATATGTCTGGAAAGAAGACATTCTGAACTTCAATTTCGAGTGCTTAAAGTCCTAATTTGATTAAGAGAAGCCCAAGTTGTAAGCCCTTGAAGTTGCTGGTCATGCTGACCTCAGCATGTGCTGGTTGGATGCTTGGTCATGGTGAGCTAGGCATGAGCTATCATTTCTGGTTGGAAGCTTGGTCATGGTGACATGAAGATGAGCTAGGGCTGCTGGTGGGATTTATTGGGGAAGTGCATCAACCATTCAAGATTTTCTAATACAAGTGCATCACCCAATTTAGATTTTCTAATACAAGTGCATCAACCATTTCAGATTTTATAAAACAAGTGTTGTATGCATTAGCCATATTGAATTCAGATTTTTACTTCTCCTAGGCCTATAAATAGGGAGGTTCTCTAAGCTTGTAATAACACCCCAAGGGGGGGAGCTCTCAAGCACTTCTCTAGAGCTCCCTTCCCTTCTTCTCCCTCAAATTCTCTTAGTTTCCCTTTGTAGTTCTCAATTGTTGTAATAAGATCATTCTAGTAAATTTTCTTTGTACTAAATCTCAAACACTTTTCCTTTCTCTTCTTCTAAATTCTTCAAACACTCTCTTCTCCAAACACTTCCCAAACACTTCTCCCATTCCTTCATCAAATTCTCCAAATTTCCCAAACACATTTCCCTTCTCTTCCAAAAGTCTCCATGTCTCAAACACTTCACAAACACCTTTCTCTCCACTCCCTAAGTTCTCAAATTCTCCAAGTTCACAAACATTCTCCATGTTCTCCAAACACTTTCTCAAACAAATCTCTCTTCCCTTCCAAATCATCAAAGCTCTCAAACACAATTCCCTTTTCTTCCGAAATCCTCAAGTTTCCCAAACACCTTTCTCTTCTCCAAGTTCTCAAATACTTTCTTCTCCCTTCTCAAATTCTCCAAACACTTTTCCCAAACACTTCTCATTTCTTCCTCAAAGTTCTCTTAGTTTCCTTAAATGTTTTCTTAGTTGTAATTTATTTTTCTTGTAATGTACATTCTTTCTTCTTGTTTTGTTCTTTTGTTTTTATTTCTGTTTTGTGTAGGAAACTAAATTGGATCATTCAATCACCAATCCCTGTGGAATCGACCTCGCACTTACACATGCTATACTACCCAACGGTTCGTGCACTTGCGAGTATCACAAGTTGAGGATGAAGCTAAATCCATTTTGGTGCAGCTAAATCTACACAACAAACCCCTAGTGATGGTTATCACAAATTCAATTGAAAAATAAATAAGAACATGATATTTGTGATGAATTTGATAATATATTGAGAATTACATTATAAAAATAGTTTCATAAACGTTCTATTGTTTGTGAATAAGAAAAATGGATATGATGATTTATGTTGATGCCCAAAAATGGATGATGATTTTTGGACTCAATTTAGAAGTGATTATGCATTTAGTCTTGTGGCGTTTCGATAGAGGAGATAGCTATCTGCAAAGAGAAGAGGAAGAGCAACGGTGAGACCTTAGGCATTGGTTTAGGGTTTAGGGTATATCTACATAGAGGGGTTTTTTTTTTTCCCTTCAATATCTATAAATAACTAATCTTCACTTAAAAATAAATAAATAACTAATCTAGGGATTCATATTTTCTGGTTTACTCAGAGTTATTGGGGTTGATGAGAGTAGAATTTAGTATAAGAAATGTTCAAATAGATAGTAAGAGGCTCCACCTCTGAAAGAAGTTTGATGCATGCGGTGGCTGGAGGCTGCTGGTGCATATCCCATCAAAGATATCACAAATCAATTTATTGATTTATGGTCCCAATTTCAACTAACAAAAAAAGATAAAATATCATCATCTTTTCAAGGTACAAACGTGTTTCACTGGCGCAACCTATTTGGACTGGCGCTACCCTCCTCTCTGGTCTAAAAGTCTCCAAACAAACAAACAAACAAAGTCAACACCGCGTTATCAAAATTGCCACCAAAACCAAACAAGTGCTTCTCGCGAGTCACGACGTTAGCACTTTATCACTTACGTAATTTACACACAAACTAAACGTTGCAAGAACAAAGTGTGACACTGACAGCACTTTAATTTTATTCAAACGACACTAGTTTATGCGAAAGATAATATTAATCCAAGAGTTTAGGGAAAAGAAATCCAAGTAGCTTGGAAGAGAAGTGAGATGAAAACGATAATGTTAGGCAGGTATTTAGGAGTAAGAGTCTGTGTGGGAATACTTTGTATAAACACTTTTTAAGTTTTTCTATCAAACACGTTTAGAAGCGGTTTCATTTGTCAAGAAGCATTCTTAACCCATTCATAAACAGCGGTTTCATTTGTCATGAAGCATTCTTAACCCATTCATAAACAGTTTGGAACAAACCCTAAAATTAAAATAAAATAAAATGTACGATAATAACTTAAATGCTCAGCAGCCACTTTAATATTGACTTGTTATAATATAAGTACTAAAACTTTATTTTAATCCTGGCCAACCCAAGCTGATCTGGTTCAATCAAATCTAAAGTAGTCTAGTTCAGTCAAGTACGCCTATATTTTATAGGAGTATAATTTGTGCAAGATCCTAAAGAATTAGCCACCATGGTATGCGATCATCCAGGATCAAACGGAATATTCTTGTTTGATACAAGAAAAAATGAAGTTTAGTCCGAAGTCCCAATCATTGAATATCTAATCATCTGCGTTAATTAGTCAGGTAGTAGATAGGCCCTACCTGAGTGAATTTCTTAGGTTCTAATTGGGTGTGAAATTGAATTATAAACTCCAACGTCAATGATACGTTACTTTTAATATAATTAAGGAGTGTAGGATTCTAGAATCTATGGATTAGGGTTTAGGTATTGTATACGTGTAACATATCATCACCTTATTAGTTTGTACTGAAAAATATCTCGTTATTAATTAATATGTGATCACTTCGAATTCACTCCAATCATGTGGTGCCATGTTGAGACACTAAACCAATATTGTTTCAATTTCTTGATGCATTAATGACGACTGAGTTTTATTTTAGTTTATTTGTTGTTGTAAGGTGGCAATTTCATTAAGAAAACGACTGTTAGATTTGCTGTGAAAATAATCGCTGTTAGATTTATTGTGAGAGAAATCAACTGTGAGATAAAATAATTTGGCGTTTGGTAAACTTTTTGTTGAAAATGTTGTTGGTC
This sequence comes from Prunus fruticosa, assembly GCA_018703695.1. Taxonomy (NCBI): domain Eukaryota; kingdom Viridiplantae; phylum Streptophyta; class Magnoliopsida; order Rosales; family Rosaceae; genus Prunus; species Prunus fruticosa. The sequence goes on from CM031921.1 coordinate 22,065,557, forward strand.
CTGATTTCCGCATAATCAGAAAATGATTCTTGCATAATCATCAAACTCAGCTGCCTCTTCAAAACTGATTCATGCATAATCAGAAAATAAAAGCACCTCATTAGCTGTTTTCCCTTATAGCTTTCTCTCACCATAATTTTTAACAATAAGTGATTTTTTCGTAGTTTACCAATCGGGTTGGGCTTCTTTAAATTTTTTTTTAAAATCACTTATCACCCCAAAATAAACAATGTCCAACGGGCACTAAGTATTTGAGATTCATGTCATGTACACGTACATATGTATGTATGCATATGGGTAATATTTTTTTTATTAACAAAAAAAAGCTATAATAATAAAAGACGGTTTGTCCATTACGAGGATAATAGAGAAATGATATCATTTATATTGAGTGATAGTCGCCAACACTCTTCAAAAACCTTATATACAGAACAAAACCCTGTTCTTGATTTGATGACTCTTCTACATTTTACAATATGTTTATTAATTAGTAAATGTGGAAGTGGTCACTACCACACTGGTCGGTCTTTCCCCCGTACGTGCCTAAATTTTTTGGGCAGAAGTGGAGACCTTATCTTACGGCACACCATGTCAGCATCAAACCGTCCAAACATCTTATTACTTCTGGTCCTGGGAAGCCTAAATTCACTTGTCTGACTTTCTCAAGCTTTGGCAATAATGAATCTGAACTAATTTCCTTGGAAAGGGAAATCTGGAAAGAGATTGGGAAGCCTTTACCGTATTTTTTGTTTAATTTCTTCTGGAACAGGTCAAAAAGGGAATACTTTACTGGCACATGTGAAACGGAAAGTGACATAGTGTGATAATTGATTAGTTAAATTATTCTTGAAGAAATTACTAGGGAATTCTTGACATGCATATCTTTCTAACGGAATGTGACGCAGTGCAACAATTGATTGACTAAATAATTTCGGAAGAAATAATTACTAGGGAATTCTTGACATTAATTGTCGCGCTGTGTCACTTTCCGTTTCACATATGCCAGTAAAGTATTCCCTTTTTGATCGGTTCCAGTATAAATTAAACAAAAGATAAGGTAAAGGCAAGGAATGTCAATTGTATGTGTTAGTAAACACAGGAAAATGTCAAGAATTGAAATAATTCCAATACAAATATGTTTGTATCGGATCAGATTCCACCAATCTCAGGTAAATAAACATGCTATTATTAGTGCTTAGCCAGGAACCGAATATAGCACCTTTTAATTCAACTTCTTTAATTTGTTTTGCAATCTTTATGTCTGCCGCGCAAATCTCACGGCCTGGAGTGCCGGGCCGAAGGGATGTGCGTTGACACGCGGTTTCCTGCTTTTGGGTGCGGTGCGGTGTGTGCGCGGGCGTGCCAGCACGGTCTCCGTGCGTCGAGATGTTTGAAGTGGGTGAAGGTGTTTAAGTGGTGCGCCTGTTTGAACTCGTCTTCTAATCAAACGATTGTAGCCGAGAGAGGAACTAGTCTCGGTTGTTAGGTTCACGGCCTGAACTACAAGGCCGTTGAATGGTGATGTTGGTGGGTTTAGGGCGGGCGCCGAAGGCGGTCGTGTGATATATGGGGTGAATGAGCGAATAATAAGGATGGTGCTCGGCGCCTTGAAAATCAAGGGTCGTATGATATATTGATGAATGGATTTTCCTTACAAACTAACACTACTCCTAGGAAAGCAGGTAAAATATTGAAAGTGCATTACAGGAAAATATAAGTTGCTCCGTGGGAGGCTTTTGTTTGGTGTTTGAACCCTTTGAAAGTAATCCTGAGTCTTGTATTTATAGGAAGGGTTCCTGGAGGAGTAATTGAGGCTGAAAATCTGCATGGTGAAGCCTGATTAGCGCAAGTGGGTAGTCTAATCGACATTTGGAATCGTGAAGTATGGTGGTGTGACCCCATGAATCCCGGTGAATCTTCGCCGCCGCCCTGATCGTGAGTTCTGCGCCTTTGGCCGTGGAGACGCATTTATTACTCTGGTGGCTGGTCACCTAATCTCTCAAGCTGCAAAGAGCTTTGTGAGAATGTTGGCGTCTAATCACTCTGATCCATGTCACCAAATCCTGACTCCCATCACTTCCCACCTTCTCTCATGCATTAAATGCTCATTCTTGGCCAGTGGGTTGCTGCAATAAACAGAGGCCTTGCTTCATTAAATGGAGCGTGGGACCCTCCTGTCACGTGATGATCTGACTTTAATTCCTTTGGCCGTGACTTTGCTCTATCTTGGCCTCGGCCTTTAAACGAGGCCGAGATGATTCGTGCCTTAGCAATTTTTTTCTTGTTTCTCTGAAAGGCCAAGCACCCTGGCAAAACGCTGCGTTTTCAGTTTCTCGAGAAGGTGCAAGGGCCGAGATAAAGGGCTCCTTCGGCCAGTTTACGGCCGTGATTCACTAGGCACAAACACTTTATCCCTTAACTAAGAAGAGAAACTAATTATATATGTAATGATGAAATGTATAACGCAATATCTATCACAAGGATAATATAATCAAACATACCAAGAAGCAAATAAATCAAAGGGTTTTACACGTTTTGGTGCTTATAATGAACTGCCTACATGTTGCCCACTTTCTTAGGGTATGAACGATCATTGCACTGAAGAAATTCAGCTTTCTGCATGAGTGGCCTTACTATTAGGAATATGAAGGAAACAAAGATCCTACTTGCCTTGGTACATAAGTCATAAATCATAAGGTCTTCTTCAGATTATCAAGGGCAATTTAAAAATACGAAAAGTCATAGCACAGTGATTTTATTTTATAGCAAACCCATAGTTTGTGTTATTTTATTTTTCCAACAACTATCCTTTTGCTGTACTAGACTATATAAATATAGAGACGATTTATTACGTCTCTTTTAACGAAAATAAAAAATTATATAGTTCGAGTCTATTCAATGAGATTCGATGATTTAGAATTTCCTCAAATATCATTTAGGATTTTACAATGTTATTGATTGATCCTTTATCAGATAATAATCCCAAAAGAAGACTTAAAATATAAATGGTTTATGTATATAGCTGACGTACATCTTCTAAGTTATGCACAAACACACTCATCACCTTTAGAAAAAGATATATATCACTTCGCAAGATAAATCATGTACATTTTTTTAACTCCAAAGTTGGAATGTTGTTGCTGCTCCCACGGCTCCATGTATAGTTGAAAATGAACTTATAAATATATTTGACCTAGCCAATCACCATCAATATTCTGATTGTTAATTTATGAATATCCACGACCTAACACTTTGTCTTAGGTCAATCCAGGCAGCTAGCTACTCATGGGTTGATATGCTTTTCCTTTGCAGCCTTTGTTGGTCGTTTTTGAGGCGTAGGTTTAATTTAGCTCTAAGATATCCATTAAATTCAACAAAAATAAACGTTGCATGTGCCTGGTCAGTTTTGATAATTCACGACTTCAATTTGGATTAAGGAGAGCTTAAGTTGTTCAGATTAGAATTGCTTTGATACCACTATGACTCGTTTATGAGTGATTCTAGATAGGTCAATAATCACTTTAAATTGTTGTTTTATGGAGAAGCACGTGGGAGATGCTTTCCTCCATATATAAGTGATTCTGACATATTCAGAATTGCTCCCAAATAAAATGTTGGCTAACCATTATTTTATATTCTATAGCATGTGGAAACTTGATTTAATTAGGATTATATGAAAATTGCTAAAACCTTAAGCGAACCAAAGATTCCAAAATATAGATTTCGAAATGTGATGACCTCCCTCATTCGATCATTTATACATATAATTATATATAGTGTGAATATATTCAAATCAATCCTTGTTTGGAGGCTTGGTGGGTGGTGCCATCATCATTATGCATTTTTTTCTTCATCAATACAGAAAAATTGAGTGAAATCAAGAAAAGGGCTCTAATATTGGACATAAAAAACGTGGATGTGACTGTGGGTTCGCGCATATGCCATTAGAAAAGTGGGAGGAGCTCATCGGTTCAAGTTTTCAACCAATAAAAAAGAAAGACTTTCTTTGTTTCTTTTCCTTTCTATTTCTAAATGAAGTATAAAAATTGGGTTAAGGAAACCCTAAAAATGGGAACAACCATAGATGCTTAGCCTAAGCTCTATATCATTCACATGGCTGGCTGCATGTGTCCAACAGAGAACGTGACACAGTTTTGCGACATATCAACTTCATCCCTGTGATTGCTTAATAGGAATGACCCAAAAATGGAAATGAATTAATTATGCACATTTTGGTTTCAGCGAATAAAACTCACTGGCCTACACGTAATATGATTTTTACTCTATAACTTACTGGTAAGATATAACATTTTAAGAGATGTTGGCACTTACGGTTAATATATTGCATTTTCAGATATATAGGCTTCCCTTGGCGGGAGCTGCTACAACGAAGGGGTATAGGTTAGGGGCTTAATTGAGGGGTCCAATCCCACCATGTGCAAGTTGAAATTGTTGAAATTTAACGGTTGGATTAATCCCCTCACCCGTACCCTTCATTGTAGCCTTCCCACCCTTGGGCACCTTGCAATTGTTGTGCCCCAATCAGGTGATGGCTGAGTTTCAATGGATTCTGTGTGCTGAGCAATTCTAAAGCCCACTGGACACTTAACTTCTCCGTATCCAGTTAAAGAATTCTTTTTTTGCATGAGGCGGTTGGACCACGTCACCCGAACGAACAAACAAACAAACAAACGGGACCCTATGTATTGGATCAAAACTCAAGGACCCATTTCCGATTTCCTTGTCGACGAGAATTAAAAGGCATGCATGTTGTTGCTTCAGTAAATGTGAGTTTGAGATGTAGTAGGTCATTAAAATAGGTGAGTACTTACTTTCAAAGTGAAACTCCAACACGCCAAGGAAAGATATGGCATGAAAACGCACGCAACATATCTTTTTTTCTCTGCAACGTCTGATTAAGAAACTGATTGGACCCAATTATACTGTTCTGTAGAATATATGCCCATTTTGCAGCACATGCTATGCTGCTGTAGAAGTATGTGTTTCTGGACAGAGAAAACGAAGGAAATGAGATGACCAAAAACAAGATATGCAAAGAACGATCAAATGAATTGCTTCTGTTAATTTGTTAGTAGGTCACTGACCAGAAAATGAAGAGGGGGCCCCATTTAAAGACAGTGATCCCTATATTGGAGGTAGACCCTATGATTGGGGGGCTGGGTTCCTATTTGCAATAGATAGTTTGGAATTTCTGGTTTCAAGTTTTCAACCAGGGACAGGTCTTCTCCATTTTGTATAGATTGGACAGAAAGTAATATCCAAAAGATAAAAAAAAAAGTATTTTGTTACTGAACAACTTAAGCTGTAATTCTTGTATAATTCTTACACATAGAGTTCGGATACTTTTCTATTAACACTTTTTTTTCTTTATTTTTTTTTTACAATTTAACACTTGTGTCTAAACAATTGATCTGTACAATCAATCAAATCTTGGCAGGTAACTTCCCTAAATGTTATCCAACTAACCACTTCCCTGCAACTTTTTCTTTTTGGTAATGAGAGAACACATATGATGAACTGACATATGATGATAAACTGACATATTTATATGCATATATATATATATATAAACAGTATTGGAGGAGTGAGAAATCAAACTTAGATCCTCAAGTGCATCGATAAATGCTCTTAAAAACTCAAACCACAAGCGAAACAACCAATAAATGCTTTTAAACACTCAAACTACAAGCCACGATGAACTGACTTAAGTAGAGAGAACAAAGAAATACAACATATGAGCAATTAAAAAAAAAAAGAGAAGGAAAAATCATTGTACTGCAAATATTCTGAACATTTTTATAAACACCACTGTGCAACTGTAGTTCCAAACCCAAAAGGAATATTTTTATTGAGAAAAGAAAGATGAGAGAGAAAGAAGCATTGGGGAAAGGAAGCCTGAGAGAGAGAGATGAAAAGGCAAGGAGAAAGTGGGGAAGGGGGAGCAGAAAAGGAGGAAAATTTGGGAGAAAAGTTGAGGTGGAGGAGGAGAGGGAAAAGCAGAAGTGGCCCAAGTACTCCAGTAGTGTCCTCATGGAGACTTTGCCCTTTTGGCCATAATACCATCATTAAAGACCCTCACCTTACCAGTAACACTACCACCTCCTCTGTCTCAGCAAGAAAGCTAGCTGCTGCTCTTTGGGAGTTTCAAAACTACCACTATCTCCCCCTCTCAAAGATGCACAGAGCTCCTCACAATAATGGTGGTCCTGCTGCTCCACCTCCTAGGTTGAGACATCTTCAGCTCCACCACCACCTCAGCAAAGACAAGGGTCTTGATCTGTCTAACTTTTTGGCTGATAATTCTCCCAGTTCTCCTGACCAGGTACTGGTTCTGAATTTTTTGTCTCTTCCTTTCCAAAGTTTTTGGTATGTTTTCAATTGGGTTTGTGTAAATTTGTTCCTTTGTATCTGATTGATGTTGAAATTGGGTCTGTTTTATATACCAAAAGAAAAATTGGGTCTGTGTTTTTTGTTTGTTATCTGCTCTGTTTTTTTTTAAAAGAGGCCAGATCATGTGAAGGAATGATATTTATGTTGATGGATACATCCTGTCCTTTTGCTGCTTGTGTTGATTTATTGCTGTTTCTGTGAGATTTATGGAGCCTTAGGGTTACGTATGAGTGATGGTCAATGCTTATTATTATTTCTTCCTTTCTTTATTTCCAAAGAAATATATAATTTTTAGAATTTTTTATATGTTCTAAGTTTTGTGCTTTAGTTCAGTGTGCTATTTCATTAATAAATTCATACTGATAAAACGCTCCTTTCTGCCCACTCAGCACCAGATTAGAATTTGTTGATGCCAACTTAGGATTTCTGGAACTTGATTGTGCTCCCCTTTCCTTCGTTTACACTAAAACACAATGAACTAGACTTTATCCAAAGAAGTATGCACTTGTAGTTGCATTACCTTCATGTTTGATCCATCCTCAGAAACAGTGGAATTTGAAGTCTCAGTTGGCAACTGATTTTTCTGTGATTACCTAATCCAGCCAGAAAGTGCAAGCAGTTTGCGGAGGCATATTGCTGCATCATTGATGCAACACCATCGAACCATCGAAAGAAACAAGTTGAACAATCACGTCTTGCAGCCTGTATCTCCTGCAAGCTATGGTAGTTCCATGGAGGTAAGCATCTGTTTATGCTTAGTCAAATGCTTTTTGGGCCTTTATTTTGAAGGATATATAAATTGAGATCGTAAGCAAAGTTGATTTTGATATAAGACATTTGGTTTCTTCTGGCAGTGCTACTACTACCAAATTTTCTTTTAGTAGAAATAAGGCAGTTTTCATTTGGGTTACTGCTCACTAGGATAGTATGATGTGACCCACACAAACTCATAATGCATGAACTGAGATTGTCTAATTTGTGTCCTTATACTGTATGGAAAACTATGGAACTAAGTATTCTTGAAATTTCAAGAAGTTGCACCTAGATTTGGGCCGGTAGAGAGAAGCAATGTTATGAAAGCACAAGCTGTAATTATGTTCCATGAGCATTGTGTTGTGTTCATTCAAGATTATGATGAGGGAACCACATAACACATAGTATTCCAATATTTCTTGTATCAATCAGGTGTCTGTAAAGTGTGTATGATGATTGAAGCTGTGCTTATCATCTGTGAAGCATGTCTTATTAGTATCATTCACAAAGTTTTTTCATTAGTGCCTCATTTATAACAAATCTTTCTATGCTCTCAAACCTTCTGCATAGTTTCTCACCTCTCTTTTTCAGGTGGCTCCTTATGACCCTGCAGTCACTCCTAGCAGTTCTTTAGACTTTAAGGGAAGGATTGGTGGATCACATTATAATCTTAAAACATCTACGGAACTTCTGAAAGTCTTGAACCGAATTTGGAGCTTGGAGGAACAGCATACCTCCAATGTAGCATTAATAAAAGCGTTGAAAGCAGAGTTGGATCATGCCCGTGTCAAGATCAAAGAGTTGGTTCGGGTGTGGCAAGCTGATCGACATGAGCTAGATGATTTGATGAAGCAAATTGGAGAAGATAAACTAGTTAGGAAGAGCAAAGAACAGGATCGAATCCATGCTGCAGTTCAATCTGTGAGGGATGAGCTAGAGGATGAGAGGAAGTTAAGAAAACGATCAGAAAGCCTACACAGGAAGTTAGCGCGGGAGCTTTCTGAGCTGAAATCTTCTCTTTCCAATTCTGTGAAAGAGCTTGAAAGAGAGAGAAAATCAAGGAAGTTGTTGGAAGATCTATGTGATGAGTTTGCTAAGGGAATAAAAGAATATGAACAAGAGGTGCATTTTTTAAAACAGAAATCTGACAAAGATTGGACTGGAAGATCTGATCGTGATCGATTGATTCTCCATGTTTCTGAATCATGGATGGATGAACGGATGCAGATGCAGCTAGAAGAAGCCGAGTGTGGTTTTTCAGGAAGGAACTCAATAGTGGATAAATTAAGCCTTGAAATAGAGACCTTCCTTAGAGCTAAACATATGAGCACTCTTAAGAATACTGAAAACTTGTTGCCAAGGGATAGTAAGAACTCACTGGAATCTGCCCCTCTGAATGAGGCTGTGAGTGCGCCTCAAGACATGGGTGGAGAAGATGATTCTTTAGGCAGTGATTCAAATTGTTTTGAGCTCAATAAGCCAACCAACTGTGACTTCAAATTGCATGGGGATGAAGCTGTGGATAATCATATTGATGAAAAGTTGAAATTGGAACCCTCAAAGAAAAAACCTGAAAGGGTAAGAAGCCGTACTCCCTCCAGCCTGCAAGTTAAGTTTGAAGAACAGATGGCTTGGGCCATGTCGTGCAATGAAAATGATAAGTCCCAGATAGTAAATAAAGAGCAGGGGAAAACAGAAGAAGGGAAGCCAACCGAAATAAACATACCCCAAAAGTCTGAACATTGTGAAGCCACAGAAGACGAGACTTACAGAAAAGGAAATAAACAAGATGAAAGCCAGGTTTCCAATTCGAATCACATGGCTGAAAACCGTATAAGAAGTCAACTTTTGATGTCAGATGTTGGGCATGTACATTCAGAAAATAACTACAATGAGGCTTCCTGCAGTAATACTGGATGGAGGAACCAGCCAAGTCCAGTAAGACAGTGGATGGCACGACTGGCATCCCCGGTTCGTGACATGTCCGAATCTTCTTCAAAGTTGCCCCCACGGACAAGGGAGAACACCTTGAAGGCAAAGCTTCTTGAAGCAAGGTCAAGGGGACAACGGTCGCGTTCAAAAGCTTCCAAAAACACCTCTTGATCTTCTTAGGAGATGTTGGCTTGAACACTCTGAAAGGGTTTGCTGATCCTGCATTGCCTGCTGGTTGTGGGGATTTGCTTCTTGTGAATATTTCCGTGACACTCTTTTGATATGGATATCTTTGTCTTCACTCACTAGAGTTCTGTTTCTCTCTCTCCCGGGTAGGTTTTAAAAGAGAAGTCTGTATATGGGTGTACTGTTAAAACGTTCCATAGCCTAAACAGATCATAAAGAGTTGAAGACCAACAACAATTTTGAGTTATGCTTTATGGCCATCTAATGTGCCATGTAATGTCGGTTGGGAAAGAAAGTTAAGAAAGTTGAGGAAAGAAAATCATAGGTCACTTTTTTTTTCATGCTGGAAGTTCTAAGTTTGAATCCTCTTCCTTGATTAAAAAAAAGCCCTAAATTGTATGTTTAATAAGTTTTTTGAACTCGCATTATGGAATCACATAGAAGTTAAAACCAACGTGTAAAAATTTGCCAATTTTAGAAGGGGTTTGTGTTCCAATATCGCTTGTATAAAATAATAAAAAAAAATTTTTGTCATATGATAAAACAAAAATAAAGCTTAACAAAATGATTTTAAATTATCTAAATATTTTGATCATATTTATTTAGTGAAGTATGGACAAAAATAAAAGAAAGACAAGAATTACCCACTCATCAACATATTATAGTCCCTCCCAGCTTTCCATAGAGTGAGAGAGAGATGGCAGGAGCGTCGTTTAGGTGGATACTACAGCTGCACAAGGACGTGCCAAAAGCTGCTCGGTTCTACTCGGAAGGCTTGGACTTCACCGTCGATGTCTGTACTCTTCGCTGGGCTGAGCTTCAGTCCGGCCCACTCAAACTTGCCCTCATGCAATCCCCCAAGTAACTCTCTCCGCCCAAGACTGGGAGTTTTATGCACACTACCTGTTTGCTTATTTGTCTACAAGAGTTGTTTACTCACCCATTGCCATGAAATATTACATTTTGTATGTGTTTGTGAGTTGACATAAAAATGAAGTTCTGGTTCTTGGACTTTGATCCTATTAACATGGTGTCACTGGGTTTTCTGTTTATTTAACAATAAAACAATTATGGTTGTGGAGATAAAGGACCTATTTGATCGAAAATGGTAGCTGCTAATCAAGTTTCACAGTGATCATGTCATGCAGAATCGAATGGGATACTCTTCACTTCTGTCTTTCACAGTGAAGGACATTAATCAAACAATGACAAAACTAATGGCTTTAGGAGCTGAGCTAGATGGCCCTATCAAATATGAAATCCATGGCAAGGTGATGACCGAAATTCTAACAAGAACTTTGATGTAACTTATTTTTCTATTATTGCTTTTGCGGATGCAGCATTCATGTAACAATCTTGTGTCCAGGTTGCATCCATGCGTTGTATTGATGGGCACATGTTAGGCCTCTACGAACCCGCCTAGGAGCTCCAGAAGAAGTCCCTTAAATGCAACTAGATGAAATAGTAGGCTGCTTGGAGCTTTTGTTATGGCATTTTGAAATCTTTTGAACACAGAGAGAAGATGTGAGAGATTTCTCCTTTTCTTGGGTTCCCTTCGACAATCGACAGTGTTTGTTCATCCAAATCGATCACAGCTGTGCACAGAGTGTAAAGCAATGGACCTGGAAACACGGCAAACAGTGTTACCACGAACGTCTTGGAGGGGACAAAAAAGAAGTTTAATTTATGTTCTAAATCACCTATCATGTAGATGGGGTACTTTGGGTCATCTGTATCTCCTAGAAGTGATAGGAAATCTTCTTTGGATCTTTTAGGTAGCACAGCCGCTTTGCTTTGCCTTGTTTTTGAGTTCTCATCTTGTACCTTCACAGAAACCAATGATTTTAACTTAGTTGAAATTGAAGCAAGTTGAATGATCGGCTTCAAACCATTTGATTTTACTTTTCTGTGTAGAATCTACTGCATTGTACCACCAATCTGTTTGGCATACAATTTTGCTTTACCTGATCAACCTGCAGATGGAGATACAAGTTTGCATGGAAGAATGGTGTTGCACCAACCTCATAAACTGAAACCCGGTTTCTTGATGCAGTTTCTACGTTCGAAATTTTGCGTGTCCTAGTCTCAATCAGATTGTAACTATGTCCAATGGAAACTTCTGATGATTTGATTCTCTGAAGAGGCAATTCAAGCCATTAAACAACTGACCATTAAGCAAACACAGATGCTTAAATAACTCAACACTACCATGCCTTACACATAATGTGTCATCAATGCTTGCTGCTTCGAGGAGGTCTCGTGAGATGAAGTTCCTCCCTATGCCTCCAGCAACAATCTCACTTTCAGAAGGGGGTACCGAATTCAGCGTAAAAGCCTGTAGGTTATGCGTTGGAGAACTTTTTCAGCATACAATTTGGTATATTGAAACAATTTGGTTTTGCTCCTGTCATTTGATTTCAAGCACTGTAAAATAGTGAAAAAAAATTTACCAGTCCATAACTGTTGAGCCCAAATGCACAGCTAGGGAGCTCCCCTGCATAAGTATAAGCAATGAACGATAGCCCATTTAGCAGAGTTCCCTTTATCAAATAGCTGCAAAAAGGTCAACAAGACGTTGACTTATTGTCACAAGATGTGCAAAAGTGGAAACAATGCAAGAGAAAGAGAATGAGCATACGTGTGGCCAACCAAAGCAACATTTGCATCTTCATTGTGTGCCACAACTGCCATGGACTCACTAGCAACAAGAACATCCGAACAGTCATCCGGGGTATCAATTCCCAGGTTTATCCCCGTCTTAGGAAGAAATGCAAGAATCTCCTTCCTGAAGTTGATTAGTATAATCTGCACATGATAATTAAACAACCACAATGTGACCAATTAATGCAATTCATGAATGGGACAATTTAATTTTTAAGCATATAAGCATGTATTACATGAAGAACTGGCACACCACTTCCCTCTGCTGTTCCTATGAGCTCCTCCCAATATCTTGGAAACTTGTTTCTGTTATTTTCAGTGAGAGATTGGAGAAGTTGCTGTGCCACTGGGGTTTGAGCAAAAGGGAGGAGCTGGTTTTGAAGAATGAGGTCACTGGCCAACCTGCTCTTTATCTGGTTCGAAAACCTCTGGCCTATCAGGAAGCCCATTCTGTATGCATCTTCACAGGGCCCAACTTCAAATATCTTCAACCCTTTTGCTTCCACCATTTCAGCTGCTGCATGCAAAGTGAACTCAATAAAGGAAGGAGAGGGCCTTATCTTCTTTAATCTTCAACCCCTAACTTATATTTACATGTGTAGTCGTTTATTGGTTTTGAAGTTCCATTGTCGTATTTTCTGTTTCCATGCCGTACAGTACAGCCAGTATTTAGAAACGACATTCATTCTTAGGTAACTTAAAAGAAAAACAGCTAGATTGTGACGACTTAAAAAAGAAAAACAGCTAGATTGTGATTATATGAGAGAGAGTTGTTAGTTAAAAGAAGAAAAAAATGATTATGCAGCCTTCCGATGTTAAATGGATGTCTTATAAGTAGCGTTTTAGTACATAAGAGAGCTTGTAGCTTTAATGATAGAGAGGCACTTAGTCGCATTTAAGGCGAGAGTTTGACTATGATGACTCACCCATGGTTGGCCTCGAGTCTCTTATAAACCACAAAAGTATGCTCTTTGAGAGCAAGAAAGCCATCGTAAATTAGGATGGTGGTACACCATGAAAGATTTTGAAGAGATCTGATAGATAAGTGTAAAGAACTAAAGGCAAGAGATCGAATAAGAGAGAACTAGATGAAGATTTGATTGTGCTTAATATATCAAAACACAATGAGTGGATGGGTCTTGCACCCCTTAATTAAAACAAAGATCTTAAACTATATTTTCAAAAAAAAAAATCCCAATCACCCTCACTTTCTTACTAATCATGCTGACTAGATTTGGATTCTTCCACAGCAGCTGATTAAGCATGTGAACCCATCTGTATAAAAACAAACATAATTAAGATCTGACATTAGCTAGAACAAAAAAAGTTAATAATGCATTTAATTATAAAATGATTATATTGAGATCTTGAGCTGGTCGTGTTGCAGACTCTTCCATCACATAACAAAGACAGAAGAAGCATCACTATCTCATTGTTTTCCAGAAAGATTTTGCGACAAATCTTATGAGAGACGCTGGAAAATTAATTGGGATTAAGAAATCATAATCAAGTTCACCAACACTAAACCTTTTTCCAAATGGGTTGGAAACATCCAGGACCCAGAGAATAAAGGGAAGATTACTTTATAGTACTTGGGATTTTAATAAAGCTAATGCAAAACTCCTCGTCAATCCCAACTATATGATGAGCACAAAATATAGACCCCCTTGGGAAGTATATATCAGTGGGAAATTGACACGTGGAAAATTCCCCATAATTCCACCAGATGTTTGCATTCCAATAATGACAAAAACAATAGCACTCATGTTTGTTAAAGATGGTGCAATAATCCATCAAAAGCACGAGAAAGAACCGTTGGATTTTGTAAAAGTGAGGAGAGAGAGAGAGAGAGAGAGAGAGAGAGAGAGAGAGGTAAAGCTTGCATCCAAATTTGGTATTGTGTTTGTATGCTTGTAGAGGTAAAGGAAAGGAAAAAACATCATAAAATGACGGGAGTAAAGAAAAGAAAACTAAAGGCACACTGTTAGAAACACCTGCGATTGGGACTTGGAGATTATATTTTCTTTGTCAGAGATTCGTTTTGGGGAAGGCAAAGTATAAGAGCAACTCATTCGTCTAGCTAAGGGCCAGACCAGACCACAATCTTAGAACAAACTTAACTTACATCTTTATAATGACGATATTATCGTTCATCGGCTCGTCCTGTGAGCAATTGTTTTGGGATAAATGTCAGAGCAGCGCTCGTAGGTGGTGTAAATTTACTTTTGAGTGGAGGTAAGTGTTTCCACCACTCACTTCTTCCCCACTCTGTTTTTTTTTTTGAGTCTATGGTACTGCTACTTGATGAAATACTACCACACACTCAACAAAAAAAGAAATAGAAACATTATCCAACTCAACAAGAAACACATCAAATAGGCTGATGTACAAATTCCAGACAGAAGATCCCGACCATTGACATGGAGACAGAAAGAACACTGTGCATGCTAAAAGACATAGCATACATACATTTTTCAACCTTTGCATTGAAGGTTACAAATAAATGTTTACAAAGCCACCCCCAAAAAAAAAACACATGAAACATTCATTAACACAACTTTCTGGCCAACTCAATTTGTTTGAACTATGTATGCCAAGGATATTTTGGTAATTGAGCAAAGCCTGTAAGAGAGACATGTCTGGGAACTTGTTGCTGTGGGAAAGCAAGAACCAAGAAGCTAATGTTTTGTAAAGCGTGTAAGCGTGTGAGCGTGTGAGCTTTGTAGGTTTCTTCTTCCTCATGCGTTGCCTGCTTCAGTACTTTATTCCTCTCCGACTCCAGAGATTAGCAACTTCACGAAACCCTAACTGCAAAACAAATCACAAATCACAAATACAAGGTAGAGCTTCCTGTGTACCAATAAAATCCCTTGAGTTAGATTTACAGGTAAAAAAACCCACAAGGTAGAGCTTAGAGTTTCAGCCCTACTTGAGAAACTGAAGGCAATGATTATTTTATACATTAAAATAAATAAAAAAGGGAAGCCAAGGTACAAGAATAGATAGATACAAGCCTAAGATATTAGGCTTAAATATACATAGCGCCCTTTCTAGGGTAGCCGACAAGATAAACATAAGAAAAAGTGAAGCGAATTATGAATTAAGATATGGGCTAAGCATACTTAAGTGGATAAGTAGTTTTCACCAAAAAAAGTGGATAAGTAGTTGATGCAAATCAATTAAGATATGGTAAACAAATACATAAATAGGATAATTAAGTGGAGGAATATATTGAAATATATAGTTGAGGGAGCTCCCTTCAGTCCAAGTACAGGAAGCTTAAGATCCAATTTGTCTCCCGCTTCATTCACACATTTACTGGGTGTCCTGAGCTAATTTACCCAGTATTTGGATGAATGACTCGGCAGCTAATTAAATCCTACTGCTACCCATGAGTGGACTGAAGAAAGCTCTCTTCACCAAACTAAATAATCAAATATGAAATGAAATCTAAGGAAGATTTCCCATGTCCCATGGTAACCCTAGCTCCATAACTACAGAACTTCAGAGAGAGAGAGAGAGAGAGAGAAAAAAGATAGGCTTGCTATTACTTTGCCACCTCAACTAAACTAGTCATGGATCTTCAAATGGAGGTGGATGGCTTTATATAAGCTAAAAGAAAGGCTGATGTCAGACCACACATAATATTTTATAATATATTAATTGGACATTACATATTATTTAAATATCTAAACAATTGAAAGGACGTTATTCATATTCCTTCTTCCCTTCATGTTGCCATGTATTAAAACTTCTACCAATAGTCATGAAAAGCCCACCACTTATTTTAGTTATTCCTTTGCATATGCCCTGGAGGTTTCTTTATTTCATTAGTTTTTTTAAAAAAGTTAAGAAACAATGAACTCTACTCTAATCCTAACCCTTATTAGGATGCCGTACAACATTATGAGTTAATTAAGCATTAATCCTAACTTGACAAGAAAGATGATAAATTCTTTACAAACATATTTTTTTTGGTCAAAGTTATAAGGGGTAGGGGATTTCAAACCCAGGATCATTGGGCGATGAGGGGAGTGCCTTAACCACTTGCGCTACTCCTTGTAGAGTTTGTTAGTGTTAATTGTGGCACTCATTGATTTGGTAGCAAAGCATATCTCTTAGTAATTGACAAGAGGAACTATTCAATTACAGTATTAATACTGTATTAATCCGTCAAATTCAAAGGGAATACGTAACTTATCCTTGGCTGACAATTTTATTTTATATGGGAAAAAGTCCCAATTATGCTATTTGTTCACAAAGAAAGTTGCTACAGGGAGTGGGACTATGAAGCTAAATAAGTACAAAAAAGAAAAGAGAAATGCTGATTGATTGAACCCGATAGCTAGAGATTCCAGTAAAAACCTATATCTTCCTAGCTAGGGTTTCATGGATACAAGCCTAATTTGACAACATCCTAGTAGCCTTTTGGTTTTCTCTTTTAATACTAAGCTATGCAGGTCCGTCCGATTTGGTGGTACATATATTATATGGTCTTTCTTAAGTCTTTACCAAAATAAAAGAACTATTCAAACCTGATTAATGTTATTAATTATATATTTATGTGACACATGTTAGCAATTGTGTGGATTACTTAGATCTGGAAGGACAACTGGTCCTGTTTTACATCAGTGCATGCCTTTCATTTCATATAATAGAGGTTTAAGGTTTAGTTAACTTCAATTTTTTGGGTCCAACAATGCAGATTCATTATTTGAGGGAACAACAGTATAAATTTTGCCCAAACACAAGGACGAGTTGGGGCCAACTGTAAACTCAGAGGTCAGCTGTTTGAATCCTATTCATATTGTGCGAGTTCTTGATTTGCCTACACACACATTGTGGGGCCGGGAGTATGGATCGGGGTTTACCCAATAGGAAATTTTGAGCCTTTGCATTTAACAATCGTGCATTTACTCACATTTCGTTAAATCTCTATCGTTGTAATAATCTATTCACTTATAATATGACACATCAAACTCCAATTATTATTCTCTGTTAACACTGTAAAGTCCAAATAGTATTTAAAAAACAACATAAGAAACCTATCGGTCAACCACACGACACCATGGTCGACCCCTTAACCCATGCTATAGGCAACTACCTCCGCCTATCACCACCAACCAACCTCCCCTCCTCTCTCTCCCCCACTTTCTGTCTTTCCTATTAATTCAACTAACCACCAACCCACGCTACAGGAAACTCCCTCCTTCTCACCAACAACCAACCTGCCTCCTCCTCTTCAATTTTGGTTTTGAGAGGTTGATGCTTTACTGATGGGTTTCAAATTGGGTGTTCGGGAGGTGATTGTGGGGCATTAGGATCGACGAAGGGGACGATCCACCACTATGTTGCCTCTATCCCTTACCAGGTGATTATTCCCCTTGGACAAATTCTATTCAGCAAGATAGGGGAAAGAGAGAAAGGAGGGGGAGAGAGAAGAGGGTAGGTTGGCTGGCGGTAAAGAGGGAAGAAGGGATACTGCTTGTGGGTGTAGGGTGGCTGTCGGAGGTTTTTTTATTTTAATTTTAATTGGTTGTTTTTATTATTTTTAAAAATTTTTATATAGATTTAACAGTATTAACTTGGAATTTGACTTGTCATGCTTTAAGTCAACGGTCAATATGTAATCAAATATGGGTAAATGCACGGTTGTTAAATGCATAGGTTTGGAACCCGACAGTAGGTATGGGTCCAATACAAACCTACCCAAAAATAAGATATATCTATATATATATATATATTATAATATCTTCTCAACAATTACAAAAATTTAATATAAATTTTACAAGAAATACTGGAGTTCGAAAGAGAATACGTGCATGTGGAGTAATATCTTGTAAAATAACAAAACAAGTTTATTCTACATACTGATATTTTGAAGCACATAAAATTATACGACTAAAAGCTGTTCAAGTTTTGATCAAGTAGAAACCAAATTGATATGTCACTATATATCTTTTCATCGGCGAAAAGACAATTGAACAATGAACGTCCCGACTGAGAGGGGTTTACCTCAGTTGTGAGGTCCCTCCCCCTTCCCCCTGGTTATCCGTTCGAATCCCAGGAGCCCCAATGCAATGTATCTATCGCAAATTCTTAAAAAAACCAATGAACGTCCCCACAGGACATTTTTGTAATAAATTGTGTGTCAATTCAAGTCTAAAACGTAAAACCCCAGTTCTTGAGCTTCAAGACAAAAAAAATATTAATACAAAAGGGAAAACCACAGCAAAGTTGGTAAATAAACGAACTGAACCCACCATCCGTTCGATGTAAATCCAAAAGAAGTTGGAAATAAATTGTATAGTTCGTGTCACTTTACCTCAAGATCTCACAAAAGAAAAAAGAGACTCATCAATATTCATTTTTGTTTTAAAATGATGAACAACTCATTTTTGTTTATAATCATAAACTATTCATTTTTAAATTATAAAATCATACTTGGATCACGTCACTTCCTGTAAATTCGATTAATTTAGAGTAATTTAGACTATCACTTCTACAAATAAATAAATAATCCCCAAAATTTGAGGTTTGTAACCCTCCCAATTTCCCATGTTGAAACTTTGTAAATAACTAGCATTCCTAGGCTAGCTTGTTTTTTTCCGTCCTCTTCGGTGTCAAATATTCAAACCGTTATCGTTGTCAACTCTTCTTTCTTTCATTGAATAGTTTGTCGTTAAAAGAAAAGCAAGGCTGCATGATTTTAGGTTTAGCCTGATGCAATCTGATTTGATTTGTGAATGGGGTGTTTGATAAAAATACTCGAAATTGTTAAGGATTTAGATTAAAATGTGGTTTAAGTTTAAGCTCCATTCGAGCGAGCAAAACATTTGGACAGTAATCTTTTTGGTGAAGATTCCTAGCATGCCATGTGGAAAAAGTCATTGGGAATTCTTGCTTGATTTGGGAAGTGTCAACACTTTGTCGTAGCCTTCAAATTATTGCTTAATTTCCTTGTTTGGCAAATCAATTACACATAGCTCTCAAACTCCATGTATTGATTTAACTTAATCTCCTATCTTCCCTTTCCTCTTTCCTTCATGGAAGCATTACTTTATATGCCACTTTGATGTAATTAATAAATGGTGCAATGCAATTGAGATTAGGTAAACAAAGTAATTGAGCAACATTTGATAAATAGTTATTATTAGATATAAACAAGAGAGGTCTCAAGTTCAAACTCTTATAACATCAGTTGTGTATGTATAAGAAACCCCCTCTCATATAATTTAGACTATCGCTTATACTGAAAATAAGAGACATTTCAAGATTTTTGGTAATGCTACTTTTGCCATTGCATAGAATCTGAGGTTTTTTAGTATTGCGTTGGATCATAATAAAATCAATCAAATATGCCTACTGTTATGGAAGAATTACTTTTGGATGGGATTTCAACTTTTTATTGAATTACTTAGCTAAGTACAGACCAACAAATTAAGCTTGCCCCTAGATTTATTTATTTATTTATTTATTTTGTTGGAAAGGAATATATAAGATATTCAAAGGTGAAATAATTAGGAAGCAGACATAGAGAGAGGGGGTGGGGGTTGGGGGAGGGAACCAAGTATGAGCCAACGGGAATATGATGGGAATGTGGAAATAATTAAAAGAAAATTTTGTAATCACATCAGATTCTGAGTCACTTGCTGAAATCGGTGTCTTATCAACCCAAAAAAGCTGCCCTAAAAAATGAGAAATGGTACCCCCTTTCCTTTCTATTCACCG
Organism: Prunus fruticosa; assembly: GCA_018703695.1. Classification (NCBI taxonomy): domain Eukaryota; kingdom Viridiplantae; phylum Streptophyta; class Magnoliopsida; order Rosales; family Rosaceae; genus Prunus; species Prunus fruticosa. The sequence continues at coordinate 22,085,231 of CM031921.1, forward strand.
TTTTCTTACTATAACATTTCTTTTCCATTTGTCCAATCACTACTTTCTCTGTCTACTCTCCTCTCCTCTGTCCATCCATCTTTCTATTCCATCTCTTCTCTTCTAATGGCATCCCTTTATTGCATTGCTTTGCTTGCACCTGTACTGTTTTTTTCTTAATCCAACCAATAACCTCTGTCCAAAGTGTTTCTCAATCGTATTATTGGATCATATTTTTCTTGCGGATTTGGTTTGTTTTAATGGCCAGTCCTTCCTCCCCAGTAACCCATGACCATGAGTTTCGAGATAAAAGTACTCGGGAGCTTCTCATATTTTGTTCTGTCTTTTATTTTACAGTATTAAGGTTTTATTCAACGAGACAAATGGATCCTCATTTGATTATGAAATTTCAGCTTATACCTACTTAAATTAGGAGTGACGGAAGTTTGGTTTAGTTTGGTTCCACTTTGATCTCAAATCACACATCAAATTAATATATCCATGTATGTGTATTAGTAAATGGTAGTAATTAATAAGAAAATATTAAATATTAATATATCAATGTTTGGTTTGGATAAAATTTCCTGATTTATTCTTTATTGGGTACAAAATTTTAAGGCAAGCTTGTATATATAGAATAAGGAACTTCTCTGTAAAGGATTTTATGTTAATGGTTGATTAAAGATTTCTAATCTCAGATATTCATTAGATACGTTAATGGGTTTTATATTTTCCGTACATATGCAATTCAATGAATGAGACTAGAAATCCTTAACTAATCATTAACATATATAAAATCTTTAATGGAACATTATGTTTAACGAAGAGGGTTTCTCAGATAATAATGCAGAGGCACTCTCAAGCAACAGACAAGGTACGTCAGCAGTGGGCAGGCAGAGGGCATTTCATTTCGATCATTTCATTTCATTTCATTTCATGCAGATATTATTTGTTATAGAAAAAAGGGTTGATTGATCCATGCCTCTTCCATTCCACAGCTGTTTGTTTCTGTATTTTTCCATTACCTGTCATGCAAATTTTGAAGTCCATCTTTTTGTCACAATGGGGTTTGCAAGAATCATTCATATTCATAAATATGATATACACCTGCCCACTGTCCCTTCATCTCTGCAATTATGCTCTGGCTTTGCCGGTTTTGTTGGTTTTCTTCATTTTCTTTCTTTCTCGTCTTTCAACCCTTTGATGTGATATTGAAATCCAAAGCACTGCCTTCACAGAGAGAATAATGATTTCTTTTAAATAATAATATATAAACTATTTTTCTCTTCTGATGAGTTCTGAGAATAATAATATATATGTAGGGTTTAGGGAATCTACAACGTGCTTTTTCTTAAACTTATAGAAATAATCAGCAGTGTTGGGAAGAAAAAACACCTTCGGGTTATGTTGCTGAAGATAAATCGGGGAAACAAATTTGTGAGTAAATTATGCGTGCTTTTTGTATTGAATATAGCTAGCAAACTTATTGTACATGTGAGCTAATTACTCTCTTATTTTTCATCCTTGGTCGAATTAGTGCCAAATAATCTAATATGATAAATTAAATTGTTGAAATTATAATTAATTATGACATGACATATAACACGAATAGTAAGAGCGCATATTTTGGTTACGCATGCGTTTGTGTCACCTAACTTTTTACCTACTTAATAAAGTTCATTTTTAATCCAAAAAGAAAAAACACGAATCATAAACTATGACATGGCACGACTTAATTATAATCAAAGTTAATTACAATTATTTATCTAATAATCTGGGAATGAGAACTTATGTATCACGTGGCAGATTGAATGACAAAGCCATCGTTAATTGGTGATATAAAGAAGAAAAACATGAACACCAAAGGAGGTAGGTAAAAAAAAAAACAATTATAGGATAGAGAGTTGCCTCTTTGGGTGTGATGTTCATGCCTAATGGTGGTGATAAATGCATATTCTAAGCATGAAGGCAGACGCAATACTATTCAAAGGTTAAAAGGTTGCCTTAGCTTTGTTGATATGACTGAACAAAGCAAGCAGATCCCATGTAAATTGTAATGCTAGGATGCCTCGGCTGCTTATAAATTCATATAAAATTTGTAAAGCCAGATCAAACTTTTGGTGTTACGTACTACTACGCATGGTTTCAATTCCTCATGCCGGAGTCGGCAATAAAGCAAAGATTTTCGTAATTAATATAATTAACAAGTTAATGATCCATAGCTGTTGCTACTTTCAATTTGTTTAACAAATAATTAGAGGAGACAGAATTTAACTTTGCTCTGGAGAAGCACAAGCACCCATATAACGTTGTATATTTAATCCATTTTAATGAAGCTAGTGATGACGATTTAACAAAGCAAAGATTCATTCTTTCACATGAGCAAAAGGAAAAAAAAGAAAGAATTTTTTTTAGCAATATTTAAGATTGTTTGTCTCACTAACATGTACTTGGAGACTTGGAGTGAGGAAGCAACACGAACATAATTTCTTTCTTTTCTTTTCTTTTCTTTTAGGGGTCAAATCAGAATCAAGAATATAATAATTCAATGAGTTATATTCCCATTTTGATTAAAAGTACTATATGCTATAGTAATTACTAATTCGATGGCTGATCAATTTTGATGGGACTGTTTCTTTCTTATGGATATATATATATACGCGTATATGTGGAGGAAAACAGAGAGGAGTAATAAAAAATATATGACGTTCGAACGATAATAAATAACGTCTAACGCGAATATAGCAGAAAACCAAAAAGAGATTGGGATAAAAACCAAAAAGAGGTTTCTCCAAATATCCCTTGTATATAAATGGATTATTTATTCCAATTCCACCAAAAGGTAAAAACTGCATATACCATACTCGGATGTTCGAACGATAAGAAACAATACTGTTTGAACTCTAAAATTTACAGTTTCATCATTCCAAGCTAAGCTATGATGAGCAGGTGGACTTGTACACAGCAGCAAGCATCACAAAGTTTGCTGTGCCAAATAGCTCAACTAGTACAAAAATTGCCATCTGATTTGCCTAGTTATCTTTGCACCATAAAGTAAATAGAAAAAAGAAAACAAACCTTAATAGAATCTCATGTGGTTTTGTTTTGTTCTTTTTTTTTTTTTGGGTCGGAAATTTAGTTTAGTTTAGTTTGCCTCTTGTCCCGGATATGCATTCCCACTCCAAAGCTCAAGCCAAATTCTTATTTGGAATTGGGCCAAGTTGAAATTTGGCCCTTTTTTTGGGTACACGAAATTTGGACTTTTTTTAATTGAAAAAATGGCAGAAGAGTTGAAATTTGGTCTCGAAAAAGCCCATTTCACCACATATTCCAATACCAATAGAGCCAAAAAACAGAGAGTAATTTACTGAAGAGATAGTTGAAAGAGAAAATGATAAAGGCAAAAACAAAAGGTTTCCAGTAACCCTACGTTTTTCATTTCTTTGGGAACGAAGAGTTGAAGATATGAGAACAACTTGACCGGGAGAAACTAAACTACAACCCAGTCTTTGATGCCAAAATGTACCTAAACCTGCCAGACATCTAAACTACAGGGAGTGTTAGACAAGGCAATCAAAGCTCTTCCAAATCACTCCGCCTAGAAAGGACTCATTGCCTGATGGTGAGCTCAGCCTTGAGATGGAGAACAGAATCGATGAAATAGATGCTGTCGTCGGCCATGAATGACGTCCAGGGTATACCAAACAAGTTGCGATAGCCAACAGCCTTCCCTCCGGTGAAAGTGTAATTTCCTTTGTATTTACTCAAATAATCCTCCCCGGGCTTTGACCTTGCTGAGAACTCATAGTCAACTGTAAAACTAACCGATCCCTTCTCTTGCATCCCCAAAAACAGCCCAAAGCAATGAAATGAGCTTTGTTGGTCCATGTTGCAATGGGCTGATAAGAAAAATCCCTGCCCACTAAGGTGAAAAGCCTGTGAGTACACCCGACCAGCTGGAAATAACCGTGCACATTCTTCGCGCTTTAGGTCCAGGAACACAATACATTGGTCACGGGGTTGTTCAAATTCCAGCAGCTTGATTGGCCGGTATTTGTAAGACCGCTCCCCAAAGCGACGATCCCCTAGAGCAAGGGAGCGCTGCCTGAATGGTGCCTCAGCCTTAAAAAACAAAGACTCAAGTACTATCTTTGATGCAAGAGCAGGATCAAAGTCATTGCAGGTTAGGACCTTCCTAAGCTTCCGGCACGACATGTGTGGAAAACGAATGAGCCGACCAAGGCGTGAGCCAAGGACTTCTCGTCGTTCTTCCAGTTTTGGGTAATGGGACCGAGCCCACCTTAGCACAAAATCATAAATGCCATCCTCTGACGCCACCTGGAGATCATCACTAGACAGTACAGCCTCAATACCAGCCAGGGGCAAGTTCAGCACCTCATCCTGGAACCTGGTAAGAAATATAGCAGTTCAAGAATTATACTGTTGAATATGCAATTCACTCAATAAAGATAACAGATTAAATCAATTAATATTGACTGATTTAATCAACCGAGAATGGAGGGAATGGATGCTTTACAAGAATTCAGGCCATGTAAGTAATTGTTAATACTGGAAGAAAAATAGGGAAAACAAAAGGTGGTTGCATGTTTAGGAAATAAAAAGGCTCTGAAAACTTATTTAAACAAACATAAACAAGAGGCCTTCACAAATGGGTGGAAACAGAAAAGGATTAGAACACTTGAAAACTTCAAGTAAAAAAATTAAAAAATAAATAATATATATATATATATATAGATCCAAAAGAGACTAGAGTTGTGTGAAAGAAGCTCACTTGGATATCTCTTTGTAGCATCCAGCAAGGAACTGTTTTGCTGCATCTGTCAGTGGCTGAACTGCATTAGCCATCAAAACACTAGATGGAAGGTCCAAATAAAGCAAAGCAGACTCGCGAGTCATAGGAAACTTCCGCAATTCCCTACTGCAATATCTCATGCAAGATGCAACCTCAAATTTGTCAGCAACCTTGAACACATCCAACAAAGCAGGAGGTGTTATCGTGGATAGAGTGTTACTATACATAAAATTAATAAGGTCCATGAGGGCAGCTTCTTCTGCATTTGGATTAAAGAAAGAAAGTGTAGTTATTGTTAGAGAAGGCTAACACAAAATTTAACGATTTTCTTTTTTTGAAGAGATAGCATAACTACAGTTTGCAAATTTCCTTACAGAGATAGATCAACATTTTTAACTATCTGATAATACAATTTGGGAGCAATTACCTGATGCGTGAATTCTTAGAGTTACTTGCCGTTGCTCCGACTCTCTCATCCCATTCGAAAACAACTATGGGAGGCACAAAATGAACAAGTTAGTGACTGGAGATAGCCATTGAAAATAAGCAGCAATCACCGGGACAGGATCCCTCACCTTATAGAAAAATGGACTCTTTGCAGCCAAAATTGGAGAACTGACATGTATGGTGTTGACCTTGAGAACTGTAGCACAGTCCATGCTCCAGGACGAGTCATTGCTATGCACAGCTTCATCAACTACAAAAGTTTCTAGTGAATCGTCAAAATCCTACCATAGCCATTCAATAATCAGATATTAAAAATACAAAACACGATGGTGACCCAGAAATAACACAAGCCACAGAAGTAATTGATATACAATGATGATACATAAATGTGGGCTATTTCAAATGTAATAAAGTAGATTTGCATGAGAAATCACCAAAGCAGTATACTAGTAGGAGGAAGAAAACAAAACTTCATATTCTGTACATATAAGTAGGGTAAGCTAATTTAGATTGAAGGCAACAAAATTCATACAATTTTTCCAGTGCAGGCAGATTGGAGAGTAACAACAAGAGAGACCAAAAGGATGTACCTCTTCCAACGCCAGAAGGTGACTCGTTCATTGCTGCAGCTTCCTCATCTTGATTTTCAAATGCCACATCATCCACTGTATCTGGTATGTTACAGTTTAAGACCTGCTCCTCACTGTGCGCAAGAATGTCCTCAGCTAAGAGAAAAAGAGCAATTATAATCCAAATCAGTAATATGGATATTCACATGGATTCTAAAGGCAAAAGTACGCATTTTCTTTTCTAATAACATAAAAACTAGAGTAAGTAAAATACGTGTGCTGATGCACGGAAATGCCTAAACAGTTAAAACTCAAGAAAGTAAAGAAATGTGGCAGGAAAAAAAAAAGAAGGAAAGAATAAAAACTACAAATAGGAAGAATTCTTGTTAAACAGAGACAACATACAAAGGCCATTACACCATCATATTGTTATTATACGTTAACCAATAAGGTATTACAAAACTCACATGCTATTAGATACCGCAAATTCAATAACTGGTGCTAAGTATTTATATTATTATCCATTTCTTCAAAAATAGCATCCTCTTAATTAAATTAACATCGTTAACTGAAATTTAAAAACTTATCAATAATCATGGACACGGCAAAGTGCCATAAATGTAGTTCTCTCTCACTGTAGTAGACTATCTTACACCACAAACAAAACAACAAGCTAACATAACATGCACAAAAAAGTGTAGCTTTTTGCCTAAATTCAAGAAACTATGCTTTATGGGGTTGTGCATAAACTAACAAACGCTTCACATTTTCAAACCCTAAACCCTATCGACCAAAATTAAGCCAAATACACATGCACCCACTTGAGCACTATTAAGGCACACACACTCCCCATCAGTTCCACTCAAAGATCCATAAAGAAACCATTAAAGACCGACACTTTCCTTCGATTTCCCTCGTTTTCACAGCAAGCAAACAAAACCTAATTCCATCCAGACCACCAACCGAAAAATTTCTAAATTAAATGAATAAATAACTAAAAAAATAAAAAATTACCACTGTCTCTCTTAATATCGGCCCTCCTCCTCTTTTTGTTACGCTCCCAGTCAGAGGCGGTGGAACATCCCACACCGTCGGGTTTGGCCTCGGGGGAATCGGGTACGATTTCGATCCTCAAAATCCGATCGGAGAAATTGATATCATTGAACGCGAAGGTGAAGTCCTGGGCCTCCGGGTCGGAGCCCGACTCGCCGACCCCACTCGGCGATTGGTCCGGGTCCGTAATCGTCCGACGACGGAGAAGATCGACGTTCGGTTTCGTCATGTCCACTGCAAAACCCTTTACGCAATTCAAAATGCCTAAAATAAGACGAGTAAAATAAACAATATAACACTTATTTTTCAATTGAAAAAGAATGCTAACCCGCACGGGCGGTCGTCCGGGTTTTTTGCCCTTTCTAAATATTAGATAAGGTTTTCTTTATTATTAAATTAATGTGATTATTGGAGGAGGAACTCGAACTTAAATGATTTATAAATAATAGACTTGTCCCACTTCTTCCTGTATAGTTTAAATTATCGCTTGTAAAATTTATATAAAAAAAAAGTATGTGGATGAAAGGAAAATGAGAATAAAGAAGTGATAACTATTAGGTTAGGGCTCGTGTGTATAAAATAGTAAGTTTTATTCGAATTACAATGTAAGCATACATAAAATTTCAAGTTAATTTAATTTCTAAATCCACTTAAGGCAAGAGGAAAAACACAAAACAATTAGAAAGTGAAAAAAGTATGTATTTTGGAAAGCTCTTTTTTTTTTGTTTTTAAAAAAAAAAAAAATAACTTTTTTTTTTTTTTTTTATTTTTTTTTTTTTTTTTTTTTTTTTTTTTTTCTCCCCCCCCCCCCCCCCCCCCCCCCCCCCCCCACAAACCCCGCCCCCCCCCCCGCCCCCCCCCGCCCGGCCCCCCCCGGCCCCGGCGCGGGCCGCGCCCCCCCCCGCGCGGGCGGGGCGGGGGGTTGCTATGGACAAAAAACATGTGGTTGTTAAAGTAAAAGAGAAGTGTAAGCGCTGGTTGCTAGCCTGTTGTCTGGTGATCTTTTGGGGGGAGTCAACCAGTTCATTTTGGTGGAATTGGGTTTGAAACAGACATCCCAATCAAGTTTGGTTGTTTGGGATCCAATTATAAATACAAATTATTAGGTCTCAGATTTCAAAGCCAAGGCTTAAATTGAGTACCATATGGTGCGTTATATTCACAAGAAAATTGACTGAACATGGAAAATCAAATGGTTGGTTACATATTATAGGTCTTGCAATGGCCAACAATTCAAGTGTGTTTACACTGTACCAAAGGAAGGTGTGTATAGCACGTCCTCCTTCCACTACTTTGATTAGTCATTTGGCATGGCATTGTTCTTTTTGAGTGTTCAAAATTCAATACAATCCTTTAATGGACTGATTTAATATAATTTAATCAAATCTAATTTTGATTAGACTAGAACCCTAAATTCTAAAATTGACATGATTGGATCAGATGACTAATTTTCTTGTTTTATTGATTTTGTATGGAAAGTAGTGGATCTTGTTTGGTCGCAGGAACCTCCTCTCTATTGTTAGTCGTCTTTTTGTTACGTTGCATTGTTTTGGCCCAATGTTGGGTTCCTTCTGTGTTTTTTAAGTAGGGCTTACTTCTTTAGCCCATTTTTTTCCAACCTCAGATCAAAAAGGAAAAAATAAAATTTAAAAAAAGAACAAATTGGATGCCAAAGAAAGTCTTTAGCGGTCAAATACATGACAAAACTAGTGTAAAGTCAAAGAAAGTCTTTTTCCTTCCCTTTTTGTTTGGTCTGAATGATTTCATGGTTAAATTGCCACCAAATTAATTACCAGAGCAATCAACGCATGTCGTCTAATTCTTCCACCCGCATTCAATGGCCTTAGATTTCTTGTTTCTTTCCACATAATCTAACATTCAATTCGTTGTCAAAAGTAATTTGAATAAAATTGAAATGGATTGGATTCTCCTAAACTGCGCTCTTCCATTGTTTATCAGTCTGACAAAAGTCAAGACTAACGTTTGATGAAAGTTGTTCAAAAAAGTCCTTTCCTTGAGGGACCACTTGGCATGCTGACTATCTTTTGCACATCATAATGCACCATAAAACACTCACACACCTTCACAAAAACCACTTTCAGAAAAAGCTAAATTGCAATCCCTTTTATCATAATCCTCAAGTAGTATGCTCAGCTGCTGCGTTGTTTAGACCAATCTGACTTCTGGGTTAAGTCTTGACAGGAACCAAAATGAGCATAAATTGTTTGTGTTTTTTCTTCACCTTTCTTTTGAGTTCATGTTTGTGCTGCTTGTGCAACTCTACAAGTGACTCTTTAGATGGGTTTGCTAGAGATTTGGCCTTCAAGGCACTTTCTGAGCGCCGGGCTCACACTGGTGTTCTGTACAAGGCTATCCTGCCTGCTAACTTGTCTGGCATGGAAGTCTCTGTTGTGAGGCTTCGAAGCCGGAGATTGTGGAACAAAGGTGCTGCTAATTTCAGCTGTTTTCAAATCCCATCAAGAACCATGCCTATGCCTCATGTGAAAAGGCTGGCTTTGGTCCATCAAAATTTGGGCAATTGGTCTTCTCACTACTACACTCTTCCAGGTTACTCCCTAGTCTCTTCTGTTGTTGGCTTTATGGTTTATGATGCATCAAATACAAGTTATAAAAGCACCACAAAGCTCAGTCTCAAAACCATGGGGAAGCCTATATTGGTTCAATTCCCCAATGTCACATTGGATCAAGGCATGATCTCCAAGGCAAAGTGTGCATCATTTGCTACCAATGGGACAGTTTCCCTCACTGAAATGAGACCCCCTGGTGTATGCTACGCCACAGAGCAAGGTCATTTTTCGATCGTCCTTCGATTGAAGAGAAAAAGAAGCCTAAAGTTTCTGTGGGTTGTAGGGTTCGTGCTTGCATCTCCCATGATGGTTTTGGTGGGTTATGTTGGGATGGCATCTCTGAAGCGTCTAAAGGCGAAGAAGATTCAGGTGATGGAGAAACAAGCTGAGGAGGATTTGGTTCTTGAAAATAGATGGGTTCTGGGTAGTAAAATGCCTTCTGCTGCAGTAACGAGAACTCTGCCGGCCCTTGAGAATGGCTCTCCATGCCATGGTTCATCAGATCACTTGTCTTTTTATGGTTTGGCCAAAAGCAATAACTATTGAGTGAAATTGTAAATTTGTGAGTTTCTTATTGTCGTGAAAATAAGCTTTAAGATTTAAACTGCTTTATCTAAGCTTGATATTATTCTCTGATGGTCATTAATGATCCCAACTTCACATCATTCTGATACAGTTTTCAAATGATTGCATTTATTCGGGATATTCGAAATATTCAAAAGACACTTGAGCTAACATTGAAAGATACTTGAGCAACGTGACAAGTTGAGTGACATGCTACGCCTTAATAGGTGGCAGGGCATTACCCGGACCAAGTTTTTCTCAAGCGTTACCCAAAAATAGAAAAGAAAAGAAATATCATAATCATATGAAACACCCCAAAAAATACAGTATTGGACTCTCTTCATGAGATAGAGTAATTGGTGTCGTGTCACCTCGAGAGTCAAGGTAGGTAATGAACAAAGTAATTTCATCATCCTTAGATAATGAAACCTTTGCTTCAAGAACAGTTGACAGAGCCACTAAAGTAAGTCTGTCTGAATTTCATAAAACGACTTTCAGACTGCTTCACACCATTACAAAAATAACACTAAAATGTCCTCTCTTTCTACAGCAGCATCAAGGCCCTCAACCTCATAACAATGTTAGCTGACAGTTGAACAAGAAAATTGTGAACCAAAACCACAATGCAAGGCAGCCATGACTGAAAAAGAACGCAAGGAAAATGCAAGAGCAAAATCAGGGCTCCTGAGGGGGACTAACATTGCCAGTCTTGAGTTAACCAAAGCCCAGTTTCTGAGACAACAAGAATAGAGATTTCTCAACTAAGCATGCGCCGCCCACGATGACACCAAGCCTTTTATCTCCGAGGAAAATTATGCTTAACTTGTTAAAGTTACTGAGAATAATTTCTTAACTCAAGTTGTTAGAGAAACAGAAGGGAATGCAAACTCATAATTACCACCCAAAAAACCTTAATGAGATAAGAGAAGTAGTTAAATCTCTTAGTATAACAATTGCAAATCCATCTATATACCAGTTTCCAGTTCAAGCAGCAGAATTACACATACACAAGAAAGTGACTACATGGAACCTTCTTTTTAGCTTATAAACCTAAAGCAATCTCCATTTTTCGAGTTGAAACATATAAAACGGATTGACAGAACATTCAACAAAGGAAACTACTGAAATACAAGGAACAGAGTAACCATTTCAAAATGCAAAATTGAACAATGGAAAGAAATCATAAGACAACAATTTAGCTCATTGAACTCAAAAGGCATGCATTTCTTATTAATAAGGTAAGCAATGATCGCTATTCGCTATGCCTAAGCAAAGAAGCCTCTAAGAGACATACAATTCCAATTCAAGTATCAAAACAACCAGCATCCAATCCAAATCAACAACCAACCAAACTAGTAAACAAGCGCTCAATTGAGAGCACCAACACCAGAACCACTCTTCTGAGCAAGCTTGGTCCATTCGGTATGAAAAGCTCCAGGGCGATCAACCCTCTCATAAGTATGAGCTCCAAACAAGTCCCTCTGCGCCTGAACAAGATTGGCCGGAAGCCTACCCCTCCGATAGGTATCGAAATACGACAAACTGGCACACATTCCGGGAGTGCTAATCCCGGCTGATACAGCCAACCCAACAACTCTCCTCCACGCAGCTTGCCTCTGCACCATTTCTTTAGCAAAATCAGGATCAACAATCAAGTTGGGCAAGCTTTGATTCCTCTGATAAGCATTTCTTAATCCGATCCAAAAACACTGCTCTGATAATACACCCACCTTTCCAAATCCTAGCCAACTCCCCCAAATTCAAACCCCAACCCTTCTCCACACTCTTGGCCCTCAACAAGTTCATCCCTTGAGCATAACTGCAAATCTTAGAAGCATACAAAGCCTGCCTCACATCATCAATCAACCTCTTCTTATCAATCCCACTCGTCACACTCCCAATCTCTTCCTTAAACCCAGCTTGCTTCAAAGCCTCCTCAGCCTTCTCCCTCTCCTCCTTCAACCCACTTAAGTATCTGCAGTCCAAAGAAGCAGCAATGGTGGGCGCAGCTACAGACAGCTCAGCAGCCTGCTGCACAGTCCACTTCCCAGTCCCCTTCATCCCAGTCTTGTCCAAAAGCTTATCCACCAAAAACCCATCTGCCAAATCATCCCTAACCTTGAAAATATCAGCCGTTATCTCAATCAAGAAGCTCTCCAGCTCTCCCTTGTTCCACTCTGCAAAAATCTCACCCAATTCCTCATTGCTCAACCCTCCGACGTTCTTCAACACGTCGTACGCCTCCGAAATCAGCTGCATGTCGCCGTACTCAATCCCATTATGCACCATCTTCACGAAATTACCAGAACCCCCTTCTCCGATGTAGGTCACGCAGGGACCATCCTCGACCTGGGCGGCAACCTTGTGGAGAATATCCTGGACGTTGATGTAGGCCTGGTGGGACCCACCGGGCATGAGGCTGGGGCCGTGGCGGGCCCCCTCCTCGCCGCCGGAGACTCCCATCCCGAGGTAGAGAAGTCCCCTGCCGGTGGCCTCAGCAATTCGACGCTCCGTATTCTCGTACCACTCGTTGCCGCCGTCGATGATGGCGTCGCCGGGCTCCATGTGGGCGGAGAGCGCGGCGATAGTCTGATCGACCGGAGCACCAGCCTTGACGAGGATGATGACGGATCTGGGCCTTTGGATGGAGAGCACGAAGTCGCGAGGATTGTACTGACCAAAGAGAGGAAGATTGCCCTCGTTGTGGGCCCGGTCGACGGTCTCGTCGACCTTGGAGGTGGTGCGGTTGTAGACGGAGATGGGAAAGCCTTTCTCGGCGATGTTGAGGGCGAGGTTTTGGCCCATGACGGCGAGGCCTGCGAGGCCGATGCGCGAGAGAGCAGGTGAAGCTTCCATGGCTGCTACTGTACAGAAAGAAGGAGAGAGAGTGAGAGAGGGGGGTTTGGTGAAGAGAGAGATTGGAGGAAAGAAAATGGAGGAGGGTGGTTGATGGAGCGGAGAGATATATGGAAGGATAATTTTTTGTATTTCGGTTTTGGCAAGTGGGTTGGTGAGTTGGGTTGGGGAGGGAACTGACGGACTCGTCGAGGTAGCGACGGGCCAGTGACCTAACCACCAACGAGAGGGTGCCGTGGACGTCGATGACTTCAAGGTTTAACCAAAACGCCGCGTTTTGTCCTCTAAAACAACATAATCCGTCTATTTGTTTTTGCTGAATTTTTTTTTGGGGGGTTACAAGGTAGTTAAAAAGAAAGGGGAATTTGAATTGTCACTTTTGATTGTGAGGGTAACTCGCAGGAGTCACACTACAGAAAAGAATTGTGTCGCAGATGGATTAGCTAACTGGAACAATAACATGGGTCTTCACGTGTGTTATTTTGATTTTGCTTCAAGTTGGATAGGTTTTTTAGTTATTGACAACTTGATTGGGGTGTCTCGTTACTGTCTTGTTTGTGTTGATTTTATGTAGTTGTGTTGATTTTATGTAGTTGTGTTGCTTGAGGTTTTTCCCCCTAATTCACCCAAAAAAAAATGTAGTCACATTACTAGAACTATGAGTCTCCGCGTATTATTTTTCTTTTTAGGTAAATAAGATATTTGAAATTAGAAGAAAAAAAAAGGTAATGCTAAAAGGATTCTAAAATTAACTTAGTTCATTATAATACCAAAGTTTTTATACAATTACTAATTTAACTTAGTATAAAATGACCAAAAATGATACATTGAATTGTTATATAAATATAATTTTAATAGGGTAAGTTTTATTTTACTACTCGAAAGTTTTCCGAAATTAAGACTTTACTACATGAAGTTTTTTTCGTGTCAACTTTGTACTTAAAATTTAGTTTTCCTATCAATTTCATACTTTCGTTAGTATTTTAAGTGTTCTGTTAACTCATGACGTGGCAATGAATGAGCCTGCAATTGATGACGTGTTAGAACTTTGGCCCTCCAACTTTGCGCCACGCGGACATTAGATTAAATAAATAATAAAGATTTAAGTAATTCATTAATTCATCAAAAATCGAAAAACAAAAACCTAAAAATTAAAAAAGACCAAAAAAAGAAAAGGAAAAGGATCTCTCCCATCTTCGATAGCAAACCAACCTCACCCCTCCTCCCCCCTCTCTCGCTCCCCGCCCACCCACACCATTGACGTCTGCACCACCCATCCCTCCTCCATCTCTACCTCTTTCTTCCACAACCACCAACCACCAACCTCCAACCTCCAAGCATCCAGACCTGGGTCTTTTTGGAGGTAAGGAAGGAGTGGAGGACGAGGTCTGAGCCGGGCCATTGAGGAGGACGAGAGGCTTTCCATGGACGGAAGATGAAATTCGCTGCTTCGCGGTCCAGGGGTTTTGACTGCGCCGTGTTGATCTGAAGGTAAGCAAAGCGGCTATACTATTTGTTAAAAAAGTTAAAAAATAACCGAGTATAGCCGAGCGGCTATACTATATTATATAAGCGTCTATACTATATTTTATAAAGGATTAACTACACTTTAGTCCTCCAGGTTTAGTGCCAGGATTCGAAATGGGCCCTAAGATTTCATTTAAGTCAATATCTTACCCAACATTTCGAATCCTAACCAATTGACACCCACCGTTACATTGACCGTCAAAGTCAGACGTTAAATGCTGACGTGGCAGCGTGGGACCCATCTCATACCCAAAGAGCAGTAGAGCAGAGACGACACGAAGGGCAATTTCGGCCAAAAAAAATACCAACGTCTCATTTCTCTCTCCAAGGCACGCGTTCCAAGGCGATGCCTCGATTACCCAGACTTGGAAAAATCAAAGAAACTCAGAAACTGAGTTTTGTTCGTGTATTGAGAGAGACATAGTGGAGAGAAGAGGGTTTGTTCATGTTTTGGAGAGCAAATATTTAAAATTGACTGCAAAAAAAAGAGGAAAAACGGAGTGAAGACGAGAGATCTGAAGAATATGAGTTGGGAAGTTCGCCCAGAAAGGATATGGAGAACCTTTCTACGGTACGTATGGCTTACTGTTGTGTAAGGTTCTTGGCAGCTGATGTTTCAGAGTGAAACTTTCAAATAGAGAGTCTCAGTTTCGAGTTTGGTGTGGAGTGAAAGTTTGGCTTTTATATTGGATTGTGAGTTTCGAGTTAGGTGTCGGTATCACTGTGTCTATTTAATTGGTAAATGGAATGGTGTGAATGGTAGGTGGTTAACGGAAGTAAACTTTGGCTTTTGTATGTGGTCCTTCAACCACTGGGAATCTTACCTTTTGTCCATGTGTGTACTGACATAGAAAGTTTGTATTTGTATATGTGTGTGCGTATGTGTCTGTTTGTATTTGTATTTGTATGTGTGTATTTGTAAATAGGCTTACATGTATTTTTGTTTGCTAAAATTCATGTGTGGCTTTCAAATTGCAGGGGATGAGGCAGGATTTTCTATTCAGATGTACCACAATGGTGAAATAAGAGGTAACTATTATGTGAATGGGTCTGTTGATTGGTTCGATTATTGTGATAAGGATAGAATGTCAATGACTGAGATAGATGCGATGGTAAAGGAGTTAGGGCACGATGGCAGGATTAACTACTGGTACAGGATTCCAGGTGATAATTTTGATGGTGGCCTAGTTAAGCTAAGTGAGGATGCAGATGTCTTAGACATGCTAGTCTTTGTGCCAAACACTAGGTTGATAAATATATTTCTAGAACATGTCTTCGCATGCAGTCAAAGAGTTTTACAGTCAAGTGGGTTCAAACATATTTATAAATTTGGATGATGATGTTGGGACCAACACTTGGGGTAGTCATTGAAGAGCTTGATGACAATTATGGTGCCATTGTTCCAGTGGGTGGGGGAGTATCCCTGGTGCAAAATGTGAAAAAAAACAAGTGTTGTAATAGAAGAGTTGAATGAAGAAGGGTTGAATCAAGAAGCAGGTGGAGAAGGCAAAGAGTTGAATGAAGAAGGGTTGACTGAACCAGCAGGTGGACAAGGCAAAGAATTGAATGAAGAAGGGTTCACAGAACAAGCAGGTGGACAAGGCAAAGCATTGAATGAAGTAGGGTTGACTAAAGATGGGTTCACTGATGAAGCTTCTAAACAAGGCAAAGAAACTGCCACTGTGAATAATGAGGAGAATTCTGACCAGGTCCAAGAAAAGCCAACTCATGGTTGTTTTGATAAAGGCAAAGGCGAGGATCAATACATGTCTCATAGGTTGAAGCGTGGTTTTGGTAAAAAAAGATGCGGCCGTTTGAGGAGGACAAAAACCATTCACCATAAAGACAAAGCTGTGGAAGGAAGGGTTGATGGCGTCAAGACCCAGTCCAAAAGGCATTCCATGATGTTGAGAAGTGGAAAAAGATTGGAAAATGTTGCAGAGTTTGAAGATGATGATGATGATGCTTCTGATAGTGAGGACTCAGAATATATGATTCCCAAGAATTTTAGTGAAGATGAAGATGCAGATGAAGATGATGTTTTTTTTAATGAATGAGTGGATGACCAAAGTGAATGGACAGGGGTTAAAGAAACTGAGAAGGAGGCCGCTCCTGATTGGCCTACAGATGTTGAATTGGATTCTGAAGATTCTAAGTGCAGGGATTATGCCAAGTATAATTCTAACGAGGAAGTTGATAAGAATTGGCCAGAGTTCAATCATGCAACTGAGATGGCGGATCCAAAGTTTGAGATTGGCATGTTGTTTACTAATTGTAAGGTGTTTAGGGCAGCTGTCAGAGAATACTCGATTTTTCATAATAGGGATGTAGTGTTTATTAGGAATGAGGCTTTGAAGCTGAAGGCGATTTGTGGAGACCCAGATTGTGGGTGGATGATATATGCTTCCAAAATGCAACACGAGAACACATTGCAAGTGAAGACATATGTAGGTGAGCACACATGTACACAGGTATGGGAGAATCCTCCTGTGAAGTCAACATGGATAAGCAAGAAATATGCTGAGACTTTGAAGTCCAATCCCCAGTGGCCAATCAGGTCATTCAGCAGGCTGTTCAGCAGGATTATAATACAGGGGTGTCAAGACAACAAGTGTATAGGGCAAAGGATAAGGCACTAAAGCTGATTGAGGGCAGTTTCAATGAACAATATTCAAGAATTTGGGATTATTGTGAGGAATTAAGGAAGAGTAACCCAGGAACCACAGCAATGGTTAAGTGTGATTTCCAACAACAGTTGGGACAACCTTTGTTTCAAAGGTTGTATGTTTGTTTAGGGGCTGCTAAGGAAGGATTCAAATGTGGGTGCATGCCTATTATTGGTTTAGATGGGTGCTTTTTGAAGAGTGTTTATGCAGGGCAACTGTTAACTGCTGTGGGTATAGACGCCAACAATGAAACCTGGGTGATTGTTTATGCAGTTGTGGAATCAGAGTGCAAGGAATCTTGGATTTGGTTTCTGGAGCTATTGGTGAAGGATTGTGAAATTGCAAATCAATTTGGCTTCACCTTTATATCCGACAAACAAAAAGGTTTACTGCCTGCTTTTGAGCAAGTGGTCCCTAATTGTGACCACAGGTTCTGTGCAAGACACTTGTTTTCCAACTATAGGCTATTATTCAAAGCAAAAAGCCTGATAGACAAGTTTTGGGAAGCATCATATGCAACAACTGTCCCCCACTTTACAAAGGCCATGGAAGACCTGAAAAACCTGTCCAAGGATGCATATGATTGGCTAACCACTCTAGATAAACCTCCAAGGCATTGGTCCAAGTCACACTTCAACACTCATTTGAAGTGTGACATGTTGTTGAATAATCTGTGCGAGTCTTTCAATGCTACCATATTGGAATGTAGGGATAGACCAATTCTGTCAATGTTTGAGTATATTAGATGTAAGCTGATGAGGAGAATACAAGGAAGAAGGGAAAAAATGCTGAAATTGAACAAGCCTATCTGCCTAAGAATATTTAAGAAGGTGGAGGGAAATAAAGCCAAGGCAGGTGCTTGTGTGGCAATGTGGTCAGGTGGAGGTAAATTCCAAGTGGCAGCTGGTGGCCATGCATAATATATTGTGGACTTGGATTTGAGGACATGTTCATGCAGAGCTTGGGATTTGCAGGGATGGCCTTGTGTTCATGCTATTACAGCCATAAATTATAAAGGGGGTGTGAATGTCATGGATTTTGTGGATGGATGCTATTTCACATCAACTTACTTGAAGACATATGATAATCTCATACTGCCTATGAATGGGATGGATATGTGGGCTAAGAGTGACTTTCCGCCATGTCTTCCTCCGTCTTACTCTAAACAGCCTGGAAGGCCAAGAAAATGTAGACACAAGGAAGAGGGAGAGCAGAAGAGGAAAATGAAGATGAGAGCGTCAAGCAACCAAGCTGAAACTTCATTGTCTCGCATTCCCAACACACAGGACTCTGTCAAATGTGGCCAATGTGGTAAAAAGGGGCACAATAAGAGGACTTGTCATAGGAATCTTCCTCCCAAACCCAAACCTGCAACTAAGAGGAAGAGGGGTCCTGAAAATACCCAGGTATAGTAACTTCATCCTAAGTGCAGGGATTATCCTGACACTAACCCTAAGCTTTTGTTGCTAACTAACAAGCATTTTTTTGTTGTAGAGCACTATTGATCCATCTGCCGCATCCACTCCAGCTGCTGGTCCAAGCACCCTAAAGCAAAGATCCAAGCCTCCTAGGCGTGTGCAAAAAGGGAAGCCTCTGGTAAGTAACTTGTCTTTATGATGGTTATTATCAATTTTCGTAAATATCCAAATAAAAGGTTAACATCCTAAACATTTTGCAGCCAAAACCAAGTAAGAAAGGACGTGCCACTTCTGAAGCACAACCGGCCTCAACTTCATGTCCTCGTCCATCAACTTCTATTTCAACTGCAGGATCAAATGTTGTAGATTGAAGCTCACTGTTACAAGAATTTGATGACTCGCCTTTTGTTGTTAGACTGGCAGTTTGTGATTAGGAGCTTTTCGTTTTTGATAAATTGGTCCTGTGTAACTTAAGTACTGACTTTTTTTTTATGGATGTAATGGCATTCACATAAGCCTCAACCACTGTGAATGCAAATACATCCACTGAAACTGCCATTTTGGAATCATATTGAATGGACATGAAATATGTACGATATGCAATGTTATTATCTGGCTATTTTGAGCCCAATTTGAATGCATAATTTTATGAGTTTTTGGGTTGGCATTGTACTTCGTTATTTTGGCCATTCACTTTATTGTTCCAGGTCCATTCTTTTTCTAACTTCCCTGCTACTTTGTTTTTGCCATTCTTTTGCATAAGGTGACTTCTCTCCTACATTGTTTTTGCCATATCTGGCTATAAGGTTCATTCTAACTTCTCTTTACATTTTTGGCATTCCTTTGCATTATTTCACTACCACACAGATTTAGATGGCCAATCACTTCATTTGCATACTCTTTATGATGGCCATTCACTTCTTTTCAATGTAATTCTGTACAAAATTTTCCATTCCATTCACTTCATCAAGTTACATGGCAGTTTTGATTAAGCCCTTAAGTTAAACCCCATAACCCTTAACCCTAAAACCCTAAACACGTACATAACAATTAAACCATTACAAATGCTACTAACAACCCAAGACTTACAAACTACAGAATCACGGAATCACAAACATAACCCACAAACAATTCATTAAATGGCAGAAGCTAATTCCAAGCTCCTCTTTTTGTTCACTCCACATCCACACATCCCTCCCAAAATGATGCTTGCAAATAGAACCCACGAAGCCACCAAAAACACCCAAACAACCTTTTCTCTTTGTCTTGCCTTCGCCACTGATTTCTCCAGCCTATTCCGCGATTTTAGAAGCCCAGGAATCACTACCTTTGACCGTTCACACATGGCCGGATCAAACCATGCCCAGAATTGACAACCCTTCAAACCCTCCACTACTAGAAAAGTGGGCTAAAGGCACGACCCAAAGACCACAAAAACAAAGTTCATGTCTTTTTGAATTACATTTTACACAAATACCAGTATTTGTGTGATATGTAAAGAAGACATAATAGTTTTGTGTCCAATGACAATAGAAAAAGCAAATAATTGTGCCTAAGTGGTTTAAGCACAAATTTTGTGGCCAAATATCATAGCATAGAGTTTGTCACTACACTTTTTGAATAGTTGAAGCTTTTTTAACCGTGAAAAATATACTTTTGTGCATTTTGCTTATATATTGTACTAATAAAAAATTCTAACCATAAAACATTATTTGTGCCTTATACCAATAAAAAAGCATGTCTTTTGTTACTTACACTATTATGACTCAATATTGGGCACGAATATTGAATTTTGTGGCATTGTACCGCACACATTTCAAAGTATGAGAGCTTTTATTTTTTTATTCATAATCAAAGTAAGATAGTCTTTTAATTTTTTTTTATAAAAAAAGTAAGATAGTCTATACTCTATAGATAGAGCACGGATATTGAATTTGTGTTTTTTTTTTGGTAATAAGAATTTGTGTTCTTTTAAATGGCTATAGAGCACGAATGCTTTAAATTGTGTCAATACTGTAAACAAAGTAAAAAGTAATGATTTCTCTAAAGAGGCGCCCCTTCTCTCTCTCTCTCTATCTTCCTGTCTTTTTTTATTTTTTATAATTTTGTTTCCCTCTTTTTTTTTTGGTGAGAATTTTGTTTCCCTCCTTTTTTTTTTGTGAGAATTTTGTTTCCCTCCTTTCCTTATTCTATTCATTGACAAAGTAAAAAGTAAAAAGTAATGATTTCCCTCCTTACTCTCTTTTTAAATTGTGTTTGAAATGTTGCAAAAAAAGTATTTTAAAAAAATTAAGTTGGACAACAAAACACGGCTCCCTCCTTTCCTTATTCTATTTATTTTTTTATTTTATTTCCCACTCTTACCTCACATTCTTAACCTATTATTAACACACTGCTCCCTTACTCTCAAATGCAGTCGTCGCCCATTTTTCTCGATCTACTCTCTCTTCTCCATTACTCATCATCTTCTTCCTCTCACCTTCTCTCAGACCTCATCTATTTTTTGGGGTAAAGCAGACCTCATCTTCTTCCTCTCTCTCTCTCTCTCTCTCTCTCTGAGTCACTGAAATACACAAGAAATGCAAGACTAAGATGAAAGTATTTTGGTGGAGCTGTAAGATTTTCGTTCATGTTGAAGTGTGATTGAATATTTTGGATGCAATTATCATATTCTTTTATGGATTGTTTTTTAATATATTCTGTGTTAGTTTTGTTAATTTGAAAATTTATGAAAATAAATATTTCAAAATCGGATTATCGGATATAGGTAGATCCGCTCCATATCCGGTGATTTCTCTCAAGTAAATTTTCTTTCTAGTTTTTTGTTTATCTCTTTTTGGGTGCTGATATGAGAATCTAGGTTTATCTTATTTAATTTCTTTCTTCCAATTTTGGACATGAAATTTGTTGTTTATGGGTGAGTTTATGAATGAATCTTGAGTTCTATATTTTTTGAGAATTTTGTTATGCACATTAATATCAATTAAATTTTCTTTGATTTGATTTCTAGTAATTTTTTAGCATCTTTGTTTTTGTTCACTAAATCTGATTGTATGCAGTTTTGAAATGGGAAGATGAAGATGTTAGAGAACTTGGAGGAAGAAAGCAGATCTGGAGATTGGATGATGATATTTTCAGGACTAAGGAGGGACTTTGTTGCAAATTATGTGGGCTGTCCTGCAAATCAATAAAATACGGAGATACTCAGAGTTGTACAAAATAATTATTGTAACAAAATTTATTTGTTTTTGGTATCTGAGTTTATTTTCATTTTTTAATTTTTTTTTTTAAAAAGTTTGCCTTTTAGCCACGTTTAGAGAAATTTGTGTTCATATTGAATAAAAAAGTATTATTTTCGTATTCTCTCAAAGAGCTACTATCAAGAGGTGGAGTTTTGGTGGGGCCATCTACTCTATAAGCACAAATGCTTTATTTCGTGCTCTAAATATTTGCCACGAATCAATATATTTGTGCTCTATAATCAATAGAAACCCCTATACAGGAGACCGACCACTATAAAGTGGCTGCACCGTTGCTATTTTCATAAGGCACGATTATCCGTGTTGTTTGAAACAAAGAACACAAATAAAATTCGAGCTTTTAGCCCAGTTTTTTAGTAGTGCTCGTTAGTCTCACGTACCTTTGCTGCACACATGGAAAATCGCCTCCCAGGATTCGAATCTGTCCACGACGTTCGAATTGTAGCAGCCT
This sequence comes from Prunus fruticosa, assembly GCA_018703695.1. Classification (NCBI taxonomy): domain Eukaryota; kingdom Viridiplantae; phylum Streptophyta; class Magnoliopsida; order Rosales; family Rosaceae; genus Prunus; species Prunus fruticosa. The sequence continues at coordinate 22,107,422 of CM031921.1, forward strand.
TTCCGCACCAACACATCGGCACCTCTTCATCCATTCCGGCCAGCCAATCAAATCTTCTTCGTCAGCTTCCTCTCAACTTTTTTCCTCTCTTTTTGCAGTCAATTTCAAATATTTGCTCTCCAAAACACGAACAAACCCTCGTCTCTCCTCTATGTCTCTCTCAATACACGAACAAAACTCAGCTTTTGATTTCTTTGATTTTTCCAAGTATGGGTAATCAAGGCATCGCCTTGGAACGCGTGCCTTGGAGAGAGAAGGCGAACGTTGGTATTTTTTTGGCCGAAATTGCCCTTCGTGTCGTCTTTGTCTAACTGCGTTTGGGTATGAGATGGGTCCCACGCCTGCCACGTCAGCATTTAACTTATGACTTTGACGGTCAACGTACGGCGGGTGTCAATTGGTTAGGATTCGAAATGTTGGGTAAGATATTGACTTAAATGAAATCTTAGGGCCCATTTGAATACTGACACTAAACATGTAGGGACTAAAGTGTAGTTAATCCTTTTATAAAAACATCGTATAGCCGCGCGCTTTACTATTTATATATATATATATATATAGGGGACCTGCCTAGCGTTTAGGCGCTCACATGTCAAAAAAAGTATATCTACCCGGCTATACTTTATTTTTGAAACATTTAAAAAAACTGGTATAGCCGTGCGGCTATACGATTTAAAACAAAAAATAAAAACAATAAATGCCCAGTAAAGCCGGACGCCTATACTATTTTTTTTTAAAAATTTTAAAAATCGAGTATAGCCGCGGGGCTAGACTATTTATAAATATAATAAAAGGGTCCTGCATTGCGTTTAGGCACACGTGTCAAAAAAAGTACAGCCGCCTTTTAAAAATAAAAAATAAAAACCGAGTATAGCCGGTCGGCTATACTATTTAAAATAAAAAAATAAAAAATCGAATATAGCCGCACGGGTATAATATTTTAAAAAAGGGTATAAAATCTCTATTGTCTCCTTAAAAAGCAATTGATTTTGGTTTATTTATTTATTTATATTATATAGATATGGCATCAAAAGCAGCATATCTGAATGATCTCCTGCAGAACTAAGAAAATCAGGTTGGATTTGGATTTCCATATTAAGAAGTTTACTGAAACCATATTTGTTTTGTATAGTCAACCAAGCTTCACAGAACTATATAAAGGGACTCACATCTTAGCAGATGTGCAGTATTCAAGTTTCTTCATCTTTTCTTTTGCTTTAAAAGATGAAGAATTTAATCTCTCTAGCATTCATATTTCTCATTCAAGTTTCCCTACTTCCAGCAAGCCAATGCAGGGTTTACTTGCCAATGGATGCCAGTCTCATTGACAAAACCTGCAAACAAACACCCAATTATGATGTTTGTGTCTCTACTCTTAACTCAGACCCTCGAAGCACCGGTGCAGATGTCAAAGGCTTAGGCCTCATCATGGTTGATGCAGTTAAGGATAAAGCAACTGGTGCTCTGAACAAAGCCGCCGAGCTGCTTAAGCAGAGCCCAGGAGATCAAGCCTTACTCTCTTGCGTCAAAATATACAATGAGGTTTTACAAAATGATGTCCCACAAGGCAGTCAAGCTTTCACTCAAGGTGATTCTAAGTCGGCAGAGCAAGGCATGAATGATATTGCCACGGAAGCAGATTCATGTGAAAGTGGTTTTTCAAGCAGCTCTCCTTTGGTAGATAACAACAAAGCTCTCCTTGATGTTGCAGCTGTGGCTGCAGCAATTGCCAGGACATTGCCTTGATATGTTTCTTCTTGTCGTTGGTTTGTTTTAACTATGTTAGTTTCCTTGGTAAATCAATGAATCATTTCAGTATCTAAAATCCTTAAGCTCCATTTGGATGGAGGGATTCGAAAGGATTTGAGTTTAAAAATAAGGCTAAATTTGCTAAAAAAACAAGAACTGCATTAGATTAAATGTATTTGGAATACATTTGAAACAACTATATCCAAGGAATCGTGAAATCCATTTGTTTTCTTCCTTTTTTGCTTGTCCAAATCTTGACATGCTTGTACTACATCCACATATTTCGAACTCCTCCCTCCAAATGGAGCCTTACTTTATTTCATCGTTATCATTTACATAATGATGTTAATACACTCAAATTACTATAGACTAATTTGATAATCAATTGCATTCCTTGAGTGATACTGATATGAACTGAGTTCAGTTTACTGTGATTTCTTGTCCAAGCCACCCTTTTTAGTGCTGATGTAATATCTTGTCCACGCGGCACAAGAATGCTGACTTATGTGCCTTCTTCATGCCTCACATCTTGACAGGAACAGCCTACCCCATCCAGTGTTTACTTTTGTTTCCAAGCTTCGTTTCTAGTTTTTTCTGTTTGTTGTTTTGCCTTGTTCCCTGTTTCTTTCCATTGAGGCCACAAAGCTTAAGTGGGAAAAAAAATGATACTGATTGTTTGAAGCATATGTTTCTTTCAATTTTCCCATTGTTTTTACTTGGAGCACTTTGGCTTGAAAAAGGTTAGTATGAGAGGAGAGCAGAATGATGATCAACTTTAAGACATGTGAACCAACACAAAATGTAGACGCAATTGAAACTCGCCGCACATGGTTACAAAAGCCGCCTGCAAGACAAGAGTGAACATAATATTATATGTGGCAATCTGCCAATCCATCAAATTGAAACATGAGTATAAATTAATTGGCAACAGAACCAGAAAAACAAGCCCAACAAAGAGATCCATTTTCTTTTGCTGATACCCCCAGTGAACAATCTGGACAGCACCTTAGCCCATTTTATGCTTCATTCTTCTGCCATTATTGTCTCAGTTAGAAGATAAAGTTCGGTGCTATGTTTACTTTTGTTCAAATTTTTTGATGTTCTGTTTCTTTACCTTAGAATTAATTTCAGAAACTTGCTTTCGATCATATGGGAAATCACTAGAGGGATGTTGATAATTATCAGTGTTCCAAAGCTGGACAGAGCTCATCCAATTCTTCTTGTCTCTACAGTCCTTTTCTTTCTTATTGTTATTCGTTCCTCTTCCTCCATTGTTTTTTTTTCACAATTCTTCTTGAACATTTGGTGCCGCACATTGCATTTTGCATCTTCCTTCAGAGTTATTAAAAAAAATTAATAACAAAAGAAGGGTAGTAACGCCGCGCGGCTTTACTATTTATAAAAAAAAAACAACCGCTTAGCGTTTAGGCGCCCACGTGTCAAAAAATAATATCCTCCCGGCTATGCTTGTTTTTTTAAATCATTAAAAAACCGTGTATAGCTGCGCGGTTATACTTTTTAAAATAAAAAAACCAAGTATAGCCGCGCGGCTATACCTTTAAAAAGGCCAGCCCAACTTCCAGGTACCCACGTGTAAAAACAGTATAGCCGGGCGGCTTAACTATGTAGTTTTAAAAAAAATAATAAAACAGTGGACTGCATTGCCTTCAACAATCTTAATGAAGGCCATGAGAAACAGTGGACTGCATTGCCTTCAACAATCTTGTCACTGCCAGAGTCTTGATCAGTGCGAATAACCCAGAAATCAAAATTTCTCTCCTCTGGCAATAAAAAATTATGGACAGGATACAAGGGGTATCAGATGAACCACCTTCCTTCCTTTTGTTCAATTGCTCCATAAATAGTAAGTACCATGTTCTTGCATGATCAGCCTGTCGCAATAGTGGAATATCTACATCCTCAAGAGTCTTCTGCTTACCTTTCTTCATTAATGGATTCAACCACCAAAATGACATTCTGCTAAATAATCCTGCTTTTGCAAAAGGAGTTACATTGTTATTTGAACTGGGGTCACCTATGTTATCAGAATCCGCACCGAGTAAAGGTGTGTAGAAAACATCATCATGAGTTGCTGGTTCACCTTTCGAATAATTACTTCCCTGAAATGCACTAAAGAGAAAAAGAATTGATCCAGGGAAATAAAAAATGTTTAGAGCAATCTTAAAAAAGGGAAGCACCGAACAAACTTACGTTATCGCAATGTGTGGAGTATGTGGCTTCTTTAGGCTTATAGTAAAAGCCAGAAGCAACCATGTGAACCCTTGAAAAAACAATACTAGCCATCCATGGAGAGGTAAAACAGTCTGATATGTATTTACTTTCTCAACGATTGTCCATATCCCAAAACCGAAGTAGGCCAAAGCCAAACCAGCATTGAAAGTGACTGAGATTATTGACACTGTAGAGAAGTTTTGAGACTGTGATGGAGCTTTAATCTTGTTTGATGATATTTTACATATGAAGATACATAACAAGATGAATAGAAGCAAGATATCAGCTGCAATGATCAAAATATGGTTGATACATGAATCTGGATTGATAATGGCTAAAAGGCCAGAACTGCATGCATTTCCAGCCTTAGTTGAACACTCAGAATTATTGCAGAATATGGTCCAGAAAACCTCCCCCATGTCGTGTTTGAGTGAGGTCGAAAATCTGTAGATTTGCAAGGGAAAAAAAAGTTTGAAAGCAAAACAAAAGATATGCATCTTAAATCATGGTGTTAAGCAGATCTATTGTAGTACAGTCTGCCGGGTTCTTTTTCTACACAATTGCCTTTAGAAGGTGAACTGGCATATATAAATAAAACGTAATTTCATATGCCATATAGCTAGAGTATGTTAGAATGTGAAGGTAAAGAGTCCCACATTGGAAAGTTAAGAAACCTAGCAAGGGGTTATAAGGAGTTGGGTTACTCCCCCCATAGCCAATTGGTTTTAGGGTGGAACCTCAACTTCCTTCATGGTATTAGAGGAAGGCTTCACGTGTCCCACGTCACCCAATATGTGTTGTCCACATATTAGGCTTGAAAGTTCGCCACATGTGCAGGGGCATGTTGAGAGTATTTGTCCCACATTAAAAAGTTAAGGGACTAAGCCTGTGTTTATAAGGAGTTGGACTACTCCCCCCATAGCCAATTGGTTTTGGGGTGGAACCTCAACTTTCTTCAGGATCAGAGCAGGTTAGCCCACGTATGAAAGCTCAACGGCCACACGTGCTCCACGTCACCCAATATGTGTTGTCCACGTCACCCAAAGGGAGCCGTAGCATCTGACATAAATGGCTGCTAGGCCAGTTTTTTTTGGGCTTCATAGATTTAGGTCCAAAACGATTAGCTATAATTGAGTTTAGTCCTCGCGGTTTTAGTTTTAGATGTAGGTCCTTTGACATTTATTACTTTTTTTGTTGTGTCAATTTTACCCTTTGAGGTAAATAAGGAAAACACATTGAAAATCTAAATTTAATACATTATTTCCTTGTAATTGAATTCCATAATTTAAATTTTGAATTCTTTCCTTGATAATATTTACCTAATATATGGATAAAATACAATTTAATTAATGAAAGTAAAAACCCACATATTATACCAATTATTCAGGCAATCACCCACATGAAATTATGTACCTAACATACAGGTAAGTAGTGTTATTATTAGCAATGGAAAAAACTTAGTGATAAATCGTGTTACCCATAAGTCAGGAACATAAATTAAAAGACTACCTATAAGTTAGGAACATAAATTAGAAGACTACATATAAGTTAGGTACAAAAATAGACAAATAAAAAATGTATGTTACCTAGAAAAATAAAAAATACATAAAATACTATTATACATTGTCGAAAATATGAAAAACATATATTATACCTATGCAATAGGCAATAGAACAATATACCTACACAATAGGATAATATATCCACAAAAGTATGTAATATACCTCTACTATAGGGTGAACAAAAATAAAAATTGTTACCTATAACTCATGTGCTAAACCATGTGCTACTGTATTTGCTTCCCTAAAAACACTTGAACAATCAGTAATTCCATCGCCTGAAGGCAAGAGAAGCATGATGAAACTTACCCAAAGGATGGTCAACAACTTCTGTGCAAGCATTAGCACATCCAACGGCCATTGATGGACCACCCTTTCTGGGATGAATGAGGTTGGAGTGTGAGTCACCATCCTTAAGAGCGCGGATTCGGGTCAGCCCAACGGTGTGGTTCTTAGTGCAGCCACAACCATTTGGCTACCGGTATCTCCACAAAATGTGTTCAATTTTTTCAAGGATGAAAGAAATCAATTTGGGATATGTTTGCGATATTTTTCTTTTCTATTCAATGACGAACATCATAAATGGTTAATTATTATCACATAAATTACTATTACTCGATTCAAGGCACAAAGGGCAACATTGGAACAAAAAATGATTTTAAAAATAAAAATAAAAAGATTACATCACAAAATATTTAAAAAGGAATGTAATCCTATGTGGCACAAAAGTCAAAGGACTTGTATCAAAGTTACCAAATTGGAGGATTAAACTAAACTTCTCAATGTAAATTTGGATCTATATCAACTTTTCTATTTTTTTTTTCGTTTTTTTGCGAATCAGATCATATTATTGCATTAAGAAGCAAGCATAACATCATTAGCAAGATCCGAGAAAGCCATTCATGTCCATCTTCCATCCAAACTATAAGGTCCGAAATAGAAAGTGCAAAACGTGCTAGGCCAGTTGTGGTTCACATTTTCTATTTTTAAAGTTAGGTCTTCACATTTTTCCCACCTAATCTATGTATTTAACTAAAAAGTAGGTATATCAAAGCAATTTATTACATATTAAGGCTCCTATTGTGGAATCAGGAAACGCGCTATGATGTTTTATTTTTTTAAAGTTAATGTAGTACCTTGTTTTCCTCTCTTTTTTAATGTGGAAAATGTTCGGAAAAATTGTTTTGAGTCTTGTTTTCGTTTTTTGTTTGCTCGAGGACTAGGAAAAGATTGATCCCGGAATGAAAATTCCTGAATCCGTCACTAACCGGATGCATTTAGATTTCATGAACAAGATACTACCAAATCACCATGAATACATAGAAAACTATCAAAAGATAGTTAAGAATACAGCCTTAATGTTTGAAAAATCGCTAGGCAGTAGGTGTAGAGGAGTAATCGGGCCTAGGCGGGCATCCAAGCGTTTCTTTTTCTTTTCTTTTTCATTTATAATTAAGGTTCCAACCAGGCAGACCATACTACATATTCAACAACACCCAATTTACCTTGCCTGCTAAATTATCCTCAGAAATATTTATTACAAATATATGGAATACCTTTCCCTATATATCAATCGTCTGACGAGACGCTAGCATTGGCAGATCGAGACCAATATTCCTTAACAAGCTGCCCAAATAGTGAGCCCTCATTATTCATCAGCTTCATTGGCTCATCATACTCTACCAATTTCCCTGTCCATGTATATTTGTAAAATTAGCAACCAAACTACATAAATGAAACAACAAAATTCTTGGTGCAAGAGCTTGGGTTATAATCCAATGCTTGCTTACCATCACCAATAGCAAGCACCTTAGTGCAGTCCATCACAGTCGGTATCCTATGAGCCACTGTTATCACAGTGCAGTCTGCAAATTCTGTTCTTATAGTTTTCTGGAGAATATAGTCTGTTGCATTGTCCATTGATGCAGTGGCTTCATCGAGTACTAATATTCGGCTCCTCTTCAATAGAGCACGTCCCAAACAAAATAGTTGCCGCTGTCCCATGCTCCAGTTTGTTCCATCTTGTACAACTGCAATCCAGGTTTTTAGTTGTTGTTTTACAGACAATGAAAAACACTCCTAGATACACAGTTTCTTACCTAAAGAATCCAGGCCCTCTTCTTTTACTCGAATGGCGTCTCGTAACTGACATTTCCCAAGAACCTTTTAGACATAGATTGGATGATAAGTTTAAGTCAGTAAAAGGAAGTCAGATTATTAGTATGTTAGTAACTGATTAATGTTGTTAAACCTTCAATTAAGATTCAGAGAGCTCTATTATCTTACAAGTGTACATCCTAATATCCAAAACTTAAGTTATTAACAACCAGCATAGACAAGCAAAAACTTTACCTCCCATATTTCATAATCAGTATGCTCTGATAAGGGGTCTAGATTGAATCTCACAGACCCACTGAATAGTGTTGGATCTTGTGGGATGATCCCGAAACGCGATCTTAAATCATGAAGTCCAATCTTACAAATGTCATAATCATCCACAATGACCCTTCCGTCTGTAGGCTCTACCAGACGAAACAAAACGCTGATAAGAGTTGTCTTTCCACTTCCAGTCCGGCCAACAATCCCAATTTTGTACCCTCCTTCAATTATGCAATTTATCCCACGAAGAACTAGTGGAGCATTTGGCCTATATCTTACCTGCATAGTTTCATTCAATATCATACACAAGTATCTTACCTGCATAGTTTCATTCAATATCATACACAAGCACCATTGTTCATAGAGTTACACTCTTTAGTATATCTTTCTCATACTAACCTTTAAATCATGTATTTCCACTTTACCAGCAGTAGGCCAATTGTCGGCAGGTCTGTTTTCATCTATTACTTCTGGAGCCTCACTAGGAATATGCATGTATTGTTCTATCCTTTCTACAGAAATCATTGAATTTTCTAGCATGCATTGGTATTGGACAGAAATTGCTAGGAATACATTTAATGAGAGACCATATGACAGTGCCATCCCAATAAAACCTGTAAAAAGTTTAAGGAAAATGTTAGACAATATATAATATAGATGGTTACATGAAATCAATTTCAGGCACAAGAAATTGATGGTGGAAGCAACCAGAGGAAGAGGCGTCAAAATGAATCAAAGAAATGGCAAGGGCTGAGGCTGAGAGAACGATAGCACATAGAAATTCAAGACGTTCGATCAGCCACTCATTTGCTGAAAATCTGCTGAAGTCAGCACTAGCATTTGCATCAATTAAATCCAAGTTTTTAGAGAAGAACCGGTCCTCCTCGCCAAAAGCTCTGATTGTCAAGGCTCCAGCAATGGATTCGGCAAGGTGGCTTGCAAGTGCAGACTTTGTCGTGCCATTCATTCGCATTAACTCTTTTGCAGAAGCAAAGTAGTAATTCTATTGTAGAAAAGAAAATCAAATAGAAGATTTGTTGTTTAGGAAAGGCAAAGTACATCTGTCAAAGAACGAAGCAAGATGGTTGGTTTAAATGTATTACCTGAAGTAGTACAGTAACATAAATTATTGGAATAATCAGAAACACGATTGGCCAAGTAATAGAAACCAATACTAAAAATATGCTGTATGTCATCAAAGTTGCCCCAACAGAAATTCCTAACTTGAAAGCTACTTCAAGGTCAATGATATTCATATCAGTAGATACCTACACAAAATAGCCATGCAAATGTAAGTTCCATTAGGGTACTTCACAGTAGAACATTCAAAGCCTTTTTTGTGTGTGGAAACTCTTAAGTCTTACCCGACTAAGTACCCTTCCCATGGGTGTTGAGTCATAAAACAGCATTGGTGCTCGGAAAAGAGAGTTCAGTAGTGTATCAAAAATGGACTTGGATGCACCGCATCCTAAGTTAACTAGAAAGAAGAATCGAAGAAACAAAGCGAATGACATGATACACATGATCAGAGAATAAAAGGCAAATAGTTTGACTCTCGATATGCTATAATCCTGAAGCTTGGCAGCCAACCAATACGATTGAATTGATTGCCCAAGTATGAATATCACATGGAAAAAAATTGACGAGAAGAAGTGCAAAAATCCCTTGCTCTGCTTCAAATACTGAATATATGGCCTGAAACCAGTGTCTCCTGTTTCTTTTTCTTCTTTCTTAATCAATTGATCCCCAGAAGATTCTTTTTGCGGTACCCTAGTTTGAACTTTCTCAATCTCTTCAATAGAGGAGTTATGTTTTCTTTTAGAAGCATATTCAACTTGCCTCTCACACCCAGCAGTGTCATTGTGTGCATTGACCAAGTCTTGGAACTCTTGACAAGAAGTCAGCAACTCTTTATAAGGAGCTGCTTTTAAAATTTTCCCTGCAGACATCAACTGTGAAGAAAAAAATGTATTACCTGAACTAGTTCTACTGAAATATGAGATTCAGCTGGCAGATCAAAATCATATAAAAAATGTTAGCATGTTTATAACCTACCAAAATGGAATTAAATGATGGAAGGAAGTCTACTTGGTGTGTCACAAGCAAAACTGTCTTCTCGGACAGAGCTCCTATGATATATTCCTGAAAAACTTTCATATTAGCTTTCACTAGAGAAAAGAGACAAAACCATTACAAGTTTGAGATGCAAATTATGAATTACATTAAATAAGCTGGTTGCAGTATGGGCATCAACTGCACTGAATGGGTCATCCAAGAGGTAGACATCAGCATTTTGATAGAGTGCGCGGGCAAGTTGAATGCGCTGCTTCTGCCCACCACTTAGATTCACACCTCTTTCTCCTATCTGAGTGAGATCATGGAATGGAAGCATCTCAAGGTCCTTCAATAGAGAGCACTTCTCAAGTGTTTCTTGGTATCTAACATGATCCATGACAGACCCAAACAGAATATTTTCTTGTATAGTTCCTGTTTGGATCCATGCAGACTGGGCAACATACGCTATCTTCCCATATACTTGAACCTGTAAAGTATGGCAGACAGAAACTTTACTAGTAAGACTTTCCCATCTAAAGTAGTTTAATAATTTGTTTAGAAGTGAAATGATTACTTACAATGCCATTGATGCGCGGAACTTCTCCAAGAATTGCAGCTAAAAGGGTTGATTTACCTGAGCCAACCTCTCCACAAATTGCTACGTACTTTTTCTCCTGGTTTAACCACCAAATTAATGTTCCTTAATTTGGCCTTTTTAGAACTAGTGTCCCATGAAATTTCAGAAGATCTAATAAGAATTGAATGCTCAAATTCTACGCCAATGCTCTCTTTCCTTGTTTGTCTGTGCTCCAGCTCTGGTGCATCAAGGAAGTTCACAATCCGAGATAATGAAACCTTTGCTTCAATAAATGCTCCAAAAACATCTGAAATCAGCCTAATTGGCTCCTGAACATTACGCAAAGTTGCTAGAAATGTGAAAACATTACTAGCAGATAGTTCAAATCCGAGGAAATAGCATGTCCAAAAGGTTACAGCTGATACTAAAATAGGACTTGACCAAAATACTGCCAAATGATATCCCTTTTGTGACAATACTTGAGATATCAACTTTAGTTCATCTGCTCTTAACCCTTCTATGACATTCTTAAATTTTTTTTCCCAGGAATACAGCTTCAAGATCTTCATATTTGAAAGTGCTTCTGAAATGGCCTTCAGCCTCCTATTTTGTGCCACCATGAACTTCGTTTGATACTCATGCTGCAACTTGACCAATGGAGAGCTTGCCAGCACACTCCATATGAGTACAATTAGAGCTGAAACAATTGCCAACCCCACTGAGAAGTAAACAATAAGTAATGAAAGGCATAGTTGAAGGCTTGTGTGTTGGCGAGTAGAATATATCCTATTCTATTTGGGTTTTATTTATTTTTCCTTTTGTATAGATATTATGTAATTAGGATTCCACTTATTTCCTAATTAAACCCTACTAGGGTTTGTAACCTGTATTATAAATACCTCATTTCGGAGAATGAAATATATTTGAAAATATTCTACCCATATTGTTTGACTTGGCATCAGAGCCGACTTTTGGTGACCTGTGTGTGTTGTGCCCACCCGTGTTCTCCTGTGTGCCCTAATTTCTTTTAGGGTTCTTGTGTCTGTGCCTTTGCCGTGTTCCGCTGTGTGCTCTGTCGTGTTTGTGCCTCTACTGTGTTCTTGCATCTGCCTTTCCTCTGTGTTTGTGCCTCTGTTGTCTTCGTGCATCTGCCATATTTGTGTCTGTGCGTGATCTGTTGTATACCCTGCGTGATTTGTTGAGTTTCTGCTACAATCATGGGTGATAATTCCATTATCGTGTGCTGCTGCCGCTTCTGCGAATTGGCGTGTTTCTGACTCTCGTTCCAGGTACTGGCTCTAATACTTGGATAATTGACACTGGTGCTTCTGATCATATGACTTATAATGCTAAATTTTTTGATGGGTTGTCTAGTAACACCCGTGACCCATACATAACTAGTGCTAATGGTTTGCCCTCTCTAATTACTGGCGAGGGCACCATTTCTCTCACCCCAACTCTGTCCTTGTCTCGTGCGTTATTAGTTCCCAATATCCATTGTAACTTGTTTATCTGTTGGTCGCTTACTTGATACACTTAATGCTTCTGCTACTTTCTATCCTACCCATTGCTCTTTTCAGGATCTCAAGACTCACGAGGTGATTGGGCATGGTAAACGGATAGGGGGTTGTATTATTTGACATTACCTTCTGCACCAGTTCGTGATCGTGTCGTTAATCCTGTTCAATGTTGCAGTGTCAAAGACAAACAACAAATTTGGTTATGGCATCGTCGCTTGGGACACCCGTCATTTGGCTACCTTAAGCGTCCGTTTTCATCTTTATTCCGCTCCTTGATGAGTCTAGCTTCAAATGTGAGACTTGTGTAATGGCCAAGAGTCACCGTACTGTTTTTCCCTTAAGTAATAATAAAGTTGCCTTACCTTTTGAGTTAGTCCATTCTGATGTATGGGGTCCTGCTCGTGTGACTTCAAATGGTTTCCGTTGGTTTGTTACGTTTATTGATGACTTGCACTCGCTTAACATGGGTGTATTTGATGAAGAATAAACATGATGTTGCCTCTATTCTCCCTGATTTTTGTGCCATGGTGTCTACTCAGTTTCATGCTCATGTTAAAGTTTTGGACCGATAATGGTGGTGAATATGTGAATCATACATTGAATCAGTTCTTTCGTGATCACGGTATCATTCACCAAACTACCACTCCATTCACTCCTCAACGGAATGACGTGTCTGAAAGGAAGAATCGTCAGTTACTTGAAGTTGCCCGCTCTCTTATGTTGGATATGTCTGCTCCCCATCATCTTTGGGGACATGGTGTCTTGGCCACGGCCTACTTGATTAACCGTACTCCTAGTCGGGTTCTTGATTTCAAGACTCCACTTGATGTGTTGTGTGCTCTTACTCCTCCGGTTTCGGTCTCTAAGTTACCTCCGAAGGTGTTTGGGTGTGTTGCGTATGTTCATGTCTACTCCCATCAACGGAGTAAACTTGATCCTTGTGCTCTCTCCTGCGTCTTCATTGGTTATTCTACTACTCATAAGGGTTATAAGTGTTATCACCCGCCTACTCTAGAAGGTACATGTCACTTTGGATGTTACTTTTCATGAAGAAGTACCCTACTATGTCTCTCCCTCCTTTTCAATTCAGGGGGAGAGGGGGAGTGAATTGAAGAGTTTCGGAGTGGAAAATATGGAAGTTTTTGGACCTGAAGAAGGAATTTCTGGCGACAGGAAGCGACCGGTCGTACATAGGAAGCGACCGGTCGCCAACGACTCTGTGACAACAGGACATAACGCAACCGGGTACATAAGACGCAACCGGTCGCCAACGACTCTGTGATGAAAACGACCGGTCGCACATAGGAAGCGACCGGTCGCTCGCGTCGACGAGCGACGACACAGTACCGATACGAGTGACGCGACCGGTCGCGAGGGAAAGCCACAACCTCGCCAGACGAAATTGTTGTTGTTTTCGAGCCTCTCTAGAAGGACATAACAGTGATATTGGCGACTCTCTGAGAGGTACAAATGAAATTGATAATAGACCCCCCTCTGCCCTGCCATTGCCTCAATCAAGTTGTGATAATGAGGTACTTTCTAGTGATGTGCCTACCTATTCTTTGCCCCCACGTACTACCCGTGGGAAACCTAAAGTGCAATATTCTCCTGATATACATGCCAAGTCTAAATATCCCATTAACCATTATATGTCAACTCATCGTTTATCTAAGTCATATGCATCATATTTGTGTCAATTATCTAGTGTATGTGTGTCAACTAAGTTGCAGGATGCTCTATCTGATATAAACTGGGTAGATGCAATGCATGTTGAGATGGAAGCCTTGAACAAGAATGCTACTTGGGAGTTAGTTCCTTTACCAAAAGGAAAAAGGCAGTTGGATGCAGATGAGTGTTTACTTTGAAGCACAAGGCTGATGGTTCCATTGACCGTTACAAGGCAAGATTGATAGCAAAAGGGTATACTCAGACATATGGAGTGGATTACACAGAGACTTTTGCTCCAGGTAGCTAAGCTCAACACTGTACGTGTACTCTTATCCTTAGCTGCTAACCGTGACTGGCCGCTGCTACAATTTGATGTCAAAAATGCATTCCTCCATGGTGACCTCAAGGAAGAAATATATATGGATCCTCCGCGGGTATCCCTGTGACTTCTAAGGAGGGTGTGGTGTGCAAGCTACGGAAATCCTTGTATGGATTAAAGCAGTCTCCAAGAGCGTGGTTTGGAAGATTTGCTGCATCCATGAAGAAGTTTGGGTATGTGCAAAGTAACTCTGATCATACTTTGTTTTTGAAGCGTCATAAAGGTAAATTGACGGCTTTAATTATTTATGTTGATGATATGATTGTGACTGGAGATGATCATGTAGAGATACAAAGTCTTCATAAGTATCTGGCTTCTGAGTTCGAGATGAAATCATTGTGTGATTTAAAGTATTTTCTTGGGATTGAAGTTGCCAGATCTAAACATGGTATTTTTCTATCCCAAAGAAAGTATGTTTTGGATTTACTTGCAGAAACTGGAATGTTGGATTGTAAACCAATTGATACCCCTAGTGAGCAGAATCATAAGTTGGGGATATATCCCGATCAAGTTCCGACTGACAAAGAACGTTATCAACGACTTGTGGGGAAATTGATTTATTTAGCTCATACCCGTCCGGACATTGCGTATGCTGTAAATATAGTGAGTCAGTTTATGCACTATCCTAGTGTGAATCATATGGGGGCTGTGACTCGTATTTTAAGGTATCTGAAAGTAACTTCTGGCAATGGGTTAATTTTCTCCAAGTATGGCCATACGAATGTAGAAGGGTATACAGATGCTGATTGGGCAGGGTTCAACCAGATAGGCGTTCGACATCTGGGTATTTTATGTTTGTGGGTGGCAATCTTGTTACGTGGAGGAGCAAGAAACAAAAGGTGGTGTCTAGATCTAGTGCTGAGGCCGAGTATCGGGGAATGGCCCATGGTGTATCTGAGTTACTATGGTTGAGGAGATTGTTGAAAGACCTTGGTTTTGGGCCTAATAAACCCATGGATTTATATTGTGACAATACGGCTGCGATTGCAATTGCTCATAATCATGTACAACATGACCGTACAAAACATGTGGAGGTTGATCGAAATTTCATTAAAGAAAAGTTTGATGCGGAGATTGTGTCCTTCCCCTTCATCCGTTCAGAGTATCAGTCAGCTGATGTTCTTACGAAAGCTGTTTCTACAAGTATCGTTCTCAACTCGCTTGACAAGTTGGGCATGCGTGACGTCTTTGCTCCAACTTGAGGGGGAGTGTTGGCGAGTAGAATATATCCTATTCTATTTGGGTTTTATTTATTTTTCCTTTTGTATAGATATTATGTAATTAGGATTCCACTTATTTCCTAATTAAACCCTACTAGGGTTTGTAACCCTGTATTATAAATACCTCCTTTCGGAGAATGAAATATATCTGAAAATATTTTACCCATATTGTTTGACTTTGTGGTCCACATCTGATGAAACCAGTATGGAAATTCACCAATTCTGTAAGCATCCACTGTGACATAATTCACCATCTCACCAGGCGAATGAGCCATCTTCGCAGAATTCGAGAGTCGCAGGTTGCTTCTGATATATTGCCGCTGACACCAATGATCTCACTTGGAGCCCGATCAGTCTAGTTTTAAAGTACCATTGCCTCTCACGCAGTGATTCCATGATTTTCACAATGAAGAGAGCAAGAGTTAGTGCATAACCCTCATATTTAAAAGCTGAATTGCCTTCAACAATCTTAATGAAGGCCATGAGAAACAGCGGACTGCTTGTGGTTGTGAGAATCTTGATCAGTGCGTATAGCCCAGAAATAAAAAATTATCTCCCCTGGCAATAAAAGATTATGGACAAAATAGAAGGGGTATCAGATGAACCTCCTTCCTTCCTTTTGTTCAATTGCTCCATAAATTTTAAGTACCATGTTCGAGCTCGATCAGCTTGTCGCAATAGTGGAATATCTTCATCCTCAAGAATCTTTTGCTTACCTTTCTTCATTAAGGGATTCAGCCACCAAAATGTCATTGTGCTTGTTAATTATCGTTAATATATATAGTCGGAAAAAGGTACTACATACCTTGCGGAAGATTCCAAGTGAAAAACCGCTTGCAATTACTAGCCCACCGTGATGCTTCCACGTCACGACACGCCAACAAGATTCTACACGTTCTTCGTCTCCAAGGTCGTTGGATTGGCTATGAAAGTTACTCCATTGATTCCACGTACCCAAGACCAAGGCTCTTGGTGAATTGCCTAAAGGAGAGTGTTTAGGGAGATATGAGGTTTCTCTCTTTGTGGGTGTAAAACTCACTACAACTCTTTGATATGCACTCACACTTCTTGTCTCACACACACCAACTTAGAGAGCATGCACTAATGCTTCTCATCATCATTTTACTTGCACACACTCCATCTATTTATAGGAGTTGTTTTAGCTCATCTCAAGATAGCATAAAACATGCACTAGTGCTTAGGTTGGTGGTGCACTAAAACAAGGTTTAATGCCTTAAAACAAGGATTAGTGTAGTGCCATAAAACAAGGCTAAGTGCTTTAATTTGTGTAGTGCCATAAAACAATGATTAGTGCATAATCATTATATTTCCCACTCACCCACTTAGGGTGTGATGACCTTGTTTTATTACATCTCCCACTCACCCACATAGGGTGTGATAACCTTGTTTTATTACAGTGCTAAATAACCCTGCTTTTTCAAAAGGAGTTACATTGCCATTTGAACTGATATCATCTTTGATATCTGATTCTGCGCCTTGCAAAGGTGTGTAGAAAGCATCATCATGGGTTTGTGGATCACCGTTTGTATCCTGAAATGCACTAAAGAGCAAAAGGATTGATCCTGGGAAATAACAAATGTTTAAAACAATCTTCACCGATATTGCCTCATTTACAAAAGCTTGCCAAATAGCCGAACTACAAAGAAAAACTGCAATCAAGAAGGAAAGAATTGAACAAACTTTCGTTATCGAAATATGTGAAGGGTTTGGCTTCTTTAGGCTTATGGTAAAAGCCAGAAGCAGCCATGTGAACCCTTGACAAAAAAATACTAGCCATCCCTGGAGAGGTATAATAGTCTGATCTGTATTTACTTTCTTGTTGATTGTCCATACCCCAAAACTGAGGTATGCCAAAGCCAAAGCAGCATTAAAAGTGGCTGAGATTATTGACACTGGAGAGAAGGTTGAGTGTGGTGGAGCTATAATCTTCTTTGAAAATATTTTATAAATTAGCATACATAACAAGAGGAATAGAAGCAAGATATCAGCTGCAATGACCAAAGTATTGTTGATACATGAATCTTGATTGGTAAGGGCTAAAAAGCCAGTTGAACACTCAGAATTATTGCAGAGCAATAAGCTCCAGAGACCCTCCCACATGTTGTTTCTCGGCGAGGTGGAAAGTCTGCACAATTACAAAGGAAAAATATTGGAAAGGAAAAATGGATCGGTTTCTTAAATTCAAGGTTCTAAGCAGATCTATGCTAGAGTAGTCTACAGACACTGAGATTAAAGTGCATGAGATAGATCTGAAAAACAAGAAACTATTGCATTTCATTTCGTGGTTGAACAACTGAGATCATACTATCAATGTAGTTAAAGGTCACTCTGTATCGTGCTTTACGTGAACGTACGTTTCTTACACAGGGTAAAAATATGAACTGGCATATATAATCAAAACGTAAATATGTAACAAGAGTAGTGACATATAGAAGACAAACATTAGAGCCTTCCCATAAGAATTTTTTTCCGACAATTGGGTGCAAATGAAGCTATATTATATACCATCAAGTGAAAAGAACACCATTCAAAAACCAAACATCTGTGTCAAGCTACAGAATCACAACATTTAGTAAAATAAGATTGCATGTGTCCCATATCATTCAAGAAACATGCATTAAAAACAAAAACAAAAATCTTACAGTAGATAAGCTCACTAACAAATCAGCCTCCTGTTCTAACTTGCTCTTGAAGTCCCCCGCTGTAGCTTGTCATGCATAAAACCTGTCTTTAAAATACTATCAAAGAAGGGTGTGATATCTCAAAAGCAATGTTTAAAAATAAATAATTAATTAATTTAAAAAAAAAAGAAGTTAGCCAAGGGCACGCCAAACTCATTGCTCACTTTTGTGTACGATGTCCTACCTCAGTGGAAGTTTGACCTTTTTGACTTCTCAGCAGCACATGGTGAAGTTAAAGTACAACGTTCTTTGGGTTTTGGTTTTCATAGTTTCCAAAAGAATGATTTTTGTACTGTGGCTGGTGAATTCATGTGAGGTGCCTGTGTTCTTTTTTTTCTGTCATATAATTATTACAAAATCGAGTTGACTAAATTTACCTTATGTATATTATAAAGCATGGAAGATGTAAACATATAGAAGGGTATTTGGATAATCTATTGAAAAAAGTATAACCTAAATCCTAAAATCCGACGTTATAAAATATAACATATTGAATAATATATAGAATATGTAAAGAGGTCTTACCTTATGGAATAAACATTTAGGGGTAAATGCGTCTTTTTATGTTGGTTTTATTTCCCTCGCCAAGACCAGCCCAATAGGTCATTTACCCCTAAATTTAACGAAAATTTTGACAGAAGAGACGACAGGATTATAACTACTAACGAAATTGAAATTTAAGGACCACGGGAAATGATTTTGAAAATTGAGATACCAAAATGAGAATCGCCCAAAATTCAAGGATAATTGGACCTAAAAATCTTTTTTGGAAGAACATGGGTCGGTTGTAATTGATCAAGAGAGAATGAATTGTTTTTTGCATAAGTGGTCCCATGTGGGGTTAGTTTTTATTTTTTATTTTTTATGAGTAAGACATGTGGGGTAGGTTTGTTAGTTCGATTTTAATTGGCTGGGATGGAGATGTCACGTGGGTTGTGGTATTATTTAATCCACAAAAAAATCAACCCACCTAAACTACAGCTCGCTTGAACGTAGGACTGTCCCTACTGTAATACATTAGATTAACATGGCTGGATGTCTAAAATTAGCCCACACACCACTTTGCTTAGTTGACCTGGGCTACTTATCCAGCCTCAAGTCTCTTTTTGAGACATTTTGTCAAACATCTTCCTCTCATGGCAGTCATATTCAAGGAGAACATCAAAGGAACGTTGGGAAATTTCATGTGTAGTAATAGTACAGAATGGGAGCAATTGCATACACTTGCTCTAGTGTGGATCCGCCAGTGATTGGGTGTCTCATGTGTCCTATTAAATGTAGGACTGCCAGTGATTGGGTGTCTCATGTGTCCTATTAAATGTAGGACTGGACCCATGAATATGGAAGTGGGGAATCGAACACAAGATTTTGTGTACAAAGATAAATTCTCTTAATCACTTGAGCTACACTTTTTACTTTGAAATAACTCTTGAATATTAATTTTTGTAGAAGAAAGCTAGATTTGAGCCATGTAGTAATCCCGCCAAGACCCTTTAATAAAGGGTGCTCCGAAATCACCCTAAAATAACCTCATGCACCAATTCACTGGCTTTCACATAACATCGTAGCAATATGTAACATTTTTCTTTGGTTAATGATATATGATCTCTTCAATGTTACAACTTACAAGAAAAAGCATGTTCAACATCTCCAATCATTTTCTATTCTGGCCCATTTTGTTCAAGTATGGACCATATGGTCTGGTTGGTTGGCATGAGAATTAAGATGAGAATTAACACATGTTACACCAAGACAAAAAAAAAATGATTGAGAAGTAACATTATATGTTTTAAGAGTTATTTACACTAATACCCCTGAGGTTTTCGATGTTTGCACAAAACCCCTGAGATTTTAAAAATTGCATGAAC
This sequence comes from Prunus fruticosa, assembly GCA_018703695.1. NCBI lineage: Eukaryota > Viridiplantae > Streptophyta > Magnoliopsida > Rosales > Rosaceae > Prunus > Prunus fruticosa. The sequence continues at coordinate 22,127,330 of CM031921.1, forward strand.
ACCCCCTTATTAGGTCTTAAATTGTTTTCACAAAACCCCTTCCCTCTGATTTTTTTTTTTTTAAATGTAGAATCAATGAAAAGAGGTTTTGTGAAAACAAATTAAAACCTCAGTTGGTGTTCATGTAATTTTTAAAACCTCAAGGGGTTTTGTGAAAACACCAAAAACATCCAGAGTATTAGTGTAAATAACTCTATGCTTTAATTATTACAATTCAATATGATATCTACCACACAACCAACCACATAAGAGTAGTCATTCAAAATCTGCTTTCATAAAGATAAAGTGGAAATCATTAACACAACATATTGAGAGGACCTTTCAGAAACTGAAGTTTATTATGTCATTGGTTGTTTTGAAATTAGAATTGTGTTGTTCATAATCTAAGGGTTTCATATTTTCCGTGATTCATAAGAATGGCAATAGGCTTGAAGAAACCATATTAAAAGTGAGAAATAGGCTACTGGACCTTATCAATAACTAGGAAACTTTATTCAAATCAAGGTCGTAAGAAACACAAACAACATTGATACATTGCATAAGCCATTCCGGACCCTCCTCTAACCAAATTTAGACGTCGCGCTCATGCAAAGCATGACGAGCCAGAGCATGAGCAACCATATTACTCTCTCGAGTACTAAAACAGACAGAGCCAAATCCCAATCTACCTTGCTTGCTAAAATTTCCTCAGAAATTATTGCAAATATATTGAATACGATTCCCAATCAACCTTCTGAGGAGATACCGGCATTGGCAGCTCGAGACCAGTATTCCTTGACAAGCTGCCCAAATAGCGAACCCTTGTTTTTAAACAGCTTCATTGGCTCATCATACTCTACCAGTTTCCCTGCCAATGTAAAGCGGCCAATGTAAGACAGCACAATTCTTGGTACAAGAGTTTAATGCTTACCATCACTAATAGCTAGCACCTTAGTGCAGTCCATAACAGTTGGTATCCTACGAGCCACCGTTATCACAGTCCATAACAGTCGGGTACGATTGTCCTTTTGGATTCTCAGCTTTAACTCAGTTTTTTGAGCCAAAGTATAAATACCATTTTTTTTAAACAAAAAGAAGTACAAATACCATTCGTTTGTTTCTAGTCTAAAATAGCAAACCCAGCACACCTGAGTTCACTCCCCAAGTTCCAATCAACCCGTGTAAATGGACCCAGCCGACAGATTTAGTGCATTGACTTGGTGGAGTTGGGTGTGAGGTACCTCTCCTTTTTAGTCCACCCATGTTCCACCACACTTCCCCAACTTTATTAACATTTAACTCTTCAAATAAAAAAAAATAAAAAATAAAAAAATCTTCACATACAGAAACAATTAACATTAAAAACCACACTTCCCCATTAAATTTTTGTTTAAATTAAAACAACACCCCATTCCTCAGCCTTAATATTGTAAAATAAAATTAACATAAAAAAGAATTTTGAAAAATTGTTTGAGTATGAGATATACATAAATTGTTCTATTTTACAGGAGGAAATTTTGGGTTTGAGTTAGCATTAGAGATGGAGTTAGTAGGTTTGTACGCAAGGTAAATTTAGCCTATCCTATTTTGAAATCCTAGGTCCGTCCCTAAGTGTGTGTGAGAACCCCCCTTCGCCTTGTACTATCACTTGTATTTAAAAAAAAATGTATAAACACCATTCTTTTGGCTTTCAGTTTGCAAACGAATGCTTTTTGTTTTTTCCTTTTTCATGTGAAGAATGCATATATGAATCATGCATTGGACTGTTTGTTGTTGGTGTAGGTGGCTCGATACAACCTATGATGTGTAAGTCCCACATCAAAAAATACAACAATAATCTACAAGAGTTCAAATACAGGTGATCTACTCTTAATTGCACTGAGGCTTTTAATTAAAACCTCACACCTAGAAGCACATTGAGTACTGAGCCTAGGTGGTTAACGACAATATTGCTGCATGGTTTGACCTCCTTTTGGGCCAGTTGGTACAACATAAATACCATTCTTTTGGCTTTCACTTTGCAAAAGAATGCTTTTTGTTCTTTATGTTTAAATGTGAAGAATGCATGCAAATCATGCATTATACTATTTGGAAGGTGACTTTAATTGGGAGGTATTAACATTGGAATTAAAGTGTTTGTTTGAAATTAGCCTATATAATAGGCGTGGACACGGTCCTGGTTTGGACCGATTTTTGTCAAAAAATGGAACCTGAAATCGAAATTGCAAATTAGTTCGGTTTGGATCAAATTCTACTCAAAATCCATATAAAAATCCGAACCAACCCAAACCTCTCCAATTTCCGGTTCGGTTCCTGCGGTTCCGGTTTGGGCATAAGCCCAAAAAGGTTTTTTTTTTTTTTTTTTTTACAGACCTGCCCAAAATGTAATTATATACCAACATACCCCAAATTTGAGATTCTATCAAGTTTTCAACACGTCAAAATGAATCAAACTTCAACAAAAATACAATCCAAATTCAATCCAACTTCAACATATAAATTACAACCCAAATTCAATCAAACTTCAACAAAATAAGTTCCAAAATAAATTATAGGCCAAATACAACCAAAATTCAATCCAAAAGATAACTTAATTTTGAGGGCAAGATTCGTGGTATAAAAATCACTTAATAACCAGATAATCAACAATGGAAAACAGGCTCTTCAATATTCATGGCTTGAAAGAGAAAGGGATACCAGAAGCATGTTCAATAAAGACTCTTTAGAACTACCCAGTTCATGGTCTCTGCAAACAATAACGAGCAAATTGAAACTTCCTTCATCGGTTGCGTCAGGCAAGGTCCCTGTATCAAAAGTTGGAAACCCTGCAGTTGGCAAGAGAACACTTAAGCAAGGTGAAATTGCAACGGATAAGCTCCTGAAAATCAAGTTCCAATTAGAGTTCCAAACAAAATATAAAATGAGCTGGAAATTTCATCAATCAATAGGATCTTAAACATAATGAACCTAAGTAGCTCGTCACACTACAACAACATCTCAAGCGGTGATCTATTACCCTTTGTCTATGCACCATGACTCTTTCCAAATAGAAATAGAAAAGGCAAATTAAACAAACAAATTACTGTTATACTAATGGTTAAGAACTCCAAAATAATGCAAACTGCAAGTCCATCCAACTCACTGATGAGTCAACTGGTCCCTCCGAGTTATTTGCAGCTCCCCTCTCACTGCTAGCATTTTCAGAGCTGAAAACGAATGGAAACCAAACCTAACAAGCACAGAGAAATGATATCAGTTATGATACAATATGAGCCAGTTACAACATAAATTTATATCAAATAGACAGAGGAAAAAAAAAACCTTAGTACCTCTTGAACCATGATTAGTTCAGGCACACTGCTTGATGAATTTGATTTATCCACATCAGAATTTACCCGAGGGAAAAGCTACAAAATAAGGCAAACATAATTAGTGAGAAAACTTTGCACCATCTGAAAACTTTGCAATGACAACAAGGCCTTAATACGAAGGCAAACATTAGTACAACTACAAGAAAGGGTTTAGTGCGCAACCTGTCTCAAACGCAAGAGTTGCAAAATCTTCTTGGTCTTTGGGTCAATTGCATTGATCCTGAAAATTCACAGATTAAACGTATAAGAGAAAGAACACTAATCTTTGGAATTATGTATCAAATTAAATACAAATAAGGACATACCCACGAATTCGAATGATGAACAACAGCTTTGCCTCTGGATCAACATAAAATCCACCTTTCAACTTAGCCTCACGCTTCAACCGGATCAACTCCTTTTTCCTGTATAGATTAAACAAATTATTGTTAACCATAAAAAAAACACACATCAGCCCAAGATGACAAACTTTACAGGTTACTAAAATAAATCAAATTCCAACAAGATGACAAACATTCCAGAGATTCAAAGGGGAAAAGAAAAATAAAAAAGGAAGAAAAAAAGAAGAGACAATCTGATCTATTATGGCAGCGCCGAGAGAGATGGCGGCGATGAGAGAGAGGTGGCGGCTCTGAGAGAAGCGGAGGCTGAGAGAGGCGGCGGCTCTGAGAGAAGTGGAGGGTGAGAGAGCCGCTGGATGACAGAGAGGTTTGCCGTGGGCAGAGCTTCTGCGAGAGAGGATGAGAGAGAAGGTAGGTTTGGCTCAGAGAGATGATGGCTGAGAGAGGTTTGGCAATGGCGCACACAGAGAGCCTCTCAAAGAGGTTTCAGCGGCTGTGAAGGAGAGAGCTTAGAGACTAGACACAGAGAGAGGATCGAAATTGGAGAAGGAAAGAAGAAATGAAAACCTAATTGGGTTTTAATTTTGGTGCTGATTGTGTGCATGCACTCCTATGGTAATGCTATATACAACCAATTAAAAAGAGCCATGTGTAAAAAATATATTATAAATATATATAATATAAAAAATATATATATTAATTATATTGGACCGGTTCGGATTGGACCGATTCTGTGTGTTGCAAAATAAAACCGAACCGGTTGAACCGGTTTGGATTTTTGATTTTTTTTCGATTTTTGACTTTTTTAGTCAACACGGTTTTTTTTGGATTTTTTCAGTTCGGCTTGGTTCGATTTTGCGGTTCCAATGCCCACCCCTACTATATAAGATGGATGGAGGCATGGGCCTCATTTCTGATCAACTCAAAAATGTCTTCAAATGAGAAGCAAACTCATGAGTTGTGAGATGGCAAAAGGGTAGAGTGATCTTCAAGATTGAGAGAGTGTATGCATATATCCTATTAGGTACTAGAGGGTTCAAGTTTTGATTAACTATTGAGTGGTAATCTTTGTAGGAGGTAATTTCTTTAGGCAAATTCTCCTTGTGAACTAGGCAAGATTTTGTCAAACCATATAAACACTATAAAAAAAAAATTGCAACAATCACCATTATTTGATAACATTTAGCGACATTTGCTAGGGGGGTGAAGTATAGGAAAGACTTGGAGATTAGTTCGAGTGATGAGGAAGTGCATTCGGTTAGAATTATGATATATTATGTAAGAATAGATGCATATTTTTGACAGGTTCCATTATAATATATGCGTCATTAACTATTATTACTTATCATTATGTTATTTTATTTTTTTAAGAACTTTCTTTCGCCATGGAGGAATTTGATGGGTAGCCACTGGAAAAAAAACAAAAAAGTCATTAGCAACAAAATTTATCCCGACAAACAGAACACTTTTCCCGACGAAAGGTGCACTACGTCCAATACCATGCTCCAAAGAGAGCTCATTTCTTTGGCAAACTTCAAAAAGCTTCCGATCTTTATCTATATCATGGTCAAGACTTTATGACACTCCAAAAAAGCCTCCATTGATGGCTCCAGTTCCTGTTCCTTTGGAGAAACTTCCTTTGGTGAAACTTAACCTCCATTACTTCCCTGGTTCTAAGATTCCTGATTGGCTGATGCAATGGGAATTGAATAACCGAAGGAAGCTCTGTATCAGGGGTGGAAGCCTCTGGGGAAACAATGCAAATGGGTTGTCAAAATGGTGCCCTTGAAGTTCTTGGAAAAGTTGCAGATGGATTGGCGTAAAAAAACACTCGGACCCGCCTAGGTAGGCGCCCGCCTAGGCCCTTTTTTTTTTTCCTTTCTGATTCAATCGCCTTTAATTTGTGGTGATACACTGGAATTCGCGTAATTGTTTATAGTTGGTGATCTTCCTTTTGAAATACAAGTACGGGACAATTGTTAGAGTTGGCCTCCGTGTGACATAAACAAAACGTCTGATGCTGCAAAAAGAGAGCTCATTTCTTTGGCAAACTTCAAAAAGCTCTGATCTTTATCTATATCATGGTCAAGACTTTATGACACTCCCAAAAAGCCTCCATTGATGATGGCTCCAGTTCCTGTTCCTTTGGTGGAACTTAACCTCCATTACTTCCCTGGTTCGAAGATTCCTGATTGGCTGATGCAATGGGAATTGAATAACCTAAGGAAGCTCTATCTCAGGGGTGGAAGCCTCTGGGGAAACAATGCAAATGGGTTGTCAAAATGGTGCCCTTGAAGTTCTTGGAAAAGTTGCAGATGGATTGGCGGAAAAAATATCTTAGAAAAACCACCCAGACCCGCCTAGGCGGCCTAGGCCTTTTTTTTTTTTTTTTTTTTTATAATTTTTTTTTTTCTTTCTGATTCATTGCCTTTAATTTGTGGTGATACACTGGAATTCGCGTAATTGTTTATAGTTGGTGATCTTCCTTTTGAAATACAAGTACGGGGCAGTTGTTAGAGTTGGCCTCCGTGTGGACATAAACAAAACGTCTGATGCTGCAAAAAGAGAGCTCATTTCTTTCCTTTGGCAAACTTCAAAAAGCTCCGATCTTTATCTATATATATCATGGTCAAGACTTTATGACACTCCCAAAAAGCCTCCATTGATGATGGCTCCAGTCCCTGTTCCTTTGGAGAAACTTCATTTGGTGAAACTTAACCTCCATTACTTCCCTGGTTCTAAGATTCCTGATTGGCTGATGCAATGGGAATTGAATAACCTAAGGAAGCTCTATAGGGGTGGAAGCCTGTGGGGAAACAATGCAAATGGGTTGTCAAAATGGTGCGCTTGAAGTTCTTGGAAAAGTTGCAGATGGATTAGCGAAAAAAAAACTCTAAGAAAAACCACCCAGACCCGCCTAGGCGGCCGCCTAGCGCCTAGGACAAATTTTTTTTTTTCTTTCTGATTCAATCTTCTTTAATTTGTGGTGATACACTGGAATTCGCGTAATTGTTTATAGTTGGTGATTTTCCTTTTGAAATACAAGTACGGGACAGTTGTTAGAGTTGGCCTCCATGTGGACATAAACAAAACGTCTGATGCTGCAAAAAGAGAGCTCATTTCTTTGGCAAACTTCAAAAAGCTCCGATCTTTATCTATATCATGGTCAAGACTTTATGATACTCCCAAAAAGCCTCCATTGATGATGGCTCCAGTTTCTGCTCCTTTGGAGAAACTTCCTATGGTGAAACTTAACCTCCATTACTTCCCTGGTTCTAGGATTCCTGATTGGCTGATGCAATGGGAATTGAATAACCTAAGGAAGCTCTATCTCAGGGGTGGAAGCCTCTAGGGAAACAATGCAAATGGGTTGTCAAAATGGTGCCCTTGAAGTTCTTGGAAAAGTTGCAGATGGATTGGCAGAAAAAAATACCTAAGAAAAACCACCCAGACCCGCCTAGCAGCTAGGCCCTATTTTTATTTTTATTTTTTTTCTTCTTTCTGATTCAATTGCCTTTAATTTGTGGTGATACACTGGAATTCGCGTAATTGTTTATAGTAGGTGATCTTCCTTTTGAAATACAAGTGTGGGACAGTTGTTAGAGTTGGCCTCCGTCTTCCCCAATACAGATTCTACAGGGACTACATCTGATGAAGCTGCTTCTGATATATTGCTGCAGATACCAGTGATCTTACTTGAAGCCCTATCAGTCTAGTTTTAAAGTACCATTGCCTCTCCAACGACAGTGACTCCACGATTTCCACGATGAAGAGACCAAGAGTCAGTGCATAAACCTCATATTTAAAAGCTTCATCGCCTTGAGCAACCTCAATGACGGCCATAAGAAACAGTGGATTGCTACTCAGCATGACAACCTTGATCAGTGCAGTAAAAAATTATGGACAAAATAGAAGGCATACGAGATGAACCTCCTTCCTTCCTTCCTTTTGTTCAATTGCTCCATAAATATTAAGTACAATGTTCGCGCTCACATCACATCTATTTGTAAATCTAAGACTTCTTGTACTCATACGATTTTTTTTTTTTTTTTTTTATTCAACGATGGTCGTGCGTGAAATTTAAATTCATGATATTCTCATTAAAATTTAAAGCTACTATACCAAAGTGGGATATAGTTTGATAAATTATTAGAGCAAAAGTAGATGACTATATAAAAACAAATTATTGACAAATGCGATTTGATTTGCATATTGCACATGCAACATGCGTGGTGCAATAACACCAGTGCAGCCCAACACAATCGAAATTAGAAGAAATTATTCCATGTATCGGATATACCAGCTGGCAGTGTATCCGTGTCATATTTTTAGACACGTGGCACTCAAATTGAATCTTCATTAATCTCGTTTTCTTCAGTGTGATAGTCACACAGTCTAGTTGTGTATCAATCCACTCTTCCTATAGTACATGTATTTATATCCTAAAATCACGACACATTAACCATGTCCTACACTTGTATTATATCAGATCACTTTGTATGATAGCATCACATGGCAATGTGGCGATCACCTTAGAATATCTGTTTTTTATGTTAATTCTTGTATTAATTAATATAAATGTAGAAAAATATTAGAGGGCATTAGCGGGGTCAGGCAGCCCTTCTTTTCATGTGGAGATATAATAATAGTTTAATGGCTTTTCAGCCGTTCCAACTTCCAATTACTCATTTTCCAGGCTGCGGAAGTTTCCAAGAGTCAAATAATGAAGCAGCTGATTTCTCAGCATGCAAAATGATTTGGTTGCAATCTAAAAACAAAAACAAAAAACAGAAAGAGATTTGGTTTTGGCTTTGGTCGGATAGAGGATCTGTTAAAAGATCTTATAGGAACAGCAACAATATTCTCTTAAAATCAAAGATGTGCAAGAAAAAATAGTCACTGAATTGCTTCTGATAAAAGATCTTATAGGAACATCAACAATCTTCTCTTAAACAACTAAGAAACATGAAGATGAGGTAGAGAGTTGAATAAATTCTTTACTTTCCTCAATCTTTGTTACATTTATCAGAGGTTCCTCGATGGTACAACATAATAAGTTGTATAATAAACCTATGCTGCTCAAAATTGGAATGCTTACAAAATTAAACCAACGCTGCTCAAGAACATAGTTGGATGAGCAGATGAACCCCACATCAATCCAGCTCTTAGGGACTGTAGCAGCACGAAATTTTTTATCTACTAAACGGGAGATGAAGGGGTAAACAATCAAAATTATAAGTCATACTTTAACATATTACAAACATGAAAACGATCAGCACTCTATTCGAGCAGCACCACTCTCTGACGAAACGAACTTGGGCTTCCTAATAACTTGCTCCAAGCATTGGACCATGTCTCCAACCCGGAAATCATCGTAATTCTGGATTACCAGTCCACACTCATTCCCCTTCTTTACTGTGTCCACATCCTGTTTCTCCCGCTTGAGTGATTCACAGGATCCTTCAAATACAACTTCCCCACTCCTTAGAAGCCTCAAGATTCCTGATTTAGTTACAAAACCATCAATCACCCGACATCCAGCAATCTTCACATCAGGTCCCTTGGACTTGCTCCTTCCTTTGAGCTCAAAAATACTTAGCACCTCAGCCTCCCCAGCAACCTTGGTCTCAGGAGTCCCAGGGGCTTTGTCTACTATAAAATTGCCAATGTCCTCCAGAAGGTGATAGATCACACGATGCAGCATTATCTACAAAATTGAAAAGAAAAAATAAATAAATCTTTCCAGCTTTACATACTAAACTAAATAAAAGTTCAACTCCAACTGCTCACGCCCAATAATGCATACAGAACAGATAGTCCCTATTGACCGTTTGAAAAAGTGCATCCCTTCAGACGATTTAAAAAGTTTTTTTTTTAAGGAAACAGAATTTTATTGCAAAAAGACAATTTAAAAAAATAATAATAAAAAAAAAACAAGGTGGCCAAGATGGCCACAAAAGATGACTTAACAGCGAAATAGTAGTTAGACCAAGCAAAACGAAAAACTTCTAGCAAAATAACAAAACTTAAAACAAACTTTGACTGGAAAGCTAGCGGATGGCTTCATTCCAATCCAACTAAAAGCTCCTAAAGGACATATCTATAAAGTCTGTAGAAGTCAAAGCCCATAGTGAGGAGCATAAATTGAACTTTCTCCCATAGCTCCTCCGTTTCGCGACAAGTGTGGTCCTCAAAAATCAACCCTAAATCTATTTTCGTTCCAACCAAGCCACCCAGATGACCGCCAATACAATACAACCCCATAATACCTTACAAAATGAAGATAATAAGAAAAAAGAGAGGTCAATACCTTTACACTGGCTCGAGCTGCAGCCAAACTGACGGAACTGGGTGGAGTTTTTATATTAAATCCAATAATGCATGCACCACAGGCTTGTGCCATGTCCAAATCAGACTGAGATATAGGTCCAACACCAACATGCACTACGTTCACAAAGACCTGGAAAAGAATCGAAGAATTATCAAGAACAAAGAGTGGAAAGATTAGTTAGCATGAAGAGAATCATAGAGAACAATACAAAGGTTTTCTTAAATGCCCCATTATTTAGTACAGGTATTGCCAACCAATGAGAAGTTTAGTGTGTGGAATATTTCAGCAAGGAAAATGTTTTTAAAAATGGAAAAGATGAAAAAGATGATTACTGCACATAACATTGCATGGAAACCCACGAAGCATCATCAACCAAAGCAACAAGTAATTATTTGAACAGTATTGGTAACTACAGAGAAAGTATTTAGTCAGGTACACGACCATTCTAATCTTGTGGCATACCTGAGGACTATTCAAATTCAGTAATGCATCTGTAACGGCTTGGACGGTGCCCTGAACATCTGCTTTTACTATTATCGGCACTTCCACCCTCTTGGGCTCCTCTTCTGATGCTTCTGGTTGTTGAGATTCTGCCCTCTCATCAATAATCTCCATATGTCTATCTTTCTCGAATTTCTTTTTACTCCCCACACTAAGCGTTTTATCTTGCTCCTCAGAAGCCCTCTCTTCAACAATCTTGATAAGTCTATCTCTCTCGAATTTCTTTTTCCTCCCCGCACTAAGCATTCTAGCTCGCTCCTCAGATTCCACAACAATGATATCATCTCCAGCCCTTGGAAGTCCCTTCAACCCTTCAATCTCAACTGGCATTGCGGGTCTTGCCTTCTCTACCAACTTCTCCGCCATGTCCCTAATAGCCCTTATTCTGCCCCACTCTGAGCCCACAACCACATACTGCCCACTTAATAAAGTCCCTCCTTTCACTATTGCAGTAACCGATGGACCCTTCCCCTTATCAAGTCTTGCCTCCACCACATAAGCATGAGCAGGCCCATCGATTCGAGCTTTCAGATCCATTATTTCAGCCTGGAGAAGCAAAGTCTCCTCCAAGTTATCTAATCCAGTCTTCTTCATCGCTGAAACCTCAACAACCTGAACATCTCCACCCATATCCTCTAGCATCAAACCCTCAGAAGCAAGCTGGATCCTAATTCTTTCTGGGTTAGCAGCTGGTTTATCACATTTATTAATTGCAACTACAATCGGTACATTAGCAGCCTTTGCATGGGCCATGGCTTCAAGAGTTTGAGGCATCACCCCATCATCAGCAGCTACAACTAGAACAACTATATCTGTGACAGCAGCCCCTCTTGCCCTCATCGCACTAAAGGCTGCATGACCAGGGGTGTCAAGAAATGTAATTGATGCTCCCGATGTCATGCCAACAACAAAAGCACCTAGATGTTGAGTAATTCCTCCAGCTTCCTTGGCAGCCACAGATGTTTGACGTAGAGCATCTAGAAGCGAAGTTTTCCCATGGTCAACATGACCCATGACAGTTACAACTGGAGGTCGAGGTAGAATTTCTGAACCTTCATTGGAGTGTAGCCTCTTAATGTTGATCCCAACTTCCTACAGATTAATGGATGGCTCATTCAAGTTTCTAAAGTTGCCAAAATGCATATCATAATGAAAACACATGACATTCAAGGAAAACAATGCTAAAGAGCAGCAAGTAGAAAGTTCTGAGTATGTAAGAGCTAAGACAAGTAAATTGCACTTGTTTTTCATCAAGCAGAAATACAATACAAAATAGTGACCAACTACGGGTACTGTCACATGACCTGATTGGTGTGCTGTAAACTGTAAAAGAAGAATACATCTTTCGATTCTTTCCCAATAATGATTTGAAGCAAAACATACAACAAACCACCCGTTTCAAATAGCGTGTCATCCCTCCCTCAACCACCAATAAGTGAGAATGGCTTTGGAAGCAAGTTTTATCCATTTAAGCATATATCAGTCTCAGAGATTTTCCAAAAACAATTTTAAATCGTGAATCCAATTCTAAGCATGCGTACAATGTATTTGATGAGAACTGAAAACTAACAATTGTTAACAAGTAAAATAAAATATTAACTGAGAATAAGATATTATTTTAATGCTGATAAGGTGAAATACCATTGCAATCAACTCTGCAACATCCATGCTGAGAGGATCAAACTCTGTGTCAACCTTTTCCCCAACATTTGTAAGAATACCTTGCAGAGTGGATATTTATTCACCAGTACGCTTGGCAAGCTCAACAACTGTCATGCCTTCAAAAATCTCAATCGTCTTATCTGAGATAGGTTTGGTAGTTCTTTGTGGTTTAGGAGGCACATATGGAGCTTCAACAGGAGGCTGGGCCTTACTGTCCCTCTTTACAAACTTCTCTCTCTTGGGAGTTTTTAAACCAAATGACTCGTCATTTCCTTTTCTAGCAAACAGTTCTGGGCTCGCATGATAGCATCTAAGCAAGAAATTTTTCACCATAAAGGTTGAAATTAGCAAACTGAAATGAAAACAAATAAAACAAGTAACCACAAAGAAACAGAAAGATCAACTTACCGTATCAGGGACTCTTTTGTCAAAGCTTCATCAAACCTCCGTGACATAAACAAGGGATCTGCACTACAAAAATTAAGATATGAGCAATGATGAAAAATAAAATAAAGAATAGTTCTGAAGTTTGGCTAATACTCAACAAGATGTCTAACATGTAACATGTGAACAAAATACCCACTTTGGTAGTTGCTTTCCTTCAAAATCAAAACATGTAACTATCGTCTTGTACAATTGTGTGGTTAAAGTAATATAAACAAAAAGTAAGCAAAAGCCACATTAATTACAAAACGGGCTAGATTCAAGATCAGAGAGTTATGGAGTGAAACTGAATTACAATGGTAATTATGAAAAATAAACTGAACAAAAATAAAGACTTTATTGAGATCATTTGAACTGCAATTATCACATAAAAAGGTTTTACTTGTGCAATTTTAATTTACCTGGTGTGCATCTGACAGCAGCAGACATTGATTTTATTATATCATCAACAGTAGATACAGAAGTAAAACCATGTCTTCGTAGTCTTGAAGTTAAATCTGTAGTTAGACTGGCACGTATGCCCTGCAACAAGAAATTCTGATGAAAACTTCTAGATTCCAATGGTATATACGAAATATAATTATAAAAATATTAGTCACACACACACCAACCAAAACTACAGTTATTCTCCATTATCCAACTATTACATTTTTAGTGTTTTCTTTTTTTCCTGAAATCAAATACCAAGAGTTCAATGCTAAACCAAGAATAAGTGACAAGATTATAAAACAAACCAAGGCAGGGATGAAATCAAATAGAAAGGGGGCCAGGAGCGGATGGGAGACTGGTAAATGAAAACTTGCCTTTTTGCCAAGCTCTCTCCAAGCCATTCATAAGTATTTCAGGCCAAAAAGAAAATTATTTGAAAGTTTCAAACTCTGCACAGTTGGACAAAGACAATGACAGAAAACAATGCATTAGCCAGAGTGATGCTCCCTTTGATTGCTAAGAAAGTGGAAGAAAATGACAAAAATTTAACGTTCTTGAGCATGCAAAGCACAGAATTATTCAGAATAAGCCTTACTAGGCTTCAAATAGAAACCCAGATTGCCCATTCACCAGTTCACTTCACCTCAAAATCAACAATTAAATTGAAACAAAGTACTTGAATAAAAATACAATCTTTTCCTGAAGAATAACCGGCGCACGCAAAACTGAATGAGTATTTTCAAAAGCTGAATCAAACCCAACAGATAATAAGCATAAAAACAGCGAGAAAACTATTCGAATTACACATCAATGGTGGGAAAAAAACAGAGCCAAATAAAGCAATACAAAGTTGGAGTTTGTGAAGCTTCTGCTTACGGTTTAACAGGACAACCAAGGTTCAGTTTCTCGGCAACGAGCAGTTTAAGTCGGTGAGCCTTCTTTGCTCACTGTGCCGGTTGCTCCTTTCAGCTAGAGATCAAAGACGTTGAGAAAGACGTGAGGTTGTCTATTACCCTTTTCTCAGTCCGACCCGAAAATGAGAGCTTGGATTGGGCTGATTTCAGTAGCTCCCAGCCCGATTTAATTTCGGGCTCGAGTAAGGCCCAAAACAATTATTTAATTACATATTGCGTGTCATTGTACGAAATTATTTAAAATGACAAATTAAATTTAGAAGATTGAATTGCAGCGCTGGCTCTATTAGAGTCTATTATGTGTTTGGGTGGATCCATATCCATTTTGTTCTTGTCTTGCTCATTTCCTCGCATAACATATCATCCATATCCATATTCATGGCGATGTTAGGTTCATTCAATTTTGGGGAGTTTTGTTCTCATAATTTTTATTGTGCCTTAAATGAATTATAGCTTTCAACATTCATCATTCATTTGATAATCATTTCAATTTTAGTTTTTAGTTTTTAGTTTTTATTTTTTGTATTAGAGTGTAGAGGAAAAAGAGAAAGAATGAAAATCAGATTGATAGAGAGGATGGGATTACCAAAAGTGAAAACAAAAACAACAAACTGAAATAGATTTCCCAAAAAAATATTGATTGATCAGCTTCTCTCCCTTTGTCTACGGCTACAGGATACATCAACTTCTTTTAACTGGACAGCTTCCAAACAAAATATATTTGTTATCATATATATATAGACATGGGCTATAATACTTTAAGGCAAATAAGGCCTACAGTTTTCTTAAAAAAGGCCCTCCCTCAGCTCACATTTTCCCCACTTTCTCTTTCTTTTGTCTCATTCTCTTTTTTTAATTACTTTATGCATCTTTAATTTGAAATTTAGTATTCTAGAGTTTGATTAAGAGTGAATTATAATATGTGAATTTTATTTAAATTAAGTAGGTATTTGATTTAAATTTAGTATTCTAGAGTTTAATTAGGAGTGAATTATAATATGTGAATTTTATTTAAATTAAGTAGGTATTTGATTTTAGGAATTTTGTTGAGATGTTTATTTTGTTATTAGTGTTGTTGAGATGTTATTAAATGCATTGATGATATTATGAGAATTAATTTTTTAATTTTGGAATTTGTTAAACTTTTATTTATAGATATAGATACATTTGAGGGTAAAGCTCATTACATCCTCACATACTAGGTGTATATTTTTAAAGATTTTCTATTTAAACCCCACACTTCTCTAGTTCACCCCATCTTTTAATTTAAATTTTTACAATTTTTAAGAAAATCCTAGTGTCTTCCCAAACTACCCTTAAATACACCCAAACTGAAAAAATAAGAAATAAAATAGATTTTCTTATTTAAACCCTACAATTTTCTTTGTTCCCAGCAAAAAAACACAAACAAATAGAACCCTAAATCCGAAATTTAATACTTTCTAAAGAAAGAGAATAATTTTGCCCCTCTCCAAGAACTGGAATGAATTCCAATACTTGGGTATTGTAGTTGATACAATCAACTCCCACACATATTTAAAGAGGTAGCCTCGCCGATTTCCACGTCTTTAAAAGAATGGAGGAATTTGACAATAATGCAGACGAGTTGGATTTTTCTAAAACTTCGATATGAAGAGCGGTGGATGCGTGCGGTGTGTGTATAGATGTACTATGGTTAATTATTAAGTAGGATGACATTTTTTGTCTTTCTACACAAAAATAAAACTTAGAGTTAAATCAATTTAAGGATTTGCTTAACAAAAGAATCGTAAGAGTTTAAATAGACATCTTTTTTTTTTTTATATTTATTAATAAAATTTACTCATACAATACCGTCAAATTTAATATATAAGTGAAATTTACTCATTACTATATAAGTGAAATTTACTCATTACTGAATGAATTATAACGTGAAATTTTCTTTTTTTTCTTTTTTTTCATTAATTAGTAAATGCAGGTGTAGATGGCTGCCGCTGATGCAATGAGATGCCAAAATACATCAACGCCTGATAGCCACCTGCCATCGATTGGAATTTCAAGTAATGATAATGGTCCATGAAACAATAATGAAGTCGACGACAAAACATTGATCACCGACATACTTAAAATTGAATAATATAAAATGCAATCATACAGAAATGGTACACGTGACAGTTCACGTGTTATCTCATACCCACTGGTTCTTTTAAAGAGAATTATTAAGATTCATCAGATTAAAAAAAACTTTAAAAAACGATCTGGCACCAACCAAGATATAAAAAGCGGTAAATACTCTAAGCTGCAAACTTTTATTAAAATCATCATCACCAACAAAAATGAGTTCATTGTCATGCCCCGGACGAGATATGAACACCAAAGCACATAACAGCTAAAGCTATTTTGGGAGCACATATATAAAAGTTATTCGGACCACAATAAAAATGGGAAATACACAAACAAATAATTGGACAAAAGATTCTTTGGTGGTCAATGACCAATCCTTAATCTCTCCAAGGCCACATAATTCAGGGTAAAAGAAAACCATACAATTCATCCCATTACACAGCAACCTGAGCAAAGAGCCTTCTGCGGATCTGCAATAACAAGAATACAAGCTCAGTTCCTGAGAGCATAAATAAAGCAGCCTACAGCCTAACATTGCAGTGGCGAAAGTGAATTATAAAAAGGAAACTGATACTTTGCAAGGAAAATACCTCTGGAAGCTTTTTACGGAATACAACATCCAACCGTGCATCAAGGGTGTTCTCACATACAATCTTCCCATCTCGAGAAGCCAACACTACACCTCCAGAACTGAACAATCAAAAGTTATCATCAGCAAGTTCCATCATTCCACTTTCTTTCAATATATAAAAGAGAGCTGTTTGGGAAGCTAAATAGCAAGCCATATTAAATCCAAGTCCTACTTGCAATCTTCTGACAAATTTACGGGGCAGAAAGTAAATTACCAGGACGAAATATGGGGATTATTATGGGTAGGAGGAGGTGGAAGAAAGACAGTGGTGTCCACTATAATCTCTGGTGAATGAACATTTGTTTTGTCCGCATATTCCCGTGCTGCTGATTCTGAAACAGCCTCCACCAGATGTAGGTCTTCTTTCCGCAATGTAACAAAACAGCAGGCTCCTTCAGCCTGAGCAAACTCTGTGTCCCAAAATCATAATTTTTCAGTAAACCAGTGGTAATTATTAATTTATCCATGCAAGAGTGCATAAAGTTAAAGTGAACTAGAAATCATCCAGGAAGTCAGGAATCACACGAACTCATTTGTTATGAATAGAAAATGCAATCTGTTGTCAATGAAGGATATGGATCATCACCACGAATAATACTTCAAACTCGAGCCATTGCCAATTTGCCACTAGATGATAGATACGTAGGTGCACATAAAAACTGGTGAGGCAGGTTAGCCATGTCTACCATACCCTATAAGAAGTTTAACAAACCTGAATGATAAGATCTTTCAGAAGCTTTTTATAACCATGGTGACCTTGGCTCACATTCAGTAAGCTCCTGGAAGCCGCCTCCTTCATGGAGTTAACCACATCATCTTGAGCTTGAAGAACTTTAATACGAGAAAGCATTAAGCTGCATAGAGTACTCACTGCAAAAACCAATACAACAAACTGTTAGTTACCCGCATATGTGCCATTTTTGCATAGCCATAGGAGAAACAAGAAAGGAAAAGCCTCCCTTAGTGAACCCATCCTCCAACAACCCAAATTCAACAGCGAATAAACAAAGAACTCAATTTGATTGAACATACAGTCTGATTTCTTTACAATAAGATTTGTGACTCGTCCTACCCCTTCCCTGCCTACTCCAATGCCCTTTGAGCTATTCGCTTCATAAAGTAATGGTTTTGTAAATCCGATACAACAAGCCCCTAAATTTTGGGCCACATTAAAATTCATCAAGCCTCTCATGACAATAAGATTTTCCACATATTCAACTCATTTTTAACTTATGTTCAAACCAGTTTCCTCAATTTTCCACCAAATCCATAAACTTAACAAAATCATAATCTTCACCACTTCCCAACTTTCCAAACTCACTATCGACTTTCCCCATACATTGCTGATTACTAATTCCAACTCAAAATTCAACCTAACAGTAACCTGATATTTGAAACCGTACTATTGATCCATATCCATATATTCCTAACAGAATGCTCAGTGATTGTTTCGCCCATCAGGGATAAAACAATTATATGACTTTGTTGGAATGAGAAATATAAACAAAATTAGGAAGGTTTAAGTAATTATACATCTTCTTTCGGACGTCGACTTGCTTCTCTTTCTTCTCGTACCCTTGCCCTATCTTCTTCTTCTCAGCCTCACCAGCTGCAACTTCTCAATGTTGAATTCCTACAATAACAACACAAATTCGCACAAAGAATCAAACACCCGTATATATGTACAGAAACTTAATTACTATGAATTACAAAAACGGATCGAGATTAAATCGAAATTTAGGGTTAGAAAAAAAGAAGAATTGGGGAAAAAGAAGAGAGTCGTGAGAGAATTAGGAAACGTACTTCTTCGGCAGAGACGGAGATCTCGTCTGCCTTTCCTCAGCTTCTTGGCAATGAACCTCACCATCTGCTGGATCTGCTTGGAGACATCTGCGTCGTTCATTTTCGCTGATCTTTGAATCGAATCGGAGAAGATCGAGACTCTCCTCTTATCTCCGCGCAGAGCAAGTGACTGTAAGCCTTTCTCCGGTTGTGTAATTACAAACGAGAAACTACGAGGACAAAAGATCAACCGCTTTATATATGCATCGTCAATAAGCTTGAGTGATCTTTATTTTGGTTTTTTTAGTTAACTCTGAGCTGTCACTTATTTATCTTCTTTAATTTAGCGTCCTATTTTTGTATTTTTTACAATATAAATCGAACTTTTTTTCTTTCTAGGAGTGCTGCTATTTTCATCACTTCTATTTTTCTTCACTCATTTTATGTTTTCATCCACCATATAAATTTGAAAATATACCTTATTTTCCCCCATGATTATTTCTAAAATACCATTTAATTATTAATTCAAACAATTAAAAAAAGAAAAAAAGAACCATCAACCATACCCACTAACCCTCCCTCTTCCTCTTTTGTTTCTCTTCTTTTCTCTCTCTCTCTCTCTAGAAATAAGGATATATAAGTTGATTGTGGATCTACCATAAATTGATTGGGGTTCAGTCTGGACCTCCGATCATATTCCGATGAGGAGTTTTATTGCAAACCTCATCCGCTGATATAATTGACCCAATTCATGGTGGGAGGCGTTGACCAAGGGAGGAGTGGTGGGTTCGTGATGGCTGGTGGTTTCTGTACAATCTTTTATTTTTTTTCCTGATTTTTTTATTCTTTTAATTTTGAGGAAGATGGTACGACCCATATGAAGATTTAAGGATCGAGATAAGATTAACGTTGGTCATGCTAAGGAAGAAAAGGGCAAATTTCTAAAACGAACAACAAATGTTATAGAAGATTGTTCTTTGTACATTGAGGGGTCTTTTTCTTCTCGAAGGAGTGGGCCGGGCTAACCAAGTTGTCCCCTTTGTTTAAGTTCTTTTAAAATTAGCCCCAAAATGTTTCGAAAGGAAGGCAAAGTCCTTGGGAAGTATTTTGGTCACCCTCACCAACAAAGACACAGCTACTTAGATAGAATTTTTTCATGTTTAGGCAGAAAGTTTCAGGCTTGTCACTGAGAGGCACGCGGCATGAGAGTAAATTGATCATAGGTTTAGCACTTTAGAGAGAGAGAGTTGTGGGCTTGTTTAAGGACAAAGGTTCTAATGGAAGAGAGGATGGTTTAGGAGGCATTGTGGTGAGTGTTTTGGTGATTTCGTAGCTTCCTGCCTGGCGAGACTCTGGCCAAAGACTCCCGTCAATTGGCTCAAAACAAAGGAAATAAAGGAGACTTGGTAGGGATAGCACGAAACTTTTGTGTTTGCAAGTGAGAGAGAAAGCTTGCTCTTGAAGGTTGTGGGTTGTATCGTTTGGGGTATAGAGGTCTTATCATAGTCTGCTTGTGTTTCGCCCTCCAGAAACCCTAATGGTCCTTCCCAATTAGCTAAGCTTTCCTCCTCCTTTCTTCTCATCTTTCTTGACTTACTCCATGGTGAGAAAGTGAGCCCTGCGGATACCGACAAAATTAGAGATTTTGGGTGTTCCAGCTTCTTCCAACCCGCCTTAGGGAACTTCCCTTTTCACCCATCTTCTTATCTTCTCTTTCTTCCTTCCTTCCATGACCAAACTGAACTAAGGAAAGGAAGTGGGATGCGCTTACCCGGTTTTAGGGACGGCACTATCCTGCGTGCTAATATCCCTTGGTTCCTTGAAGGATTTTGGCTGGAACTTGCTCTCCCAGAACTCTTCACATGTGAATCTTTGGCTTCTTCGAGGTTTTCGCTTCAGCGAATGCCGAGGGGTTTTGCTTCCCTGTATTCAGAACAGTTCGGGCCTTTTAATATATAAAACCAAGTCATTTAATAAGTGGGCTAATTCCACCAAAATATTGAGGGCTTCATGGGCTAAAGTAATGGGTTATTTTGGTTGGGCTACCTA
>CM031921.1:22147966-22321586 GCA_018703695.1 Prunus fruticosa
CCAGCAGCATGCCCACACCCTACGATTTCATTTGCACCAACCTCATTCCAACAATGAATATGATGCTAATGAAGTTGATAAATGATACACTCACCTTCAATGCTACTTTCTTGAGTTTGTTCATTTGCCCCTGAACTGTTTCATTCTAGATAAAACAGCAATATCAAGAGGTTTATCAGATGCATCACCATCTTCTCGCATCCATGGATGATCTGCATTGCATTTTGAGTGGTTTAGTTTCATTTATAATTTACTAACACTAATCCAGGATGATTTTAACAGGTTAAAAACATGAAGAATTACCTGTATGATTGGTCCAAACATATTCCCTTCCTCGACCTAGTGACCTACATAGCCAAAGAACTACCAAAGAGAATATGTGACAATATACCAAATGACTAAGAATAATCATAGGAAACCATCTGGACTAAGCACCTTCATTCTTTTCTCTTAATCCTCCAAACTTCTTCTTGATGTTCTGTATGGCTGGTCACTTAAATGAAACTGGACCAGGAGCATCCCTCCATAATTTTCACCCTTTAATTTTGTCAATTTAAAATATGATGCCAAGGAGATAATATCATGTCATCATTCCTAAGCATGACCCCAAGCTACAACATGTGTCTAATATATAATCCCACTCTATATAAAGAAACTAGACAAAGAAATTCTCCACAGAAAAGGCCTGAAACAACTTAAAGAAATTTATGTCTCTTGCAGAAACCTAAAAGAAACTTACTTAAAACGTCAACTGCTGCAAGTCGTTCCTTAGTATCAGCTCGAAGCATTTTCTTCACAAGATCCTTGGCACTGCTAGATATGGAAGGCCAGGGATCAGATGAGAAATAAGATATGGCCCCCCAAGAATGGCATCAAAGATACCTGTTCATTCTCTTCATATGAAAGAAAAGTGAAGCTGAAAACCACTGCTAAACTGAGCAACTGTTACAAATGCGATAAACTGAAAATGGAAAATAACATAAAATTCATGCTGAGTGCTGACTTAATGCTTACTGGCAGATAATTGGATCACGAGGGAGGATGTTAAGAAAATTAATTATGTTTTTTGCTGAAAAGAAAGCCTTGTTCTTTTTCAGGATTGGATGAAGAGGATAAAACAAAGGAGCTGAAAAGTCATCGTGACACTTTTGGTCGTATCAATGAACCAGATGGCATACTGTCAAGGACATTATCCAGACATGGATGTATAAATGTATTTTGGAAGTAATATTTAGCTTTTCATAAGATTTCTACTCAGAAATCAAAAGGACTACATCATCATGGCAGCACTTAACGGAAAGGGTAAACAACCACTGTGGACTCAAAATTCTATTACTCTTCAGGGACAAAAGCCATACCTCCCAAAATGGTGGGACTCCACTAAGTAGAATGTATAGTATCACCCCTGCACTCCAAATATCAGCCTCAGCTCCATAACGCCGCAGCACTTCGGAGCAACATAATATGCACTTCCCACAAGATCCTTAAATACATCTCCTGCACTCAAAAATAAACTGTACATTTCAGCATGAAAATCCTTAAGTACATCTCATGTACATTACTTTTGAATAACTAAACCTCAAAACGAAGATGATAAGAAACAATTTCAAGTTTCAAAATTCAAAATACAATAACACATGCTAAGTTAAAGCAAGACCTGAACAATTGAACTCATTGTGAAACATAAGTAACAACACTCTGGGAAAGTGGCAACCATACCGTGCTTCTTAGTAATTCATGATTTACAAGCAGAATAGGCATGCAGGACTTTGCCCTAATTTTGGTGCAAGCATTGAACTGTAACTACTAATGTGTTGGATGCCAAACTAGAATTCTTGCCTCCAACAATGAACAATCTCCACATAAGCCTTCTAGTGGATAGAAATAAAACTCATGAAGAGAAATGTTTCAATTTCTAAACCAATGCAGTCTTCTAAAGTTGTCAACTTCAGCTCAAGTTCATCTCCTAAATGCAATGAAATAGATTCGAGACGTTCTACATGAACTATATAATAAATACAAAAATTGAAGCAAACCCAGCTCAAGTTAAAGACTGCAACTTTGGTCTTCGAAGTAGCAAAATTTAGCTGAACCATGCCATTACAAGGTAAAAAACTACTGTAAAAACAAAACTACACATGAAATTCGACAACCAAAGCTGACCTGGCTTGAAAAACACAGAGAGCCCGAAATCGGTGGCCTTGAGCGGCGAGTCGTCGTCCTTACTCAAGAGTAAGAAATTCTCCGGCTTTAAATCCCTATGCATCACCCCCATCGAATGACAGTAATGCACGACAGTGACGATCTGACGACAGAATTCGCCGCAGCTCGCTCGGAGTAATGGCCTTTAGCGATGATCCGATCGAAGAGCTCGCCGCGGCGCAGAGCTCCATGACGAGGTTAACGGAGTTCTTAGTCCTCGTAAGCTCCCTTGAGCTCGACGATGTTGCGATGGCCGGTGAGGTGGTGCATGATCTGGACCTCACGGCGGACGTCTTCGACATCGTCGTGGTTGATGAGCTTGCGGGTGGCGATGGATTTGCAGGCGAACTGCTGCTTGTTATGTTGTGGGTGACGAGGTAGGTGACGCCGAATTGGCCGCGGCCGAGCTCACGGGCAAAGGTGTAGGTCGCGCGGACGTCTTCCATGGGGCGGCCGAGGACGCGGCCGATGGGAGGCGCGGCGGAAGCAGCGGTGGTTGTGGGTGGGTGGGGCTGGGGTTTGGGTGGGGCGGGGGCATTGGGAGGGAGGACCCGAACGCCGCCGTTAGATGGGTGGTGGTGGCGAGGATCAGGTGCGGAGGAGTCTTGGCGAAGGGCAGGGCGCCGCTGCTGCAGTTGTTGCCCATTTTGGTCAATTTGGGGGTCAAGAGAGATGAAGTCTTTGAGATTTTTTTTTGGTCTTTGAGATTTTCGGACGGGGAAATGCTGGACAGCGTGTCGTTGTCAACGGCGACTTGGGTGGAGTTAGTGTCTTAAGTGTCGTGGTGGTGAAATGACTATAATGGACTTCATGCGGGGTTGACCAAAAGGTTCAGTTTTTACAGGAAGATTCATTATTATACCAAATATTATTTTTTATATTATAATAACCAGAATTTCAATAATGATAGATTTTACAAATTAGTAACTAGGATTTCAGTAATGGCATTTATTCTACTGTTCTTCAACGGAGGAATCTCCTAAATGTTGAAATTTAAGAAAACT
Source organism: Prunus fruticosa (assembly GCA_018703695.1). Lineage (NCBI taxonomy): Eukaryota > Viridiplantae > Streptophyta > Magnoliopsida > Rosales > Rosaceae > Prunus > Prunus fruticosa. The sequence goes on from CM031921.1 coordinate 22,151,173, forward strand.
GATGGGTTTCATAAAATGTCTCAAGATCAGGTTAAATATTAACACATGTATATAATCATAAAGATGTCTCAATTTGAACTTCTGTTTTCAATTTCGATAAACCGATGTCACGTGGATTATATATATTAAATTTAGTACACACCCATGATTGTAAATATTGTGAGGACTGGTACACCATACACACACTCTCCAAGGAGTGGTCCTTGCTTGCTTTATTTACCCATGTTAAAATCGTCTTCGCAATTCACAAACCAAAATCAGAACCTGGAGAAAGAAAATGATGGCATTGTATATTTCCACAAAGTTGGCCATCTGGTACAAATTACAACGTTTGAAAAAATGAATTATTTGAAGTAGCTTCTGCATGCCCTTGAATAACTACGAGGTGGTCCATTTGCATTCCCGCAACCCCCTCCTGCAAATGGGATCCTTATTTCATTCACCTAGGCATCCAATTCCACCATGTGTTGGTTGTGCTTTCATTATAAATTGTATGAAAACTACCCTGGCCAGCTCATTAAGCTGCCAAGGAAAGATAACATGTAGATATAAATAAAAGTTTAGAAATATGACGTGTGTACTGTGGTTTGATAGAATTTGTCCACATATTTGTAGATTTTATAGAATTTTGTAGTAGATTTTAGTTTTAATTTATCACCTTAAAGAAAAATTTAAAGAGAAATGACACCTTAATTTTTCTCCTTTAACATTTTAATCAATTTTTAAGGGTATTTTAATCTTTCCATTTTCAAGGGTATTTTAAAAAATGAAAAAATTATTATTAAAAAAAAAACTTAAATGTAAAAATGGTTTTTGTGTTTTAACATATTGGCCAATTTAAACAATGTGTCTTCAATTTCGCCAATTCGGTCATTGTATTTAGAACCGTTAGTCAATATTGCCATTTCGTTAAATTTGATATTGAATACACGTGATAAACCTTTTTGGTCTTTTGGAAACCTATAAACCTTTTTTAAATTAATTAAAAACTGAATTAATCTAACAATATTAAAAATTCATTAAAGTAAATCATAACATTAGAGAAAGGCTCATACCAAAATAAAATAAAATAAAACAACGGAGAGGTGGGAAGGAGGGGCATGGCCAAAGGGGGAGAGATGGAGAGAGGGGAGTGGGGCGACGATGGGATGGGCAGAGATTGGGGTGGAGATAGGTTGGAAAATCTGGGTGAGCAACTGGCTGGAATGGGGTAAATGGCTAGGGATGGTGGGGGGTAGGAGTTGTTCTTTTGAGAGGGAGAGATATATATATATATTAAGGGGTGAGGTGGATCGGAGTTGGGGTGGTGGGTTGTTGGGGAGAGAGAAGAGAGAACATGGTGGCTGGCGTTTGGGATTGCAGGTGGTGTCTTTCATTTTTTGATTTTTTAGTTTTAGTTTTGTTTTTAAAAAAAATTATTTATTTATTAAGTTAACTTTTATTTATCAATTTTAAATTGTAATCAAATAGTTATCTTTTTTTAATCAATATTTAAATATATTTAAATTATTTAAATATATTTAAATTATTTTAATATAAAATTTAACGAAAGACTAAAATACTCTTAAAAATGAATGAAAAATTAAATAGTGTTGAAGTCTCAGATGACAAATTAAGGTGACATTTCTCTTAAATTTTTCTTTAAAGTGACAAATTAAAATTAAGGTCAAAGTTCAAGTGATATTTCTATAAAAATCTCTAGAATTAAATCCAACCCAAAACCGATTAGTAATGCATGAAAAGTCTGGCGACGTTGTATACCGTTATATACTTCACTGTGGGATAGTATTCTCAAGGACAATATTGAAGGCAAAGGCAACGCGCCATACACACACAGAATAAATATTCGATGTGCATGATTAGCCAAATTCTGACCCCTCAATTAGCGCTATAGATTTAGTCACACATTTTTCCCATCTCCATTATCTGCCTCAATCACTTCTCTCATGAATTAATTAATTTATCACGTATGTTACTTTATTCCTCGAATATGTTACCATGCATGGCATATATTTCTATGTCAAAGTTCAGGAATCAATTAGGCATCAAATGATGAAATATGGTATATATATATATATAGCTAGTTACTAAGGATTTGTGTTAAAGAGGAAAGAAAGAACATGTTTATGCTTAAATCATTGAGGCAAAGGGATAGAAAGAAAGAGGATAAGCAGTGCATCATGAGCAGAGAATGCTGAGGTCTGAAAGGAAGGATGAAGGATAGAGAAAATTCTTTGATGTAATTATTTGGACAAGTTGTGTATATACCAGAACAAGCAACCATTGATCAAGATTTTGATCACAAGGAATAGCAGTCTTATTCATAGGTCATATTCCTACACACCAAGAAAGAGCGCAGAGGCTTCCTTGTGAAAGGAGATGTAGCTTCTGAGTTCTGGGTTCGATAAATATTCCTCTTGCTTCACCTCTTTACCCTTTCTTGGTAAATATTTTTTAGCAGCCCCTTAATTAAGGTTTGGAATTTTATTCATTTGAATCAAAATTCCAGTCCCCTTCTACCCATCTGATCCATATCACTTGAACCAAAAGCCACATGCATATAATATATACACTAGTTTTTTTCGTGGTCTATCTTAATAATCCTAATTCTTTTCCTAGGTGTACCACCTTTGTTGATGACTTTTTTTTAAACTCAAATCGCAAGAATTTGTTAAGCTTTTAGGGCATAGTTAGTGGTCATCTAACATCGTACGAGAACTCTAGTTTCAAAAGGTCCTGGGGTCCAAACCTCCAAACCTTATTCTCACATATTTTAATTATTTCTTGTAATATAAGGCCTTGTATTTGTCTAACATGATTCACTTGATTACAAAGCGAGATCTGGTCATTGCTTCGCTAAATATGGTACAAATAGTTAATTCTATATCCTTATATGGCAACTAGGAATGGTATTTATTGCAATCATCACTTTAATTATATGGCGAAGATGATCGATATTTTAAAAAGGAAAACGGTGTTTGGAGATTGAAAACTACATTTCAGATTCTAATTCTCTATCCATGCATGCAGCATTATTGATATTAAGCATCTTTTTATCCTGAGGGTTTAGCAACGATAAGTTTTTCTTCTATTATTGTCGTATTGTATTCTTCCCATCTATATATGACGTCCTGACTTGACGTACTTTTTTCTACTACTTGCCAACAAACACAGCTACCACCCTCCTCTTTAAAACCTACTCTCTTCTCTTCTGATCACACCCCAACTACAGTTTAAGATCTCTCCTCCTTGTTTCCCTTGTCTCCCCTGCTTCAATTCACTGATCAGTTTTTGGCAAAGCACTTTTCTTATAAGCACTTAATTTGACAATACGGGGCTCTTAGAGTAGAGCACCTTAAATCAGAGTTGGGGAAGGCTATATTGTTGCATTGGAGAATGAATGGAAAAAGGGTAGTAATATTGAGATTAGCATCAACATCCCTTCTTCCATGGCCAAAGTCAAACAGCTTGACCAAGCTGGCAAGAAATCCAGCAATGGAGGAGGAGGCTTCTCCTTTAAGGCTTGGGTGTTGAAAGTCTGGGAATTTGCCAAAGAAGATAGCAACAGAGTGAAGTTCTCTTTGAAAGTAGGGCTGGCTGTGCTTCTTGTGTCTTTGCTTATACTCTTCCGAGCACCTTATGAAGTTTTTGGCACCAATATCATTTGGTCCATTCTCACTGTTGCCATCATGTTCGAATACACAGTTGGTATGTACACATGCACATACAATTTTCTCCATGCATGCACACATATTATAAATTCATGTTAGTTCATCCCTCGCATGAATGAAGATCTGACATTAATTCTGGTATTCGGCATGGGTTGTGATTGGCTGGTACTGGGCACCAATCTACAATACTTAACCAAATACCTAGGATATGCCATCTACTTGGTTGATATATATAAGGTAATATTGACCAAATATGAACTTAGTATGTACAAAATATGCGTTGAATATCTACGATATCACGTTATGTCGATTGTGATTTATATATAAGCTATATATTGTATGAAGCTGTAATTAAATTCTATTTCTAGGTGCAACATTTAACAGAGGCTTCAACCGAGCTCTTGGGAGTTTGCTTGCTGGAATATTGGCCATTGGTGTTGCTCAAATAGCCCTAAGCTCTGGCCATATAGCTGAACCCATCATCATCGGCATTAGCATCTTCATAATTGGTAAGCCACACATAAATTTCCCAAATGATCACAAAAGCCACATATAAAGAGATCAAATTATCAGACACTTCAATTCTTGTTGGATATGATTCATTTTGTGCAGGAACAATTACTTCGTTCTTGAAACTGTGGCCATCACTTGTGCCATATGAGTACGGTTTCAGGGTCGTACTTTTCACCTATTGTTTGATTGTGGTTTCCGGGTACCGAATATCGATGGGAAATCCGATGAGGACTGCCATGGATCGACTCTACTCCATCGCCATCGGAGGGTTTGTAGCAGTCTTGGTGAATGTGCTTGTTTGCCCTATTTGGGCTGGTGAGCAGTTGCATAAGGAGCTAGTCAACAGCTTTGACTCAGTGGCTGCCTCACTTGAAGGTCACATTTTAATACTTCAAATTTTACGTGTCAAACGATGATTGAACCAATACTAGAGTTCTAATTTATCTCGAAATAATTTTCAGAATGTGTTGGGAAATATTTAGAAGATGATGGGTCAGACCACCCTGAATTCTCCAAAACTGTCATGGATGAGTTTCCAGATGAGCCTGCTTATAGGAAATGCCGAAGCACATTGAACTCATCAGCAAAACTGGAGGCCTTGGTACTGAGTTTCTTCTTTAACTTTGTCCATAATTAAGATTTAAAACCTCTAAGCCATCATTAGCCCCATGCCCTGCAAAACTAATCCTGTTTTTGCATATTTTAAATACAAGGCTGTCTCGGCAAAGTGGGAGCCACCTCACGGCAGATTCAGGCACTTCTTCTATCCCTGGACAGAATATGTCAAGGTGGCAGCTGTTTTAAGGTATTGTGCTTATGAGGTTATGGCTCTTCATGGTGTTTTGCACTCTGAGATTCAGGTATATATTCTCTCCTTCTCTCTCCCTCCCCACGTGTATACTTGAAGCCTTCGCGTCTTATTTTTCAAAAGGTCTACATATAAAGCATAACCAAATGGGAATCAAAAACCCCTTTCCAATTCCAACGGTTGGAAAAAGAGGGTAATATATGTGTTTTCAATCGTAAACTACATTGATAGTGTCAAGCATACAAAATGTTCGATCTACCCCCACCATCATATTCCTAGTGATTTCATCCAATATGTCACTTTTGAGGGCATCTTGGTCATTTCACGCTATTTTCTTCAAGAAAAAGTGACTCTTTAAGTGTCATTTGGGAAACTCACGTATTAGCTAAAAAATGGTTTGAGGATTAAATTGAAATTATCGACATAGCCTACCGAGAAATGGCATAATAATAAAAACAAAAACAAAAAGTTTCAGGAATCTACAAATTAGAACTTATTTCAGCGGTCGGTATTTTTCGGAGCTGGCGAATATTTGGAAAGAATGAATTGAGCTGGGAATAAAATTATGCAAGTTATACGATGTGTTTATTCTCTTGTTGGTGTCCAATGTTTAGGGACCAGGAATTAAGAATAGAACCAGAATATTAATTATTAATTATAAGTCTCGAGCATATAAGAGATTCCTATGACCTGATTCGCAAGTGAATTTCTTCAGACAAAAAAAGATGTTATGAGAATACAAACTGAAGAAAAAGACTCTTTTCTAAATTTATTTTTCCTCTCTTTGTTCTTCCATAATACATAACATCCCATCAGAATTACAATTAGTTTGTATAAATCTTTCACTGGTTTGGTGTTTTAGGCACCGTACAACCTCCGGATTACATTCCAGTCGGAGATTCGGGAGGCCACAAGCCAGGCTGCAGAGCTGGTAAGGAGTTTGGGGCAGGACATAAGCAGCATGAAAAGGAGCGCCAGAAACTCTCTGCTCAAGAAGGTTCACAGCTCCACAGAGCGGCTCCAGCGTGCCATAGACGTACACTCTTATCTCCTCACATCCACTTGTGAACCCCCAGACACCACCAACTTCTCCAAGCCACTCCCCAGGCTCTCTCAGACCTTAACAAACACCTTCTCCGACCTCCCGAACCAACTGGCTGATCTCGACAGCAGCAACAGCCTCGAAACGAACTCCAGCCAGCAGCTGAACCCAAGCACACCGCAGCAGACGGAATCTAATTACCATGAGCTGATGAGGAAGCAGTCAAGGAGGCTGCATTATTCGTGGCCGCCGCTACAGGTTGACACTTTTGAAGAGGAGGGTTCTGCAGGGGACTTCCTGCCTAGGATGAAGGCATTGGAAAGCACTGCAGCATTGTCACTGGCCACCTTCACGTCCTTGCTGATAGAGTTTGTGGCCAGGCTTGATCACTTGGTTGAGGCAGTTGATGAGCTTTCTAAACTGGCCAAGTTCTGACACGGCATGCATGAGCACTTGTACACGAGAAAATGTCCACTACCTATACGAGATCTTATATGAAAATAATCATGTAAAAACATGCTACAGTTTCAAGAAAAGGAAGGTCCCAAAATAAGTTCGAGATTTTGGACTTGTTTAAAGGGCTATGAAAGTTTTTTCGGGTGCAAATGAGGGCAGACGGTCCAAAGGATTATTTGTAATACTTCTTTAACAGGTTTTGTTGGATTTCTTTGTACTTTTCATAGTTACTACTGCTTGTGATTTTCAACAGCACCAACATGGCAACGAAAGGGTCAACGCATTTGCAAAATATTGAAAACATAATTTTACCAATCTTATATCAGGATTTAGGAGCAGCCTCATTTTAAATGCGATCAAGGGTGGCGGGTATCCTTTCAAATTGAGCAGTCTCATGACAAATATAACCATTCAATTCTACAATTTTTTTTCTTTTCACACAAGCGATACTGGGGTGGGAGGATTTTAACACAAAACCTCGGGTGCAAGGTTCTAAACCACTTGAACTACAAGCCCCTTGTAATCCAATTCTACATTGATTATGGCTCATATTGCAGTGTCACGTGTCATGACATACTTTGTACCCAATATTAATGGCTGTAAAGTTTTTTAAGCTCAAAAAGCTTTTCAAGCTCAGAGATCGGAATACTTTCATCAGCCTAAAACAACTCTAAATTAACTCTAAATAAGCATTTAACAAGAAGAATCAGCACAGAATTCATCCTCAAAATTGGTAATTAAATTGCAAGTCAAATAAGCAACCAAAGCAAACCAAACAGTGCAAAAGGATATATGATCTCAGTAAAAGGCTTTTATTGCACCAGAACGTCTGACAAACTGACTGACCCTACAGGCAGTATAACCTGTATTCACAACAAACTGCTGGACAGACACTCATAAAATATTTACAGGAAAGAACACCAAAGACCAAACTCAAATTGCTAACCAACCACTGCCCTACCTTGATATACCCCAAACTGTTACACTAAGGTCTTTTAAGCACTTATGGGTTCTCTCCATTAGAACCAATGAATGAGAACAACTTCTTCTACATATATCAAAGCCACTAATAAACAACAAACTAGGAAACGAAGGACACAGACATGCTGACCTGCTGAGAAACTCTGCCAACCACCGAGACCGAATCAAATAAAAAGGGTGAGAAATAGCCTCACATCCAGTTCTGAGGCATCATGTAGGATTTCTTTGGCCCAGATGAATTACTCCCCCTGCTGTTCGCTTTGGAGTCTGAACTGCCTGCCAGCAGAGCCATCAGACTTCCCCCATGCACCCTGCCTTCTGGAACGAGGACTGGGGCTGAAGATTGACCAGCTTGTTTCAAGTCGGAACAAGTTCCGGTTGCTGAAGTCCGTATGCTGCTCCCAATATTCATCACATCAACATTCATGTCGTCTGCAGTGGCTACTTCTTTCATCTTGTCCGACTTCCCAAGTTTAGGGTCTTGGACCATGGGTCCCAAAGTAATACCTCCATGAACCCTCTTATCCTGAACCAGACCACTATGGAGTGCACAGAGGCCTGTCTTCCCCCTTGCAAATGAGTTACAAGGACCAGTAGCTTGGCCGCCATAAACTGATCCAGGATGTCCCCAAGAGCATCTCTTTCCTCCACCATGTGCCTTACAGAAGTCAGTGCTGCCTTGTGCACTCTTACCGCATCCTTCAGACTTGCATCTCTTTCCCCCACCATGTCGGACACAGTAGTCAGTTCGTCCCCTTGCACTCTTTGTGCACTCAGGCATGGCACATCGCTTTCACCCCCATGTGCCACACAGAAGTTGGTACCACCATGCACACTCTTTGTACAATGTCCACCACCTTGGAATGCACACCTTTTCCCCCCACCATGGCCTTTGCAATAGGGCGTGCTCCCTTCAGCTCCCTTGGTGCAACCTGGGGCAGTGCACCGCTTCCCCCCACCATGAGCCTTACAGAACATCGTGCTCCCTTGTGCCCCTTTTGTGCATCCTATAGCTTGGCATCGACGGCCACCACCATGTGAGATGCAAAGGCCTGAGAGGCCTTCTGCACTCTTTGTGCAATTTTCCCTTTGACATCTCTTGCCACCACCATGCCTGATACACAATCCTGATTTCCCTCTGGCAGCTCGAGTGCAACCTTCATGACTGCACCTCCGACCACCACCATGGGCAATACAAAAATCAGTGCGTCCTTCTGCACTCTTTGTACACCCAAGGAATTCACATCGCCGACCACCACCATGGGCCTTGCAGTACACTGTTCGGCCCTCAGCACCCTTATGGCAGCCAGATCTCTGACACCTCCTACCACCACCATGAGATATGCAGCGGCCAGAAGCACCTCTGGCTCCCTTTCCACATCCCTCAACCTGGCATGTCTTTGAATTTGAGCTGCGATGCTGTGACTGTTGCTTCTGTGTCATCCCAGAACTGCAGCTGACTGAGCTATTTGGTGTGGTTAATATGCTTGATGAGAGCTCGGGAACAATAGCAGGGGAATCAATCTTTTGTGGAACCTGTTTGAAAAGGAAGCTCGCCCCTGGGTTGAATGAAGTCTGCAATGGTTGTATGGCAATCCCTCGCTTCCAATGGAATGGAGTTGATCCTTCATCTGCATTTTGGGCCCCACCAGCCGCCAATGCCATCTCCATGCCTGAAAGAGCCGAAGTGGAACTTGGATTGACACTAGTGATTTCAGATTCAGCCAGCCCAGTTGAGAGACTTAACTCCAAGTCAACCTTGGGCTGCAGTTCCTGTGCGCGCAGCTTTGAATTAGCAGGTTTCTTCGGGCTGGGTACCTTTTCATTTCCAAGATGCAATGCAAAGTCCAATTCAAAATCCATCGAGGACTCCTCATCTGTTTCTTTGGCTGAGGACATTGTAGTGCCAGCAGTAGCTGAGCTCCCCTTGCTGTCTGAGGAACTTGTTGAACGGCCAAGCCCAAGAGACAGTGAAGAGCCAACATGCTCGGTCAAAGATCCACCAATCGAACTCCACTTCCGTTTGATTCCTTGCGAGCTTGACATGTAAGCCATTGAAGAACCAGGGGAATTGAGCCGTAAGATAGTATCCGCACAAGACTCACTTCCAGCTCCCCTAACTTGCATTGAGTTGCCCACAATATTGAAGGCATTTGAAGAAAAATTAGCAGCAAAACCCAAGTTCTGCAACCTATTGTCCATAAGTAACGACTAAATTGAATAATATACAAAGACCTAAATCAAATTGCAACAAAACAGTCTACCAACTTCCGGGCTAATTAAATTTATCTACAAAACTAGAGTTAGATGTCTCTAAAAGAGTACATCCCACCCCCACTAACAAATCCTGACGTATCACGCCGATCCATTTCCTAGAAGGAAATTTAAACCAAACTTTCACTAATCAGTTGCAGCAGCAGTAGATGAATCTTAGAAGACTTGTCTTTATAGCATCATTATGGCAATCAATCATCCTGCTCCAAAACAAACCAGAGTATTAGAGTTAAGAATTATCAAGCTCATGTAACCAAAATGTCACAGATGACAAAACCACCCACTGGAAAAAAGTTATTTACAGTTCCAAGTATAAGAAAATCTTCAAGCAGTAGAAATCTAGGGAAAAACAAAACAGGTAGTAATAAGAAGAACCTTGAAAAACAGTTCAATCTCCTTCAAAATGAGAAGAAAGGAAGATCATGTAAAGCAGTGAAAGAAACCAGCGCCCCGGAAATCTACAAAGAAACAAAAACAGGTAATCATAAGAAGAAGAGCATGCAGTAATAATATAGACAGTTACGACTGAACAAATACAGTACTTTTGCAGAATTGGTTGACAGGCAAGCAACCATAAGGAGGATGTTAAAAAGGAAAAAAAAAAAAATCAACACAATTAATGCTCACATGACAGCTCAAATACAGGCAAGAAAATATCAATTAATGCAAACAAAAAATATTTGCTCAGCCAGAATAATAAATACAATAAATGACATTTTGGGAGTTTCCACCTTACAAAGAAACTATAGGAATTGGCTTTTAAAACTCCCAACCTTTTTTTTAAGGAAACAATTAGAAAAGATATAGGAACCGATATATACAAATTTGGGTATGCAAATTAAATGGGGTTTGAATTTCCAACAACGTGAATACTCCCAGACCAGATTCAAACACATGAAGTCTGAAACAAGTAAAAGAGCCAAAACAGGACAAATCACCAGAAGAAGTGACCCTTAAAATCATATCAGTTGGGAACACTGGCACCAACCTGGGTTCGACCAGTAACTCAGTTAATCGAATTAACACCGAGAATAATCTATTTCATTCTAAACCATCAAAAGAAATAAATAACAGAGATCTAAAGAACATTGTGCATATAAAATTCAACATAATTTCCAGTGAATTAGCTGAAAACAAATTGAAAGGTAGAGGACTGAAAACTAATTTGAACAAATACCGATTAAAACTTCCAGAAAAAAGGAAAAAGAAAAGGCAAACCATGAGGAAATATAGAAAAATCTCATTTTGACGACAGATTTGTTATACAAATGTCATGCCAATAACAAATCTAGAAGAATCATGTAAATTCATTCTGTGTTTAAAGAAAAAAATCGAGAAAAAGAGAAACTAAATCAACAGAGCGCAAGCTATGCTATGCTCGGTTTGGCAGACAAGAAAGTTAATTCATAACACTTCTTTTCTCGAAACCAGAAACTTCAACTCACTTAGCCAAACAGTTGCTTAATCTAACATCTCAAAATCAACTTCCTTCAAAATAAATAAAGAAAACAAATTAAGAACAAAACCGATCAAATGAAAGCAAAGCTCTTCAAATCCTTTCAATTCATTCGGTACCAAAACAATCCAAACGAAACTGAATTGCAAGAAATTGGAACAAAAAGCCCGAGAACAACTTGAATAACAGAGTTGAAGCATCACCGTAACAACACGATTTGAGATTTAGCAACGAAAAAGTTCGCAGAAATTACCTCAAGTTTGGATTTGGATGTGGATTTGATTGGCTTGGGTTTGGCGGTGCGAAGAAGGTGTTAGGGTTTTAGGGCTCGAGAGGCGCCGGCTGGAGAGTGGAAGAGTCGGCGAGAAAGAGAGAGATAGAGAGATGCGGAAATGACGAAGCAAGAGGTGGAGGGTGCTCTTGTTATTAAGAAAAGGAGTGAGGCACGTGGAAAAACAGACTGTGGGTTGTGAATCGATAACCAGGGTTACTTGTCAGAGACACAATCATGGTAATCAACGGTTGCCATTTTTTACACACTAGTTTCCTCATCGGTTTTTTTCTTCCAAGTTTCCATTTATATTTTTCTTTTCTTCCTTTTTTTCTTCTAAGTTTCCATTTATATTTTACTTTTCTTCCTTTTTTTCTTCTAAGTTTCCATTTATATTTTACTTTTCTTCCTTTTTTTCTTCTAAGTTTCCATTTATATTTTTCTTTTCTTCCTTTTTTTTTTTTCTAAACTTCCACTTATTTTTTTGCTGTAAAAAAAAATTCCATTTGTAGTATTGGTGTTGACTCTTTACATACCATTTTTTTGGACGAAAATTAGATAATGTTGTGTGCATTTTTTATCAATTACGTAACATGTTGATGTGGCAGCATAAGGACAATAATGAGCTACGTGAGTTGGCATTGCCATTACTATATCACTCTACTAAGTAAATGATGTGGCGTAAGGATGGTAAAGGTATCAGATGGATTGTGATTGTAATTATCATCTTACGTTGTCACGTAAATAATGACTCTATCAAGTATATTAGGTTGCGATAATATTTCTTACTTATTGAAACAACAAAAAACCGCAATATAGAGTACTTGCAAATGTCAACAAAAACAAATGTACCACGTATTACTAAATTTAAAATGCAAACAATTAATACTCTGAATTACAGTAGTTAACTAGAAAAATATATATGTATAGAATATATTTTCACTTTAACAAACACAAGTATATACAAGACGGAGAGTACTATCTTCACACATGTGGCCCCTTTAAGACGAGACCCTCGAGGGCAATGTGGAAAAAGATATCTCAACCCTAGCATTGTATCCAATTCTCACAAATTAATGTCTAAATTCTAAATAGTGAACTCATGACTTTGTACATGTAGTATAACTTAGATGAATTCTGAATATAGGCCCTTCTAAATAATACGTTGGGGGCGGAATTAGAACTGTAAGGTTGAGAAGGCCAAAATATAAAATACAAGTATATTAAATATATAAATGTTCAAGAGAGTTACATATTAGAGCTAAATATTTCTAACTTAGTAAAGTCTAATTTGTTTTAGATGGATTGTTAACTTAAACTACAACTTGAATTACTAGGCGTATTATTTGTCATGCATATCCAAATGATGTGTGGAATGTTCACACCACCATGTATAAGTGTATGTTGAATTTGGTTTGTGTAAAGAGTCATTTACAATAATTTACGAATTTCCTCGTCTCATCCAAAATCAAATGTCAAAGTTCTAATTGTTAATTTATCACTAAACATGTTTAAACTTGTCATCTTAAGTGTTATTATACAATAAAGGTTAACATAGAGCCAAGAAAAAAGGTTGTTAATTTTGTTTAGCATTATTGGGGGTGGAAATTCAAGTGTTTAATAATATACAAAGTGGAAGCACAAATCCTAATTTAAACTACTAGAAGTCACAACATTAATTAAAATATAAATATAACCTTAATCTTCTTGGTTAGAATTTAACCTAACAATCAAATAAATTTATATGTGAAATTAACAAAGTGTTCGTTGGCATAGTATTCCCTTTCAAGGGTATACTATTTAACAATAAAAATAAATGTTGTGAAGTTTACTTCGAAAGGTAAAATTTGAAGTTTGTAATCAATTACGATTTAAGACGAATTAAGTGGGTTATTAGTTTTAACTTTTGAATTGAATTTAACCATAAAAACAAGACTAATACATTCACTTGATTCGTCTTAAATCGTCCTAGTTAATTTAACTGTTGAAATCAGTTAAGTGTTTAATAACATTCAAGTAATAATAAAGTCACTCGGAGTGAACATATTTCCATAAAACTATGTCGTCCATATCATATTTGAAAACAACCATGGCTCTTTTCATGAACCATACGCATTGCCTATGTTGTTTGTTGTAGAAAAATGAATGGATGCAAATTCCATATTATAAATCACCTCCAAAATACTATAATAGCATAATAAACTGAATCAAATACAATTTTCTCCAATAAAAGTACGCAAATTTTTTGGACTGAATTAAGCAATTAAGATTTTTTTAGTCAATACTTAAGCAATTAAGATTGGGACAAAGAGTAGGCAGAATCGGGGTCAGACTGTATCTTCCCTGATATATTTCTTCTAATATTTAATAAAACTCCCTTCTATTATAAAAGATAATAGAATAATTGAACAATTCAAAGCCCTAGCGAGTGGTGACTAATTAACCATGGTTAGTTTTTAAACCAAAGGTACACTAGATGGGTTGGTATAGATGGGGAGGGCAGATAACGATGAATGAGTACAGGTTTTACGCACAAGTACGTCAAACCGCCGCATGGAGCCAAAAAGGTCATTTGGCGGTAACGTTAGTTTAGTTTTTTGTGTGTGCGTTTCGATGCGAAAAGCTTTGGGCTTCGGGACCAGCGATTAACGACGTCGTGTGGCGATACGAAATCGAGAGATAATTGGCCTCTACACGTCATCGCTGACGTGACCCCTTTGTTTTTCGTGTCAGCAGCGGCTCGTCACCGCTCTTTGTGCACCTCTTCCTCCTCCTCCTCGTGTGGGGGCCCCACACGCTTAAAATCCTGGAGACAAACCGCGGACGGTTTTCGCTCTCGCGGTTTCCAGTTTAATAACGCGACATTGGCGGTTAACCTAGGAAAAGGCCTATCCACGCGCTAGGATAGCCGCGTAACTTAACACCTTTCTGCAAAGACCAAATTGCATTTTAATACTAATTTTTCATTTTAGTTCATGCAATGTTAATTTTGGCAATTTCGATCATGCATCTTTATTTAGTGTACAGTCAAACTTTTACAAAAAATCAAAATCTTATGTTTTAAGTTGACTGCAAATGTTTGGAGTGGCAAAAATACCCTCAAAGCACTTATAGCAGTTAGTACCTTGCCATGATAAGGGGACTAGAGCAGTTACTATTCATATGAATAGTGATTGTCATTACAAAAAGCAATGTTGGTTTCCAGCAGTCGCCATGGCAAAGGGCAAACACTATTTATTATTATTTTTTTCACAAAATTATTTATCTAAATAATTAATTTGAACAATATTTTCGGATAATTAATTTGGACAATAATTAATTGTTCACAAAATCCCCTACCTCGAGTCCAGCCTGTGCTGCTAGACTTGCTCTCACTTGCAATGGGGGCATATTACCATATTGCATTCTATTATTAGTTTGATAAAGTATACAATTTGGAAGTAAAAGATTAAAAATAGAAAATGAGTAAGACAATAGAGACATTTTTTACAAAGCAATTTGGGAGAGAAGATGTTCGAATACAGAATCATGTGTGTTGGGGTAAATTTCTACAATGACCAATTTTCGGAGAAAGAAAGTAGAAGGTGATTACCCCCGACGTAGAAGTTCCAAAACCAAATTCTTAAAAAATCCTAAAAGAGCTTGATATTTACCTACAGTTGGGAAAATGCTCCGCAGAAAGAGTGGTGCTGGCTGCTGAGACAAGATCAAGCGCATTTTATTTAAATTTTTTTGGCCCAAAAAAGTCAAAATTTTCTTCGTCTCTTTAACCATTCAATTATTCAAAAAGGTCAAGAATTTATTCCCTTATCTTATTTTTATCCGCCACACGATCTTGACACGTAAGAATCTAGAATTGAGTTTTGTACCGTCAGATCACGTTTGGTGGTGGTCCGTGGGAGTGCACGAAGTTCCATCACCGACCTTTATAAGGATTGGTCAGACATGTAAATTAACGTACCTTCTAAAGTACCTTTCGAACAATAACCTAACCTCCTTTTCATGCATCATTTGAGATACCTAGATTAGCACAAAAACTTTTCATTAAAATACAATATTAGTCTGATATCACACGAAATATTTCTACTAATTAATGATATCTGGCTCAAATCTCAACAACGAATATAAATGCAGTGAATTAAATACCAATTATGTAAATGTTATCTTCATAAGAAATGCGATCAATAATGTGATCAGTAAATTTAATTCTTAAAATCGGAGTAAATGCATGCACGTGTTTATTTCTTGATTAAACAAGTCTAAACACCATTCATGTTCATGTTCCACTTCATGGTTTCACAGTTTTGATGATCTCTTTTTTAGGATTAGAAAAGGTCGAGGTGCTTTGATCAGACTTCCAAGGAAGAATATGCTCTCACATATTCGGCTCCTACGGGTACACGTGTGAAGATGAGACCAATTAAGCAATAAAAACAAGAACAGCTTTATTCTAAATAAGAAATAAAATATATTCATTATTATCGTTGTTGCGGCATTGCATTTGCATGCCTGTCCGCGTCTCATTCTAGGGACAAACCCTGCATATGCACAATGGCCCCACAAAATCTTCTGGCTTCAAAATTCGTTCAATTATAGCGAAGGTGAAAGGGTGTAGTGCACGTAACACACTTTTATTTTATTTATTATAACATAGTAACTACAATAATCCGAAGTCATTGATTTTGTTGAAGAATTTAAACCCCTAGATCCGAAACTTGTATAAAACTCCGCACCTGCCGGATTACGTTAATAGGGATGTTAAATATATGATAAAGTTACTCATAATATTTTTTTATATCAAATCTTGGGAGAAAATGTTAGTTGGGTTTGATTCCCATTTCCCGCAGCCTTAATAGAATTAACTCAACCTATAATGGGACAATTGAATTTTAAAAAAAAACAAAAAGAAGAATCCACTGATAGATCAATTAGAAATGGGATTTAAAAGGACATAAACATGTTGAGTAAACACCCCTATCATCCTCCCCCCAAATACAAAAAAAGAGTGATTATTGAAGCAAGTGTTTAAAATGATGGTAATTAGAACAAAAGGAAAGGGGCCAGAATTATATATTATGATATTTGTATGAATGAACTGAAGAGGGAAAAAGTGGAGCATTTGAGAGACAGATGAGGGCAGTAGCCGTACGGAGCCAAAGTGGAAAGGAAGGCTCATGAAAAAAGTAGGGCAGAGAGAGTGGGATTTGTCTGCCTCCACAATCATCCTTTTTCAGGACTTTTGATTCTCCCTGAAAAAGCTTCAACTGATGGGTTAGGCTGTGCCACGTTCATTGAATTTTTGCTACTTTTTTCATCTCTCAAAATAATATCTTCAATTTTCAATCCCCCTCCCCCACCCTACAAAGTACAACCCCAAAACACCAAAAAAAGGTTCCACAAATCAAAATGAAATTAAAATTCAACATGACTTTATTTTAGCTGCACAACTCATAATCTTTTTCCTTGCTAATTTGCAAAGCACAGAATCAAAGTTTGTACCTCGTCAACTGATCAAGCAGAGCCAGTATGGCAATAATTACAATCAACCAAAATTCTAAACAATGGCTACAATCAACTACAAGTTCATAGCAATGTATTTCTGAGTTCTGATCAACCAAAAAAAAATTGTGGGGATCTTTTTTACCTTTAAGTTACTATCTCAACCAATGTTACGGCAGCAAAGACGAGAAAAAGAACACCTCCGATGTAGGCAATGGCCTGCGGAAGGAAACAGAAAACGACTGTAATTTATTTTCTGTGCGTTTATTTATACCATTGATTAAAGAAAGAAACTACTTAGTGTGCAAGTCATTTCCAAGGGCAAGATGATGCATGGCCATCAATCAAGATACAATACAATGTATTGTTACTTTGTTAGCTGTGGGGTTCAATGTGGTAAGATAAGAAAATTCCTTTTTTAACCAGTGTAGGCCAACTGCCCGTAGTTCAACCTGGGAAAGTGTCGAGGCATAAAATTGATCTGCTTAATGAACTTGCTAGTCTAAAGAACCTTTTGAAAAGCATGCAGAGCACGATGCTGTTGACCTATTTATGGTCGCCACATAATTTTGATACTTATATTCTCAGGGTACAGAATGCCTAAACAAAGAATTCCACAGGCTATATTCCGTAGAATTCAAACCAATCCTTCATTGCACTATTATTTTCTACTTAAGAAGAGAATAGCAGAAGTCAAAAAAAGCAGACAAGAAGTTTTGAAAGAGCTTTGTATCGAGATAGATTGAGGAAAATTCAGGGCCAATTCAGCATCTTTAATCATCTTTTTCTACTTTTAGTGTTAGCAGTGTGAAGTTTTATGTCTTATGCTTGTTCAAAACAACTAACATGCTGTCAACTCCAAGCGACACGATATTCATTGGCCATAAAGGTTGAAGTTTTTTCCCAATTGGATTGATGTGTCCAGTGGAAAAACTCTACATAATAACATAATCACATGATGGTTCTGCTTTACAAAATCAACTTCACAGAGGATGCGTATTGGCAAATGAGTGAAAGGTTAAAAGTTCAGTTTTACCTTCTCTGATAAGAATGTGCCCAGTAAAGAACCTCCTAAAACAGCAAGCTACACACCAAAAAGAAAAAGAAAAGAAAAAGGGAAAAATAGGTTAGGCACCCCACATATATATTACACACATGAGTGAGAAAACTTAATCCGATTCAAAAGGGAAAAAAATTGATTTGAATTAAAATGATACAAATGCAACAAATAGTTGATTTGCAGAACCATGACTTTTAATAACTTCAAAGAGCACCTTCAGAAAGCCAATAGCTAAATAAATAAATTTGCACTTGTGACTGATGTAGTAAAAATATTGGATTAAATTATTTTACAATTAAAGAAGAATTACCAAAGTTGCAACACCATGACCAGCTAGTGCTCCTCCGATGACTCCAAGGGGTGAAGAGGCTGCAGCAAGTGCTGCATATGAAACAAAATATTGTCTTATTAAGATAAGTTTTTTTAAATTTTATAAAAGGGAGAATGTATCTACAAAATTGTGGGACCCAAGTGCCCATGTAATTGATCCAGACTTTCTCACCATCTCAAAATAACATTTTAAAGCAGTGTGCTGAGCAGGTAAATAGACCATAAATAAAATGTGAATTAAATAATCAACAACACATCAAAATTTAGATGCATTCACTCTCACATTCCTATTACTAAGCCAGTTAATTTGTTCTTTAGAATGTGAAATTTTGACACTTCCATTATCTTATGTAGTACTTGACTTTTACATGTTGCAATGAGCTAATTTTCTGTTCTTTTATTTGTAAGTAACAATATCGTCATTCAAATGCATCGGAAACTGAGCAACAAATTGACATATTAGCCATTCTCAGCACAAAATGCTAGCTCCATTCTTATCCAAAGAACCTTCAAGTTTCGATACCCTAACTTGTACTCTCTCCAGAGCAACAGGAAAAGGAAAATAATAGTGAAGTCAACCATTAACTGTGATGAGCTGTTCATATATACAAGGAAACAAAAGAAGAGTTAAATTATGAATTCACATTTAAGATGAACTCAGTTAGTGAACCAATTTTCATAATTTTGTATATTCATTTTAGAATATGAAGATTTGACCTCCATTTTCTTATCTAGTACTTGACTTTTACAATGTTGCAATGAGTTTGTTTTTGTTCTTTTATTAGCTATAGATTCACTAAATGCTAGCTCCATTGTCGTTATCCAAACAAGCTCTTTAATTTCAAGATATCCTGTTACTCTTCCTAGGCTAAAAGAAAAGGAAAATCAAAGTGTGATATTTCATTAGGGGAAGAACTATCACCGAACATTGAAACATATAACACGAAAGGATGGTTTCTTTATTTAATAGTAACTTCACAACCAAGTATAAATAAAATCTAATAACACGGGATCTTGATCAACTCACCTATTGTAGAGAAAAATGATTTGTCTCCCCATTCAGCAACAAAAACTAAGAGGAACGTGCTAATGACAGTGCTAGCAGCAGCTAATATTCCAGCACCATTTCCTGAAAATTTGGAAACAGCTAGCTCTGCCTGATTTAATGAATATATGAAAATAAGATTAACCCTTACAAGGAAATGTGGCTTCAAAAGGAAAAAAAAGATGAAGTAAAAAAAAATCGGTCTTGATATATCCATGGTAATTTGCATATGAAAAAACTATAGTATTACCTCCCTTTGTTCATCTTCTGCCTTCAAACTGTCACTTGAGGTGGCATCAAGCAAAGTTGAAACTCCAAAATAAACCTGAAATTGCTTACATTTAATAGTTCTCCTGGAGAAGGATTTTTGTTTTGTTTTAATGGATGCTTATAAGCAAGCATTGTAGTTCGGTTATTCTGGTTTAAGAATCAAAAGATAGAATTACCAAAAGGAGAACTGCAGCAATATCGTCAATGGGTAGATCAGTCTCACCAAACCTGTGATTAAAGACCATATCCGAGTGATCACAAACAATTATAATACCATTACTTCATACAAATTAGATAGACAGATCCAAGTGAAATTTATTAGATAGGATCATTAAGAGCCTCAGGGACCCAAGAATTATATGAATACCAACTAAGAAAACATTACCAAAGACTTATGTATAGCATTTGGAAATTTCCGGCCACAAATTATTTTAACCAAGCATAAATAACACATCCGCCCAAACTTTAGATGATAAAAAAAAATATATTATTGCTGTGACACAATTAATTTACCACGTGAAAACATGCTTTATAAAGAACAATTAACTAGATTATTCAATTCAAGGATTTCATCGTTATAGTAGGACACGCCCAAAATCCCTACTGAAATGCAAATCTCAAATACCTGAATGGTAGGATTTCATCGACGTAGTGAAAAGTTCGTCCAAGAACAACAGATATGATGGTCATTGCCCTGTAAGTAAGCAAATCTAAGTTTAAGGATATGGTGCAACTACACAATCAATAGTTCTTGATAATATAAATCACCTTTATAAGGCATGTGTGTGTGTGTTTGATAGAACCCAACAACCTTCATAATCACCATGATTGCAAGAAATGGGTTTGGCCAAAACACAATTACTCGATTGATAAGATTTGAAATGCTATGCACTGCTATCAGCTTTCAAAAGTATCATTTTGCCATGTGGATTCATACTTTAACTAAAAGTCACAATTTGACCTTTTATTGCAATGTTCACACACTCTTTGCCAAGGTAGACTGGTAGAGGTTGGTTTCCCCTATTTACTTACATGGATGTCCAGTTGTCTTATCATGTAGTAACTTGACGTAACATATTGCTGATTCTTCTTAGTACTTATGATAAAAAACACAAAATAGAAGTCGATTATGCAAAAGAACATCTGTATCACCATGCACAAACAGAATAACATACGCAAGTGCACCAAAGGTCCCAATAAAAACAACAGGAGCAGAATTCCTAGCCGCTAAAAGTGCCTGCAGAAAACAGCAAAAGTCATAATTATATGCGATCAAAGCATTCTATCTTTAACGTAATGCTAAAAATATTATATACATATGTCAAGTTGTCAACTATGAGAGTTTATGTAGAATTAGGTTGATCCTTAAGTCATTACTCATTAGTATCTCTCTCCTTTAATCCTACCTTTTTCATTAGGATGGGGCAAAATTTGATACATCAGTTGATAAGACAATTGGGAGACAAATAAGGAAGATGAAATTTCTGACTCGCTGATGTGTATGGTATACAAATAGTCACTTAGAAAGTTGAGTCAGGTAGAAAAGTGTGTTAATTAATAAACTGTTCCACTAGTCATGGGAAAAGCCTATGCAAGTGCACAGACTATGCACTTAGATGAATATGATACTCATTAACATATTAAGTTCACATTGGTCACCCATTAACATTTAAAAGAGTTTGGTACTCAAGCACTACCGGAGTATGAATCATTAAACCTTACCGCAATAAAGAAGGTCTTGTCCCCTAGTTCTGAGAAAAAGATCAGCAAGAATGCCTGCGACAAAAGGAAATGAATTCTTATATTTAGTTGTCAAAGGTGGATGTTAATAAATGGTTATACTGATTTTGGTAAGAGAGAAAGGAAGAAGGAAAATTTGTATCCTAGAAATCATCCAAAATTGGAAAGCTCAAAGGCACTGACAATGTAATTATGTTATCAAAACCTAGCAGAAGATCGTGATCTCTAATTTAAGACTATGTGCCGACTAGAATTCAGGCTTCACTTACAACAACAAAAATGCCAGGTTACAGAAGTTAGAGGGAGATTTTCCTAACTGAAGCAAAACCTGTGCTAAGATCACCAAGGTCCCCCAGAAAAGGAATTGATGGTAAGCCACTAGCAAGATCAGATATAGCAAAAGCCGGTTCAGAGCCTTGAAGTGCAAGAAATCCAAACAGCAGAATAGCCTTCCAAAAATGAGAGAATGAATTATGAGCCATGATCCCTCTATCCATGTGACAATTTTTTTTAAAGTTATTCTTTGGCAGTGCTTTATCTAAAGCAACACAATCGTCCTCAATGTCAATTGGGTCTGTGGTCACCCTGCATTTCTCGTAATTAAGGTAGTGTAGCTCCTGCGTTAAAATTAACATTCAATTAATGCTGCAATAGGAATTAAAAAATTCTTAAAAAAGAAAAAAGAAAAAGGTCTCAAATTTTCAGAAAGGAGAAAAAGATTATGGGCTTAAAGATTCATTACCAGGTCATCTAAATTTCCAGAAGTTTGTAAAAGACGTCGAAACCATTCCTCACAAGTGTTTGCATTCCACTTACATGAATGCCTGAAACACAAAAATCCTGCTTTCACTCAACAATTCAGGTGCTTCATTCTAACTCACCACTCTTCTAAGAACAACCCAGCAATAGAGCAAGGCAAAGTTTCCACTAAAACTTCATAATTTAAAGCAGCGTTAAGAAAAATTGAGATGGGAGTTCATGAATTGAACTCACCTCGAGGAAACGAAACTTGGGTTTGGAAGAGAAAGCTTCGAAGTGAGCTTCTTGGACCGTAATTTGAAAGGAAGCAAGTAACATGAGGAAGATGATGGCTTGAGAGGTTTAGGAAATGGTGAAGGCAGTGAATGCGCCCCCAGAACGCTCTCTGAGAGCGTTATGCTTCGCATTCTGTCACTCACTCTCTCTCTCTCTGTGGAAGCTTTTGGCGTTGGGCTTGGAACTGTTGAGGCTCTGAGACTCAGAGTGGCAATAGAGATAAGCAATGGGAGGAGCTAAAAAGCGCCAAGACATCCATACCGTTTTATCTACTTTCCAAAACTCCATTTGACCCCTCCTATTTCATTGAAATTCAAATTTGATCTCCAACGACACGTCGTTTTATTCCTTTGAGAATGAGTTCCTTCACACGCTGTATTATACGACATCTCGTACAGACAAGGACAAACAAAACCAAGCACCGTCTCTCTGATTCAGTGACTCTCTCTCTCTCTCTCTCTCTCTCTCTCTCTCTCTCTCTCGTGAAGTTGTACTCTGAACTAGTGAGCTCGTGCAATTCGAAAATGAACAGGTAAGCATTTGCCCTACTCTTCTTGTTGAATTAGAAAAACGCAGCGTTTTGATCATGTGCCCTAGCCCCTGTTTATTTTTCCTTTTTCTATTTTATGTTTTTGCTGATATGCGATTAGCTATGGAAATTAAGGTTCAAAGTTGACAGATTAAATTGCTTCCCTATGCATTTATTTCATAATTAGTGTTTTGGTTTTGTCTAATATGATTATCTGCTGATAACAGCTTGATCATCAGAAGAAAGCTTGCTGAACATATCAGCAGATTGAAATTTCCACAGAGGACTTTATGTACGGATGCAGCTCCTAAAGTTTCCAGCTCCCATAGTGTCCAATCCAGCAATGTAAAGTCTTCATATTTTATTACATTGGGTTTTTGTTTGTTGCTTTGTTGAACCGGAAATAATTGTTCTTTTCCAATCAATTTATTTGCCCAGTAAAGTGATTAACTTGCAAGAATATTAATATTCTTCCATTGTTTAACTTGATGGTTTCTTTTGAAATCCCAGGACCATGTGGGGCAACAGATTTTTCGCAATGAAGTCCACCCGTACGACATTGCTATTGTTGGAGGGGGCATGGTTGGGATGGCCCTTGCCTGTTCCTTGGGTACGTAGTGTATTGTGTTTCTTTTTGACAAAATCTAGTTTCAATTACTATTGGTATCATCTCATGACTTCTTGAATATTAGTTTTTAACCTGATGTAATTACTCTCTATGTGGTTTTTAAATCAAAAGCTGTTGAGGTCAGTCGAACAGTTAGAGTTGATTTTGTGATTTTGCATTAACTAGACATCTGCTCAAGATATTTTTGTAGGTTTTGCATGGCTAGATTCTCACCTTTGTATTGGATAGAATGGAAACTTAGCAACGTTGTCAATGGTGAAAAAAATGATTAGATGGTAGTGCACAGAAACGTGTATTCTGCTATGCTTTTGTTTCTCAACCAAAATCCATGAAATGTACTTAATAAATTCATTTTTTTTATAAGAGAAGATTTTTTGTTGAATTACTTTGTTCTGTAGCACATTTCTACACTGACATACTAAAATTTTCCATCTATTGTCTTATTCTGTGTTTTTTAGCTAGAATGCCACTGACCAAGCACTTGAAAGTTGCCATCATTGATAGCAATCCTGCATTATCGAAGGGACTCTGCATCAAGAAAGAAGACCCTCCTGATCCAAGGGTCAGTACAGTAACACCTGCTACTATATCTCTCTTCAAAGGTATCAAACTTGACATACATGTGATTCTTCTCTATGTACTGTACCAACATCCGTTTCTCATGTTTTCGTTTGGAAATTGTGTTAAGAGAGCTAAAATCAGATTTCCCTGCACAAATCTGGTTAGCTTGTATTGCCCATTTGTAGGATGTAGCAACCATGGTTCTCTATTTTGATTGTAACCATTCCAGAAGTGTGACTTCTTTCTTGGGCAGAAACCAATGTTGAACTTTTTCTGGACTTTCAATAACAACAGTTGAATTTTGCAGATGTGGGTGCTTGGAAATATGTTGAACAGCATCGACATGCATATTTTGATCAAATGCAGGTGATTGGCTTTTCCAATTTATTATAGCATATTTTCATCAAATGCATATTTTGATCAACAGTAGTTCACATTTTGTTTATGTTGCGTATTGACTTACAAGATCTGATTCAAATTGCTAATCCTTTAATGAATGAAATGAAAAATCATGATCCCAAAGCACCATGCCTACCAAATTGTTCAGTTGTCTGTCATTTAGTTTTTGTTTTAACTCATATATTTTCCCAACTCTGTTATGCGGGTTTATATTGTTTCTTACTCTTCAATGTTCCCTAAGAGCCATGCGTTCATATTTTTATTTCTTTCTCCTGAAAATGCACTGCAACATATTCCACCTCCCATTGACATGCTATTTTTCAATACGATTGATGATGCGATGCATTGAGGTTGAATTTAGAAAAATAATTATTTATTCCTTCATGATCTTTTGTAGGTTTGGGACTATACTGGTTTAGGGTATACAAAGTACAATGCAAGAGATGTGCATAAAGACACTCTAGGGTAAGAAGAAGTAGAATGTTATTATTTTTTTGGTAATTCATTTATTACTAGTAGAATATGATGCTGATTTTGTCTTATGATCAGGTGTGTAGTGGAGAATAAAGTACTGCACAGTTCTCTTTTGTCATGTATACAGGTATCTAGCATAGCGGAATGGTTAACTTTTTTATTTCGTTCCAAATAAAACACTTAATCACTCGTGACTCATGTAGTTTCTTAGTTCTGAGTTTTGTTGTTTTTCCCTAGTTTTTGGGTGGCTGTGTCTTCATATTTATTATCATAGATTTGCTTTTCCTTGAAGATATCTTTTCTTCACATTTTTTTTCCTGATGAAAAAATTCTTTAAACCACCTTGCATTCTTCTCTTAATACTCTGTTGTTTTTGATAATTTTCATGTACGGCATATAAGTCTCAATACTTTCTACAGCTAAGAAGGTTAAGCTTTGACAGGATACAGATTTCCAGAAGAGTATCTACCCTTCCAGATTGTCTTCAATGACTTTACAGCCAAGAAATTTATCCATGGGGGTGGATAGCACATCATCGGGGTTGAATGAGCGGGGAAACTTAGCAAAGCTGGATCTGACTGATGGCAACAGTCTGTATGCAAAGTTGGTGGTAATTTTCAGTTGCAATTGAAGAATTTGTATTCTCCTTTAATAGAAAGTAGGATGACAGAATTGTCTGTTAGCAATGAGAAAGTTTAACATATCTCATTTGTAAGTTATTGATTGGCATCAAGTCACATAGAGCTTATTGCAGGTTGGAGCTGATGGGTCCAAATCACGTGTTAGGGAGTTGGCAGGATTTAAGACAACTGGATGGAACTACTCACAGAATGCAATCATTTGTACTGTAGAACATAATGTAGAAAATCAATGTGCATGGCAACGATTTCTACCTGCTGGGCCAATTGCACTTTTGCCAATAGGTGATAATTTCAGTAACATTGTTTGGACTATGAACCCAAAAGAAGCAACTGATCGTAAATCATTGGCTGAGGATGATTTTGTGAAAGATGTCAATTATGCGCTGGATTATGGATTTGGTCCTCATCCTAAGTCGAGCACCTTAGGAAGTGGAGGCATATTTTCTTGGTTTAAAACAGATGTGAATCTATCTCCTGATGAGTGCTTCAAAGTTCCACCGAAAGTGGTGAAGTTGGCATCAGAAAGGATGGTGTTTCCGTTATCTTTGATGCATGCCAATGACTATGCGTCGAAGCATGTGGTTCTAATCGGTGATGCAGCACACACTGTTCACCCTTTGGCTGGGCAAGGAGTTAATCTGGGTTTTGGAGATGCATTTGCTCTTTCAAGAATCATTT
The DNA here is from genome assembly GCA_018703695.1 of Prunus fruticosa. Taxonomy (NCBI): domain Eukaryota; kingdom Viridiplantae; phylum Streptophyta; class Magnoliopsida; order Rosales; family Rosaceae; genus Prunus; species Prunus fruticosa. Next base: position 22,177,534 of record CM031921.1, read on the forward strand.
CTGAGGGTATTGCAGTGGGAACAGACATTGCTGAGGTGGGTGATTTCCTTTTTAGTTCTTTTTATGAAAAGTCAGTTATTGGTTGCCACAAAACATGCATAATGTAGTATCTTTATTTGTCCGAGTGGTGTGTTTGTTTACTTGAGAGACATGGAGATCTATTAGTAATCATTCAAATCATAAATAAAAATCCGGATTGTAATTGTAAAACGTGTAGAACTTTCACTATGAGATCAGCATATTACAAAATCACAAGCCAGATGATTAATTGAATATACCCAAGTAGTAACATGAAGGTGCTATCTAAGTTTAACACAGCTTTTCAAAGAAAGAAAATAAACTAAGGCGAAACCATTGCTAGTGTGTCAGTTACAGAAATCTATAATCATGTTTCCTGAGTGGTATGCATAGTAGTAAATGGAATATGAGCGATCAAGTGGATTCCATTTTGTTCGCCATGGTTGTTTTGAAGTGTGAAGGTCTTGATACTTGGTTTTCTGTACCAAAAAAGCAGGCTTAGTGTCACACTACATTCTGGTGACTATGGGTTGGTTTTTCTATATTTTCCTTTTGATAATCTGATGATGATGGTCGAATTGAATCATCTGATGAATGTAGTTCTAATCTTATGCAGGTACTGTTGTTGAAGAAATATGAAGCAGAGAGGAAATCAGCAAATGTCACAATGATGGCAATCCTGGATGGTTTCCAAAAGGCTTACTCGATTGATTTCGGACCTCTAAATATATTGCGGGCTGCTGCATTCAATGGAGCACGGTATATTCCACCCCTTAAAAGGAGTATTATTTCATATGCCTCAGGGGATCAAAGATTCCCAATTTTCTCTTGAGACAGATGTAAATATGGTGAGATATTTTCCTTTCATCAATCTTGTAAAAGAATTACTGCCCGTTCTGGTTAAAGTGAAAAGTTAAGTGGATGGCTTATTTTGATCCCCTCTATTGTGGATGCGATGGCATGGTAGAATGTCCCTAAACTCAAACTCTGAAACATGTTCTTTTTAAGTAAAACTTACAACTCAAAATCTGAATTCTCAAACCTCAGAAACTCAAATTCAACACACGTTCGTTAGCAAAGTAAACTAAAAACTCCAAAACAAGAGCCAGAAACAAATTGGTTACCAACACTCGTACAGATTTATCTCGACGCGAAGCCAGAAGTACACCTCCCCCTTGAATGCATCGGTCATCAAAGTGGCTATCCCTCGAGCCATGAAGAAGTTGCCGGTACTGCCAATAACTGAAATATCCCTGGTTTTGTTAATCAGTGGATCAGCACCAGCAAAGTTGACGCTTCCCTTGTGTTTGGATGAGTTAAACGCAAAGGAGAAGCCAAGCCAAGCAGTGAATATATCTTTCTTGTCGTACAAGTAGAAGCCTTGTGCGCGACCAACTGGGGTTGAGTGTAGAATATTGTCTAAGGTAATGGGGTCATCAAGCACAACCATGTTCCCGAAATGGCTTTTTCCTTCCAATATGGTTCTGTTTCCCCAAGCTGGTGCTCCAACAATGGCTGACGTTGCATTCTTGGCATTCTTTCCGTTGTAAATAATGTCGTGGAAGTAAAACACCAGCTTCTTACACGGTTTGTGAGCCCGGACTCTCTTGCCGGGTATGGCTGCGGAGGTGGACAAGAGGAGGAAGAAGAGGAGAAGAGTTGAAATTGGTTTTAGGGTAGCCATGTTTAGAGGATAGGAGAGAAATGTAGTTGCAAGTATATGCTGTGACAAGTTGTGAATTGGCATGGTCTTAACTTAATGGCATTATATAAGTTTTTCTCAGAAAATTTCAGAGCTAGTTTAAATTTTTTTGTTTTGGTCTTTCATTAAAATAGTAATTAACTTGACTTGCAAGCCATCCTTAAGCACTGCTCAGATGGGAATGGTACTATATAGTATGAACCTACCTGGGTGTATTTTTTCTTGTGGTCACTTCATAACTACGACTAACATAATCATTTGGAGCACCACGAACATTTGGGACCATATTTTGGTTAGAAAAATTATTTCTAACATGAGCATTTAGCGCAGTGCAACATAGCTTTAAGAAAAAGAAGAAAGAAAGCGAATTTTGTTTAGGGTGTTTAAAGTGAGTTTTGTTAACTGAATTACAAGGGATTATAGTTTGGTTATGTGTAGTGCAAGATTTCAGTTGGTTCAATTATTTATAATGATCATATAGAAGGTAATTTGAACTCAAACTTATTGTGAAGGGAAGTTCGTTGTTTTCTCTATCCAATAGTAACTAGGGAGATCTATTTTCTCTCCCGATAATATTTGAGACACCAACTTATTGCAACAATTTTTGGACACCAACTGATGTGGTAGTGTCTTATTTGATGTGAATAAATAAAATCCAAAGCCCGAACAGAAAAAAATAATGTAATATATTGGTGTCTAATGCAAATTTAGAAAGAAAATGGAAATCTAATTCTAATACATTTTTAAAAAAGGTGGAAAATTAAGGTGGTTAGTGGCTTGGTGTCTCTCCTAAATTCCTAATTCACTCACTAACTTTGGCAATCATTTCATACATAAACATTGCATGTGTTCATTGGTTTTTATGGGCCCCAACTTTGCGATTAGTGGTTTTAGTCTTGTCTGCAATAACCTTACCAACTCACTCAATTATCAGTTAGGAAAGGCAAAAGGAACTATTACAACTACAAGCAACAACTGACTTCAAATAACAAACACACTGACGACCAACATCATAGTCAATCACCATTCTCCCAGATACACCCAATAAGTTCGGAAAAAATAAAATAGAAAATCTGAAATTTTTAGAAATTTTTAGAAATTTTGTATGTTCAACTTCAAAGCCAACACATAAACCCATTTATTAACAAAATTGCGGATTTGTATTAACACAAACCCATTTATTAACAAAATTGTGGATTTGTAGTAAAAGTGAACACTTTTATAATCATTCGATTGACGAGTTCACATTTTTTTGGTAGGTTTAGAATTGTTAGAAGTATTTGAATTTTTTCACGAAGATGCAAATTTAAAGATTAAAAAAAAAGTACCTAACCAAGAAACCCAATGTGGATAGAATTTGATCATCGATCTATTATTGAGTACACGCATTCATTTCCTCCTAGTCTGGATACAAAAGCATGATTACTATCTTGATCAACAAAATTTGGATCAAAGTGTGAGATGAATGTAAAATTAGCAATGCCTAGTCGCACGAATTTTTACCAACACTCATACAACTTAATGTCAACGCGAAGACGAAAATAAACTTCACCCTCAAATGCATCAGTCTCCAAAGTAGCAACCCCTCTAGTCATGAAGAAGTCCCCAGTCCCCCCAATGATCGAAATGTCCCTAGTCTTGTTCATCAATGGGTCTGCCCCGGCAAAGTTGATGCTCCCTCTGTGCTGGGTCGAGTTGAAGACAAAGGAGAAGCCAAGCCATGCAGTGAAGATGTCTTTCCTGTCATAAATATAGAAGCCTTGGGCACGACCAACTGGGGCAGAGTGCAAATTGTTGTCCAGAGTAATTGGGTCGTCGAACACAACAAGGTTACCAAAATGGCTTTGCCCTGCCAAAATGGTCCTGTTGCCCCAAGGGGGTGAACCCACAATGGCTGCAGTGGCATTTTTGGAATTCTTGCCGTTGAAGATAATGTCGTGGAAATAAAAGGTTAGGTGTCTGCATGGGTGGTGAGGAGGAGGACGAGGCTTGATATGGGGTTTAGGGGTAGGGGAAGCCATGGTTGCATGGAGGAGGAAGAAGAGGAAGAGAGCTGAAGCTAGACCCTTGTTTGGTTCCATTGAGAAGCAATCAAGTGGTCAGTTTTGGTTGCAGGAGTGAATTGGGTTGGCATTCTCTAACCATATTATATAGGAGTTTGGAAATGTTGAATTACTAATTAATGATGATATCTAAATACGTATTGGATAAAGCTTGGCTTAAAAGGCATTCTATAGCCAGAGAGAAAACTTTATCCTTTGGACTATTTGAGTTTGATAACTTTGGTTCTACGATTATTATCATGATTGGTGCACAGCTAGGGTTTTGGGACCAGTGGAAAAGGTCGTGGCTCCAAAATCACAAAGCAACTTTTTCTCAAAAAAACTTGGCTCCTTATATTTCATATGCGTGCATAAACTTTTCTTCTTGTAATTTTAAAGAATTACTTTTGTCGTACATGTCGGCTTGAAATTTATCTCCAAGGCAACTCCTTATTTGTAATAAGCCAAACATTGTCAGTTTTTCTTTAGCCATGAGACCAACATTTGTTATCTTTTTCCGTTTACAGGCAACAAATTTGGAGGTTGAAATCACCAACTCCATGCCAAACCCAACCAAACACTAGAATGAGACTAATATCCCACATGATGAAATTTTCTAGCTCATATCCGAGTCTTTTCGATCGGTTTGTCTCCTCTCTATTTTGATGTCTAACACACACCAATTATATCTAACCTTTTCCCAAACAATAACAAGTCCACTTGCATGGAATGGAACTAGCCACCAGATCCACCAACCTAGCGACTTAATTAACCTCGGCCATAAACCTGGTAGAGGAAACAAGAACTAATTTGATAGGATGTGTGTCACGTGACGTGTGACCATACTTACATAACAAAAATGCGAGTAGAGAGATATATACCATCTTAAGCTCCACAGAATTCTTAAAGACAAAACCTAGAAATATCACGAACTAGACGTTAAGGTTTTTTGAATCTTTAGAAATATCACTTGATATTGAAAGCTTTCTTCACGGAAGCCATGGATGAACCTGATCAAGCTTCTCAGACTAGAAGTATTGAGAGAGAGAGAGAATAAGTGAAACAGAACGAGAGAGAAAGTAGAGTGCTCAAACTAATTTTCTCATTAATTTATTTGCAGAGTTTACAATCAGACTTATATATCTCTTCTAGCTAACTAACTAGTGAATTAAGTTAAAAACAGATTAACAACAATAACAACCAGCCAGCTCATTAGCCAGCTCATTCTAACTAACAGACACGTGACCATCCTAACAGACACGTGCATCATGAGTTACATTCATTCTTCTGGTGGTTTGGGTTGTAGACTAACAGATATGTGTACACAGAGCTTCTTCATACTTTGAAAATTCTCCTTTTATATTATTTGATGTTTTCTTTCCCCAAATCCTCTTCTCAAACCTCTCATTCCTCTTGGCTGAACCCAAAATGAGTTTTCTCTCTCATTTTGAAAGCAAGCCTGTTTGAGATTGCTTTTGAAATGACTAAATGGCTTTCTAACAAAGTGTTTCTTGATCATAAAAACACCAACAACTTGAATTTCTCAGTTTACCCCTTTATAGGAAAAAGGGAAAGGGTACTTCTATTTGAACCCAATAAATTTCTCTTCCCCGGGCAAATTTTGGATTTCTCATGTTACCCCTTAAAAGAAAAGAAGCTCTATCTATCTCTCTCCGTCTCCCCATCCTTACAGTGTGATGGGTCCCCATTCTCACTTTCTTTTTTCTCAATAGTTCCTTTTTTGTAACAAGAGTTGTATTTCCTTTTTTGGATGATATAAGAATCCAAGTAGGTTAATTAAAGAAGTCAAAAGGAAACACAAAGAAAAAGCAAAGAATAAGCTTATGTTATTCTTCCAAAGAGAAGAAAGAGGAAAGAAAAAAAAAAGTAGCATTAGCAACCAATACTAGACAATGATACACATAACAGAACTGTTTCCTCCTAAATCCCTACTATGACATCTTTGCCTTTAATTTTGCAGAGAAAGTGTTGGAACAGCTTGCTTGCCATGTTTACCAAGAAATTTACTTGGCATTGGATGTCAAAGATGAGCTAAACAAGCTTCAGGAAACCTTATCAACCATCGCAAAAGTGCTCCTGGATGCAGAGGAAAAATAAAGGGAGGATCTCCTGTTCGCTGACTGGTTGGGAAAGCTCAAAGATCTTTGCGATGACATGGATGATGTTCTCGACAAATTCAAATTTTGAAAGATACAACTACAAATGCTTAACCCTAGAGGTATCATCAAATGAAAGGTATGCAATTCACTTCAAAATTCAGTCATGGAAAGCAACAAAATAGTAAGAGAATCAAAGATAATAGAGAAAGGTTGGGTGAGTTGCAGTTGCAAGGGCTTAGTTCAATATGTCTGAACGAGCTGTAGATTGGCATGGCATTGCCATGGAGAGGGAGACCCACTCTTTTGTGCACGCCCTAGATGTGATTGGGAGAGATAAATATAAAACAAATATGATAACCTATCTTAAGGACACTCATACTGGTCAAGGTGATGAGAACGAGAATGTTTCTTTGGGTGAAGGGATGTGATAACTCACTAACCTTCGAATGCTGGCCATTGTGAACTGTCAAAACTTAGAATCTTTGCCATCTTGTAACATGACCACATTGGAAACTTAGGTAGTCCATATATCCACAAAGCTAAATCTGATATGAGTATCTAAAAAAGTTATATTTGAGTTTTTGTACCTATCTGATTTCTTCTGTACTGGTTTCCAAAACTTCAACTTGCTCCAAAACTAAGGATTATAGATTGCTTTTTTTGGTTGCTTTACTCGAGGGCATTCATCTTGTTTGGAGATTAGAAGCTATCCTTTAACTATAAGATGCCAAAATGAAGAAGGTGATTGGTCTAACATCGCTCACGTTGCAAAGATCCTACTTGATGAGTATATTATCATGATTTAGAAATCTCAATGGCACAAGTATAATACACGTCTCTAAATTTTTGTCCCTCTGACTCCCCTATCATTCACACGTGTCAATATCTCAAAAGGACCTATCCAAGAAAATGATTCTTACTCCATTTGGAGAAATTGAGAACCATTCTAATTTCATATTTGGACAGTAAATATGTTCCTATAGAAGTTGGGATCAACAATCTATCTTTTATAAAGAGATGGATCTAACGGCTCAACTCCTTAAGGGTGTTAGATCTTAGTAATTTGGCTCCTAAGGTGCCTACGAGGTATTCGATCATTTTGGCGAGTTTTGATCAAAAATAGCCATAATTTACCCCTTATTTTCATAAATGTCAGTTCTTAAAAAAACTTTCAAAAATAGCAAAATACTCACCTAAATGGACTCAAATGCCCTCAAAACTAAAACCCACGTAAACCTAAAAAAATAAAACTTGCAATCTTTGTTTTCATTTGATTTCCAACATATAAACTCCCCTATTTTTCGATCAATGTTATATCATTGGAGGAGTTGAACCATGAAGCTTCCCTACAGTGCCCCAAGCCTATATATCTTTCACTGAGTTGCATAGCAGTATAACTGTTCGTACAAGTGTAAGTCATTTGAATCATGATCGCCATATGTTTGCTCAAAATCCTGTGTTTGATGATGCGCTTCTAATTGCTTCGATGGTACTTTCCTGTTCCAATGATATAACATTGATCGAAACATAGGGGAGTTTACAGGTTGGAAATCATATTCATGGTTCAATCCTCCAATGATATAAAATTGATAGAAACTTTCTTTTTATTTTTGAAATCAAATTGAAAACATAGATGCAGGCTTTGCTTTTTAGATTGATGTGGGTTTTAGTTTTGAGGACATTTGAGTATTTTTAAGTGAGTTTTTTTGCTATTTTTGAAAGTTTTTATAAAAATTGACATTTATGAAAATAGGGGTAAATTTTGGCTATTTTTGATAAAAACTCGTTAAAATACAACTTTCGCTAATTAGGATAGAGTTATTTTTTCAATTATTTTATTTATACCAATGATATTGGGGAACGAGAATTTAAATTCTTTCCGATACCTCCCATTCTAATGATTTCTAGCTATTAGCCCATTAGGCAAGAATAAAAAATGAATTTTATTTATAAGAAATAATATGGGTTATACCCATAAATACAACAATAAAAAATAGGGATCCACCAACATTTTGGGGATAAAAGAATCTTGAACTTCATAGTATAAAATTGCTTGTGTAAGAATTTACTTTCTGAAATGTATCCATCGTATACGAACTAATCCCAATGACAACATTTTTCTCATTGCACTTGACAACCCTGCTCTTCTGCTATGAGATATATCAGTTTCGTTGTACTCTGGAGATGAAAAATTGGATATAAAACAGTCTAATGAGACATCGAAGCAAAGAGTTTTGAAATAAATTGAAGGTATTGGAGTTCATATGGCATTGATATATATACGAACTATTCTAAATGAGATTTCAAACAAGGTGTTAGATGAGAAGTAGCATCTCATTCTTACATATACCATACCCATGTGCACCTGAAATTCCCAATGTTAAGAGGGGAGAAATGTGCAATGCCTCTCTTGTATCTCACAAGCGTAGGAGATCCAACCTTTCATGAGGACACCGGTTTGATAAAGAAGCAAGCTGCATCCAATCATACATTAATACCAACAATCACAACCCACAATATACTCAATTTTAATAAAGAGAAATATAAAGTTACCCAGAAGTAGAAACGCTCAGGATCTTGTAGTGAAGACATCAGTGCTTCCATGCCGAGAAGTCTCTCAAGTCATCTTTGATCTGTAAAGAGATACCATCATACATCAAAAGGGCACATAGGTATACTGAACACTAGAATAGGGGAAGAAACCATTCTTATGTATACCTGGCATTACATATAGACTGAATTTTAATGGCTTGTCACAAGTAAATAAGATATGTTGATCTAGAGATAAAGATCCTCCCCAAATGTTCCAATCATAAGCTTCCTATGGATGAAATCTGAATATGACAAACATTTTAGTGGAACAAAAGGTTTAACCTAATAAAACTTATCTTTCATTTCCAACCATTACAACTGACCACCAAATTGAAACATGCAATCTCAGTTCAACAGTAATATTCACCCAAAATAATGAAAATTTTGATTCAGGATATTCTTAATGGTCATCCAAATACCTATTATAGAGGACTAAGAAATCTAACTTATGGAGATAACCCATTTTAAAAAACAAAAAAGAAGGTAAATTCCGAGTTCATTCAATTGATGTCATTCCTGAGCAATTTACCTTGACGTGTTGCTTTTTAACCCTGCCTTATCCATAACTAAGCATACTCTACTGCATTATTTGTCAATTCCTGCAACTGGACATATATAGAAGTTAAACCATATAGGCGCAACCAATATGAGGGGGAAAACATGGAAGAACTTTGTCCTGCATCTTCCTACAGTGATGCATGTTACACTTCAGTCTATTAATACATTAGCTACAGGGCCCTTTAGCAATGACACTATCAGACTTAATTCAGTGACACCTATAATACACTTGAAGATTTACAACCAAATTCCATTAGGTCACGTGTCATATGTAAAATAAGATGCCGTATCCACAACATTTTAAGCTTTGCTTATTGTATCTCAAATTTTGCCAATTGAAGTTGAAAACTACGCAACTTTGCATCTAGAAAGATGTGTGACCAATTTATTAATAAAATAAAAAAATAAAAAACACAAAAGCATTGTTAGGCACCAGATCAAGTTTAACTCAAGCTTCTTACTATTCTCTACAACAACAAAATTTAAAATAAAATATAAAGAAAAGAGCACACTCCAATAGAGAGATTACAGACCAAAAATAAAGGATAATTGTTCATTAAATGAAAAGTAGATCAGTTTTAGCATTCATAATGCATTAAAACAATGTAAACAAAGCGCAAAAGTACAGATTGAAGTAAAAGGCACTAGTATCTAACCTCTAAATAGAAACGTCCATTTGGAAGTGGTTCACACCTACATAAATAATAATTTTTTCTTTAAAAGGAGGAAGCATGGTAGTGGAGTTTACAAATGACATTCTGCATACTAGAAAATTAAGAAGGAAAGGAGGAGGATGAAAGACCTACTTGGTAATTTCCACTTCACAAGAAAAATCAGCTATTGAACCTGTTGAAGAATCAATGATAACCTACAAATTGAAAAACAAGCCACAATCAGTGAATACTTTGGGTCAAACTTTATATACCTTAAGAAATTTAAAAGGGAAAGAAAAGGACCAGTGACACTAATCTACCATTCCCATCCGACGGTTGCCTTCCATTATCCTCCTTACCCGTTGTTTAAGTGACAAGGTACAAGCAATAATCTATGAATATTCAATAAAAACAACAAAACTCATGGATCACATGGACTGTAGAAAAGTACCAAGTAGGCATACAAAACTTGCCAGATAAGTTTGTCAACATTGTTATTTTGCAGCAAAGCACTTCTACGTTTAAATATTTTATGAATGTCATATGTGAAAAATATAACCTGCTAACCAACTGACCATAAGTCTATACCAAGGTTAAAAAATGCGTAGCGGAAACTTCTGAAACGGGAGGATACCATCCATTACAAAGAGCGGCATCAAATCAACACCAAAGTTTGTCATTGTATCATTCTCCAACTTCCTTTCGGCAAATTCCTCTGGGAAGTTCTTTTGTATAATGTCGTTAAGTGTCACACTGGCAAAAACAAAAAGATATTGAAGGTAGACCACAGAACTGAAGCAAACAATCGTGGTAAACTCTGAATGCTATAACACTAATTAAGCACAAAAAATTAGCAAGCACATATCATGCTGACAAACCTAAAATATATGCCTAGATTGGAAATAAAAGTTTGAATGGCCCCACCAAAATGATTTCCTAAATTCATATTTATAGATTAGTAATTTCATATTACTTTGGATTTTTTTTATTTCCAAAATCTAGAACCACAAATCCACTAATTGTTATACTCCGTAAAAATGAGAGTGCCAGACTCAATCTATAATAGGTGGAACTCTTGGGGGATGTGCAACCATGAACATTACAAACAACATAGGTATAGAAAACCATAAAGCAATAATTCTGATGTCAAATAATACAAGTATCTCATTCAATTATTATAAGCACATGTTCTAGGACTAATGAAAAGAACTATTGGGCATTTGTTACCTAGGAAAATTAACACAAGTCAAGGACTAAAAAGGGATTATAAGATACAGACTAACTCAATTAAATAGAATCAGTAACAGCAAAACTAGCTTGTATAGTAATTTCAAGCATAGTGTGCAATCAAAGTCATCACTGCGCTCTGCTTTTTCTATGGCTTCTCCTCCTTGTGAAATTAGCTTGTATTCTCTCTAAATTCTGAAGAGGATTGCTACAGAATACCACACAAAAGATAAAATAATATAACATTTTAGAAATTCACAAACCGAATATCATAGCCAGCTGGTATTAAACAACATATACTTAATATCTACGTTTTGTTAAATAAACATAATTCCAGTAAACAAATTACTCAATATCTTCCTGGTTTCCTGACATTTTCTCAGCAACCAAACAAGAGAAACCACACTCACCGAAATGTAGTCGTCCACGTCACCAGGCACGTCGGTGCCGAACTCGGCTTTGCCTCGATAGACATTGAGAAAGCCCGACCAATTCAAATCAAGCGCAGCAGCCGAAACCAAAGAAAAAATATTGAAGCTTGAGTTGAGAGAGAGCCTCAAGACCGAGTTTTTGATGCTTGGAAGCGCTTATAGAGAAGCGAAATGACTGTGACTGCGAGTGCAAGCTTCGTGTTCATTTCTCTGTCCCTTCATTTTACTCACAGACAACATTCCTCTGCGAGTTTCGTGTTCGTTTTGAACATATTTAAATAGTATAGCCGCGCGGCTATACTGTTAAAATATGCGCGGCTATACTGTTAAAATATTCGAGTTTCGTGTTCGTTTTGAACATATTTAAATAGTATAGCCGCGCGGCTATACTGTTAAAATATGCGCGGCTATACTGTTAAAATATTCGAATATATTTAAGGAGTATAGCCGGGCGGCTATACCGTTATTTCTCCAACAATTCAGTAGGATTTAGGAGGAGAAGCATCCCAAAGCTGAATCTCGTCTTGTGGCGGTAGCCGGCCCAAACTAAAAGAAAGGGGCAAAACGTCTCTACCTCTCTGTCTCTGGTTTTTCTCTTTAAACGTCAAACAAGAAGTAGCAAAGTCTTAGCCCTCCTCATGCTGTGAGTTTGTGACTGTTGGCTTGGATTCATTGAACTTGTTTGAAATTGAAACCAACCATGACAAAAGTGAAAGGACATATACATAGAACATAGAGAGTAGAGGGAAGCCTCAGCTGTGCAAATTGCAAGCAAGAAAAGAATAATGGAATTGGAGAGAAGGTGACCACTTTCCATAAACATATGGGTCCACGCCATCTTTCTTTGATCTCTTCTCCGCACTCCTAAAACCAATACCCAGTTTTTTTATGTCCCCACTTTGACCAGACAACACACCCTTCTGCTGCAGATAGGAAAAAATTTATTGGTTCCATTTGTCTCCTTCTCTAACTTCTAACTTGTAAGTTGTAAGTTGTTGATCATGGGATGGGATCAATTACCTCTTAACTCCATCAGCAACAAAAGGGTATCTGCACTGCAGCCTAGCTAGCTTTGCTTTCACTTCCAAGAGCCCTCTATCTTATCATCTCAAAGAGTTCTGTTAAATCTAGCAGAGCCAGAGAGACTACATCAACTAGTTTAAAATGGACCACCGAGAGAAGGCCAAATCTAAGGGGCAGCTTGCTGGGTTAGGTGTGCTTTGGATCTACTTATTTAAATTACCTATTTTATTGTAAGCCAACATCTTCAATAAACTAATCATTAGTGGTGTGCTTTTCTGTCAGCAGGGGATCTTTGTCTTCTGATTTCACTTCTTTTTCCATCTTTCTTTCTCTCCTATGTGATAATGACCTTCCCTCAGTGGAGACCCCAACAATACACACCTACGACTCCTCGAAGTAAGCAAATTTTTTTTAAAAAAAGAGATTTTATTTCAGCATTCTTAAACATAGAAATACTGAATAAGGAAGATCATGCACAATGTTTCTCCTGGGTTCAGTTCAGTTCCACCTAACCTCCTTCATTTAATTATTGTTTTATCTCTCTTTTGCCAGTAACTAATTAATTAAAAGGCTAAAACTAGTTGAAGCTGTCTCCCTCTTCATTCCAGAATTGGAACAAACAATTATGTATGCTTCTTTTCACATCACCAAAGCCATAAGGATGATGCATATATACACTACAAGCCTCCAAAATAAGGTGTACAAAATTTTAACCAAAAATTTCTTCGAATCTATTGAAGAAGATTTCATTGGCCCATACTATTACCTCCTCCTCAATATAAAACTCATTCACATAGTCTAAAGTAGTGTCCACCCTACAGTGCTATGCCACTTGTACAGTCAAAATATTTAAATAAATAAAAAAGTTTATAGGCATGTAGTTGCAGAGCAGAAGATGTAAGGATTTTCTATGTGACTTTATTAGACAGTAACATTAGGCTTCTAGTACTAGAAAGAAATCAATAAAGCAGAAAGGCATGGGTGAGCAATGCCAATGCGCCTCCCTCCACTAACCGACCTCTCCCTGCATGCGTGTTGACGATTAATTTATCTTTTCCTTTTCTTGACCCCAACCAAGACCACCAGGAATTATAAATCTCTAATTCCCTCTTCATTTGCCTCCCAATTCTCACTCTCTCAACAACAGAAACACAGTTTTTTATCTCTTCCTTCCATTTCACACGAAACAAACCCCTCATTTCTTATGCCTTTTCTTATTTTATGTCGCCTTTCCTCCTTCTCACACACTATTCACCTTTGCTCCTTCGCACCAGCAATAGTTAATACAACTACAAATCCTCTCTCTATCTCTCTCTCACACACACACACACACACACCAAGTTATAGGATCACCTTTTCAGAGCTACACATATCTCCCAATCGGCTCCATTATCCCAGTACTAGCTAGAACTATAACTATATACACATATATAGCTTGTCTCTAGTTCTGAAGAAAAATGGGCAACTGTTTTGTTCTCTCCAAGCAGGACAAAGTTTTGAGGGTTGTGAAGACAGATGGGAAAGTTTTAGAATTCAGGGCACCAACTCTTGTTATGGACATGTTGATGAACTTTTCAGGCTCTGGTATTAGTGTATCAAAGCAAGTCTCAGAGCTTCTCCCTCCTAATTACAAACTGAAGCTTGGGAAGGTTTACTATATGATTCCTCTTCTGGAAAAAATAAGGACGCGACCCTCCCAGGCCGCCTAGAAGCCGCCTAGATCCGCCCAGGCCACCTAGGCCCCTCCTAGATCCGCCCAGGCCGCCTAGAAGTAGCCTAGATCCGCTCAGGCAGCCTAGAAGCCGCCTAGATTCGCCCAGACCGCCTAGGCCCCGCCTAACTCCCTGGCGTCGGTGTCCACCCGCCTAGCGCCTAGGCCGATTTTTCAAACACTGCTCGAAACCTGGAACGGGCTTGCTCTGTGCCCTAGACATTCGTAGTGACGAGTTCGAGTCCTCTATCCGTGGCTACAATGGCATTCCAATTTACGTATGTTTCTGATTGAGTACAGCCGCGCGGCTATAACCCATAAACAGAATACAAAATATTTTAAAAGATATTATAGCTGCGCGGCTATACTCCATGAATAGAATATTTTGAAAGAGGGTATCACCGCGCGGCTATACTTAATCAGAAACATAATCTCTTCATATGTTTTTGAATTCATAATCTGCTTTTCAACAGGTTGATGTGATTGTTGACACTTGGAATGAAAGAAAGGCCTGAAAAATCTGAGTGTCAGGCAAAATGTTTGAAGTACATCCCCTATCCCAAAATCTGGTAGTCTTAATCTTCTGTTTTTTTTTTTTTGCTGTTGTTCAACTATTATTTCTCCCTTTTATGGTACTGGTGTAGCAGCCTTCAAGTCTAGTCTTATAAGATTTCAGTAACTTCAGTTCTCTTATATTAACAGTAAAATAAAATCCAGGCACAAAATCAAAATGCAGCTTCTTTGTCAAACAGAGCTATATGTAATATATAAGAATAAAAGGATCTGAAAATACAAGGGTGACTGTTTAATTACTTATTGATGGACTAAGCTCACATGCTTAGCAAAGTCTAGAATTATAAGCACTCCATGACATCGACACACAACATATTTCAAGACCATTCTCAGTTCTCACATACCAACACTCATAGAGCTTAATAAGTGCTTGCATGGCTTGTACTTGCTTATATTTTTTTGGTAGGTTGAAGATGAAGAAAGGAACATGAAGAAGAAGAAGAAAACAAGAACAGAGGAATTCCTTGCTGCCATTACGGATTATGAAAAAAGCATAGGCAGAGAGAGAAAGGAAATTGGAATATTCCAAAGTTACTCCCGTTTCCTTTTTATGTGTTTTGGTTTTGGGTCGGGAGGGCCCCTTCCTACATTTAATTTATTTTTTGTCTTCGTTTCCTAGAAATTGCTTTCGGTATCGTCCAGGCTCACAGCTGGTTCTTCTTCCAAAGAGAAACATAAAGAAAGCAGCATTAGCTAGCAACCATACACGGATACACATAGCATAACTCTGTTTCTTCCTGAATCTACCATGGAGTCATTTTCCTTCAACGTTGCTGAGAAAGTGTTGGAAAGGCTTGCTTCCCATGCTTACCACGAAATTCGTTTGGCGTTGGATGTCAAGGATGATCTAATCAAGCTCCGGGAAACCTTATCAACCATCGCAAAAGTGGTCCTAGATGCAGAGGAAAAGCAGAGGAAGGATCCCCTGCTTGCTGACTTGAAATGGGTGAGTGAGCGCGTCCTTTATTAAAGTCAGCTCATGTTCACATTTTCTGGGCCAAATTTTTAACAAGTGGGTACAGTCCAAATTTTAAAGAGAAAGCCTGAATTGCTTAAGAAATACAGACATAGGCTTGTTGGCAAGATAGTATGCCGGTCTTCTTACGTTTGATCTCCTTCCTTGTACATTAAAATAATTTGGAAAACTGTAAAAAAAAAAAAAACATAGAAAGAGGAATTGCCCAAGAAATTCAGAGGTTGGCAAGGTAGTGTGCCCGCACCATTACGCTCGAATTCAATTCCCCTCCCCATACATTAGACTAGCTTAAAATATTGCTATTAAAAAAAGACTGCCCCCCACTTGAGATGCAACCGTGCAGTGCATGAAGAGGTGATCAAAATGATGTGGATATTGATTTGGGAACAAGGAGGGTGAGAGAGTCCAAGTTCAACTCATCCTTTCCCTCACTAATCTCTTTGACTAATAAGTCCTCAAGTTGCCTCTAAGCTCTTCATATTTTTTGGGACTCATAATCTGCTTTTCAAAAGATTGATGTGGTTGTTTTTACTTCGTATTAGATATAGACACTTGGAAATGAAAGAAAGCCCTGAAAAATCTCAATGTCATGCTAAATGTTTGAAGTACATATATATGAATCTGCTATTTTCAAGATGTGATCCTAATTAATTTAGAGATATTTAGTTATATACCTATTCTTAGCACTAATACTACAGAAAAATCATACACTATTTAATTTCTATAAACAAACAAAAAAAAACCCAAAAAATGACAGCTGGCCGTATTGAATTTAATTTTGATTATTAAATTACTTTGATGCCCTATTGAGTGTTTTGGGCTTTTTTATGAGGTTTTGGGGTTAGGTTTGTTTTAAGAAATCAATGGAAGTTTTGTAATTTTAAAAAAGTTAAAAGCGTTTTTGTTATGTTGTAAATGGGTTTTGTTGTGTTTCTAAAGTCCATTTCATATATATATATATATAGTTTTTTTTTTTTTAGTCCATCAATAAGTAATTAAACAATCACCCTTGTACTTCCAGATCCTTTTATTCTTAACATATAGCTCTGTTTGACAAATAAGCTGCCTTTTGATTTTGTGCATGGATTTTATTTTACTGCTAATGGAAGAGAACTGAAGTTACTAAAATCTTATATGACTAGAGCTGATTCAATTAGGACCAAGGAAATAATGTTCTTGAAGACAGGCTGAAGATATACGTACACTGTAACTTCAAGAACAGAGCTGATTCAATTAGGACCTAATCATGATTAAGGGATGTAACCTTGCAGTGAATGAAGAGGAGATCAATTGGCTGTGGATATTTATTTGGGCACAAGGAGAGGCTGAGACAGCTCAAGTCCACCTCATGCTTTCCCTCACCAATCCCTTTGACTAATAAGTCCTCAAGTTGCCTCTCCAAGCTCTTCATATTTTTTAGGATTCATAATCTGTTTTTCAACATATTGATGTGATTTTGTCCCAAAAAAAAACAGATTGATGTGATTGTTTTTACTTCCTATTTTATTTAGACACTAGGAATGAAAGAAAGGCCTGAAAAATCCCAGTGACAGGCTAAATGTTTGAAGTACATAACCTATCCCAAAATCCCAGAGTCGTTTAATTGTATCTTCTGTTTTTAAACGTCCCTTGATCACGATTAGGTGCTAATTAATTAAATCACCTCTATTCTTGAACTTCTACTCTTACAAGATTTTAGTAACTTCCGTTTTCTTACATTAAAAGTAAAATAAAATCCATGCGCTAAATCAGAATGCAGCTTCTTTGTCAAACAGAACTATCCATATATATGAGGAAAAAGGACACAAGGGTGACTAATCATATACTTATTGGTGGACTAAGCTCATGCTTAGCAAACTCTAAAATTATAAGCACTCCATGAAACATAACATATTTGAACACCATTCTCAGTTCTCACATACCAAAACCCCTTATACTTAATGTAACAACCTCAAATTTACCAACACTCGTAGAACTTGATGTCCACCTTGAGCCTGAAGTACACTTCACCTTCATATGCATCTGTGTTGATGGTTGCGATTCCCCGGTGCATGAAAAAGTCTCCGGTGCCACCCACCACGGATATGTCCCTAGTTTTAATCAAAATGGGATCGACCCCAATGAAATTTATGCTGCCTTGGTAGTCTGTGCTGTTCAGAGCAAATGAGAAGCCAAGCCAAGAAGTGAATGTGTTCTTTGTATCATATATGTACATCCCTTGAGCCCTGCCAACAGGCTTGGAGTGCAGATTGTTGTCAAGGGTAATGGGATCGTCGAAAACCGCTATGTTTCCGAAATGAAATTGGGGTGCCAAGATGGTTAGATTGGCTCCTTGAGGAGCTGCTACAATTGCTGATGTAGCATTGGCAGCATTTTTACCATTGTAAATAATGTCATGGAAGAATAGCACCAAGTGCTTGCATGGCTTGTACTTGTTTTTATTTCTTGGGAAGGCTGAAGATAAAGCAAGGAACATGAAGAAGAAAAGAAGAACAGAGGTTTTTCTTGCTGCCATTATGGGTTATGAAAAGAAAGCAGAGAGGCAGAGGCAGAATAAGCAGAGAGAAAATGGAAAGTGGAAGATTCCAAGTTCACAAGGGTGAGCTTTTGCTTCTTGCTCTACTTGTGAGTTTGCTATATCTCTCCCAACTCATGCCTTTATATAAGGACTTGGAAGCTAGAAATATATCTTTTTCTAAACATGGGAGTCTTACTCTCTGAATGGAGATAAGGATTCTCAGGTTTTCTTATTAGACTTTTCCTCTTGATTGAGCTTGCCACCTACTACTAATGTACCTCACCAAGAAAATAACTAAACATGATTAAGAAATAGCACACGGCCTTAGTTTGACTCCCTAAGTAAGCAGCATCACCCATGAAAACTTTTCTCTACATCCCTGTTTTCTGGGGTCCAAGGAAATAATGACTAGGGACTTTGTCCTTCAAATTGATTTCCAAAGATTGAAGTTTTTGACAAGTAATGACTAAGGATATAAATCATGAAAAATAAACAATACTAAGTCCTAATGAGATAATGTTCTTTCTTATGAGATAAATTTCTATGTTATATTGTCAAATTATTAATATACTGACCTCATATTCAAACAATAGTCTACTTTTAAAAAAAATTTAGATGCGTAATTTGTTACGTAAACATATGAAAAATTGTGCGATAACACAACATTTTCCTGATTTCAGATGGCATCAGACCCAATCACCGCACAAAGAACTTTTAAGGGAAGCCCTCGTCTTATGCGATTGACATTTCTGACACGAACCGTAGCATCAAGTAGTTGCAAGGAAGTTTCAGCTAACAAGATGCATGAACAAGTCCTCCTTTTTCCTGTGAAACTTTTTATGAAGCGTATAAAGAAAATAAATAAATAAAAAGTTTATTTTATTGGTGCGTTGTGCTTTGCTATAATTACTTCTTCTGTTTGGTAGCTCCTCAATTAGGTCTTTCGTATGAAATATTTTTTTAAACAAAAGCTAGCCACTTGTGATTAATTTTGTTCAAGTTGCACCAAGAGGAGCACGACAACAACGAGATTAAATTTAATTTCCAGGACAGGCTGCTAAATATAATAATAATAGCAATAACAAAAAGAAAAGGCTTTAAAAGAGTCGGGCTCAAAACGCCACCGGGATTGTTGAGTATAAGGTATAGGGAGGAACCATTCACTCTTCAGCAACGAGGCCAAATTGAAAACCGCCGTAGAAGTCTCAAGTCATATAATTACCAAAGCTAATAATTTAGAGAATCAATTTTTTCTCGCCAAATGCTAAGAATTTAGCATCGACTGCAAATATGAGTTATGTCAATTGGCCAAAATAGTGTGCTCGCCTCTTTATACCCAAGTTCAATCCTCCTCCCTCTACATTATAATCGTCAATTATAATCAAAATTTTAATATGTGATATGTACAATCTGCATGTTATGTTGTCATATTATTAAGAATTTAAACTCTTAACCTGTTTTGGTTCACCACAACAAAGAAAACAAAACTGCTCAAATTAATAAATTGGCATATTATTAGCCTTCGGTGGAAACAAGACCAGCTGCAGCGCAGTAGAATAGTTGTACACTGATTGGGGTCCCATGATTGTCAAATTTGTGCACCTTTTTGCATTCTATTCTGGTGGGAGATCGGTGGAGGTAGGTGTTGATTTAGATTTGAGTGCTGGTCCAAATGAAAAATGACATATAATATACTTCTTCATATATACGGTAGGTGAGCTCTTATAAGTCCAAGCTCAAGTTAGTCAAGTGTACCTCTTAACATTCAAAATAAGAAAAAATTGACAATTAAGGAAAGAAAAAGACATCCAAAATATTTCGTTACCTTTCTTCAAAAAATAACCCCTTTAACTAGGTTATTAGCAAAATTAACCATTTTTATAAAGTGAAAAATACTGTATTTTAAATAATTAGAAGCATTTATCTTTGTACGCTCGTCTCTGTTTTAGTATTACTTACTTGTGTGACAATTAAAAAATAAAAAGCAATAATATTATAATAAGTGGCCAATAGAGGATGGACGTCGGTATGCACTGCCCTACAACCGACTTAATTCCCAACTCCGAGTCCAATTAATCGTCATTTCCAATGTTGGAGTATAATAATTCATTTTTAGGTTGACATACCTAACCAGTAAAATATAATTTGTTAATTCATTAAATTAATTATCGCGCTGTGCAGAAAATTCTGATTTCAACTGTAGTGTAGTGTGTGTGGTGCCAATAATTTCTTACATATTTTAGTTTTTTTTTCTTCGGGTGATAAGTTTCTCATTCTTTGTTGAAAACGAAAGGTATAGGTCCATGGTTGGTGGATTCCCCCACCCTTCGCATGGCACAAGGTTCGAACCCAATGGGATTTCTTTCCTTCAATGTAACTATCAAAAAAGAAACGAAAGGTCTAGGCCGGAAGGGTTTAATGAAGTCATGTGCTTGGGTTGATCAAGATTGGCCTTTTTGGTTACCTAATCTCTATTTGGTGGAACATACCCTAATCTTGTATTTAAACAGGATCTTCTGATCTCCCCCGACTTGCTTTCTTTTCTTATTTTAGTAGAAGGAATATGCTGCTCTCTTTTAAATAATTGTGTAGCAGCTAGACAAACAGATAAGAGCTCTATGTGTAATTTTTACCTTTTTTTTTTTGAAAGCTTTTCATCTCTTCTTGTGAGAGTTTTATTTGTATTGTTATGGTTTGGCTTTTTCAAGCTTTATCTCTTTTCAATTATTCTAAATTTGCAATCTTTGTTGGGATGTCTATGCAAGAGTTTCTTCTAATCTTATGATCGTTAGTGGAAACGCACTAGATTGTCTTAATGGCCCCTTTTGTGACTTGTGGCTTTTTTGACTGAATTATGATTGCAATCAAAGAATTTCTAAATAAATAAATAAAATACAAACAGATAAGAGAATATTGAAAACCTCCCCTTAGGTGGCTCATCATAATAGCAATATAAAGAGGAAATTAAGCCATCAAGTTAGACTGCAAGAAACAGAAGTAGCCATAAATTCGTGGCTTAGATAATCAGTTGAAAAATATTGCAGATATTTAAAATTTGCACTTTTGAAAATTATAAGTGAGTAGTTTGCTGGCACGATCAGAGTTGGGAAATCCTTGTCATGTTTGGGGTTGCTAGCTTCTATTTATATTGTGATTGACTAGTTTTTGAGTATGATTTGTTTCTTGTAGAAGGAAACTTGGTAGCTTAGTGTGTAGCTCTTGGCTGCTTGTGTTGTGTGTGCGTTTTGTTTGAATAATAATTCTCTTCGTTTCAAAAATATACAGAAAGGTAATAATAGCAAGCCATTCTATATGAACTTCCTTCTCACCTACCGCATCAATTACAGTTAGAACCAGGGGCGGAGCCAGCATGGGTCTCATGCCGCCACTTCATTTTCACCTATTTTATTTGTATATTATATATTATATATAATATTATAATATATTAGATTAGTTTTAGGATATTTACTCTAAAATAAATTAATATATTAGGTTCTTTTTGTCTACAAATAAACCATAAAATTTCTTGATCTCTTTTCTACTCATCTCCCTTAAATCTTCTAGGTTAGTTTATGATATTTGCAATATAAACTCCTAAAGTTTTAACCTTTTTTTTCTCTTCCTCTTTTGTTTAAAGCTTCGTGAATTTTTTATTTTCCTCATTTTTTTTTCATGTATGAGTTGGGTAACTTAATATTACTCTTTATGAACTCTTTTTTGTTTTTCATTTCTTATTTCTCTGTTGGAATATAAATGATTAATTTTTAAGTCTTTAATCATATAGATGATGAAATTAGTATTTAACCAATTTAAAATATGAAATTCATGATAATTAATTTATGAAGAGAAGACAAGTTTCATGAAGGACCCCCTCTAATGTGAACCAATTTAAAATATGAAATTCATGATAATTAATTTATGAAGAGAAGACAAGTTTCATGAATGACCCCCTCTAATGTGAAATCCTAGCTACTGGTTAGAACATACAATTTTTATATTGAGTAATATAACCCTGACAATATTTCGTTTTAGTGAAATAATAGTGTATTCTTACAATCACTAAATTCCATTCACCGAATTATGTGACAATGTAATTCATTAATTCAAATATGCGTTATATTTGAACTTCGCTTGTTTTTAACTAGTAAGATACTAACAAGTGTACATTCATATAAGAGTAGCGATATTCGCATTCCTTTCTTGTTTCTCCATGAGAGTGATGCTATTTCCATTTATGTAATTTTTTTTCTCCATCCACCTTATATATTTTCACCTACCATCAAATTAAAAAAAAATCAACAATACTCTCTTCATATAATTTGATGAATAAAAATGTGATCATTCGTAGCATTATTTATAAAAGAATTCGAACTAAATATAATTCAGTGTGTTAATGCAAATGCTAATGTTTGGTGGTTGGAATTTATCTATCAAAATTATATAAAATGGATACAATCCGCTCTCCTTAAGTAAGCTTAAGAGATAAATTTTCCTTGCAATTACACCTCGGCAAACGAGAAGTTTCGCTAGTAGTTAAGGTTACTATCAAGGTCTTAAATATTGATAGTTTTGAAAATATTGGTGTTTCAAAAACACGGAAATATCGATAGAAATGTTGGGGAAAATATTGATATCAATAAAAATTTGATAAAAACCACGGAAATTGTGATAAATACATGGAAATTTTTAATGAAACTTTAGAAGAAGTTTATTTAGTCAATCATATATTATTTTGACACAAAAAATTGGAAGGAAATGCATTGCATAGTGGGTTTGAGTGATTTAAGTTGATTATATTGCGAGCTGACAAACTCCGTGACTTAGAAAATCTGGAGTAATTAATGAAGGAGAATTAAACACCCCATAGTAATTTATTTATCATTTTTTAGTACAATATTTTATACTTTATAAATTGCAGGGTAAGATACATAAGTAACCTTATTTCACGTTATTCACTGGACATGGTACATATTCTTATATTTATTATTTATAAAAAAATTAAAAAATAATTAAAGATGTAAACCAACTTGATTTGTCATGAAAATTAGGCACTTTACCATGCTTAAAAAATAATAGTGAAGATTGAAAATTAACTAAGAACATAAATAAATTTATCCAAGGAAGAATTAAATAGGAAATACAGAAAATGATTATAGAGATTTAAGTAATTAAGCAACAATTTATTTCACGTTATTCATTGGACATGGTACACGTTCTTATATTTATTATTTATCAAAAATTGAAAAATAATTAAAGATGCAAACCAACTTGATTTTTCATGAAAATTAGGCACTTTACCATGCTTAAAAAATAATAGTGAAGATTGAAAATTAACTAAGAACATAAATAAATTTATCCAAGGAAGAATTAAATAGTAAATAAAGAAAATGATTATAGAGATTTAAGTAATTAAGCAACAATTTGAAGGGGAATTTAGTAATGTAAGTACTTATAATAAATAATAAAATAATCAATAACATTAAATGGATTAAATAGAAAAGAAATAAATTATATTAAGTAATTAAGTAACTGATCAATAATATAAAACAATAAGTAATTATGTTAATTTCTATTTTGAGAAACAGCTCGTAAGTATTATAAATACGAGATTCCATAGTTTATAATAACAAAGTGATGACTAGCGTGGTGGTCAAGTGGCTACAGATCTTGGAAAGACTAAAATACCCTTCAAAATGGATGGAAAATTGGATGATGTTAAAGTCAAGTGATAAATCATGAATTTTGAAAACTTAAGGTGACATTTTGCTTAAATTTTTGTTTAAGGTGACAAATTGAAACTGATATATAAGTTAATGTGATATTTCTACAAATATCCCGAATTAAAATCATATGATCAGTTATTATGAGAATGACATATTACACATGCACATTTATCACACGTAAGACATTCTTGAACCCTAGTGGAACTAATAACATTCATACAACTTGATGTCCATCTTGAGGCGAAAATAATATAAACCCTGGAAAGTATCAGTCTGAAATGTGGCAATTCCTCTAGCCATGAAGAAGTCTCCGGTCCCTCCAACAACCGAAAGATCCCTAGTTTTTTCCGTCATCAAATCCGCGCCCATAATATTCAACGTGCCCTTGTGCTCACTTGAGTTGAACACCAAAGTGTACGCAAACCAAGCCGTGTAGGTGTCTTTCCTGTCGTAGAAATAGAAGCCTTGAGCTTTTGCCACGGGTGGAGAATGAAACTTGTCGTCGTTGGTAATGGGGTCATTAAACACAACAAGCATGCCAAAATAAGAGTTGCCGAGCTTGCTCGCATTTACCACTGTTGCAGACGTCGCATTAGCCTTGTCCTTCTCCGTGCCGTCGAACAGCTTGTCGTGGTAATACAGCACCATCCTCTTGCATGGCTTCTCTGCTTGGAATTTTGAGGCTCTGGTTGCCGAAACAGATGGGGAAATAATGAGGGCTAAAATAATGAAGCAACTTTTTTGTGAAAAAGTAGTCATTTTGTTTGTTATTGGGGGGTTTGATCTGGTTGTTGTTTTAATTAGATTGAACCACCTGGTTGGTTCAATTTATATGCAAGTTTGGAGGTTGATTGATCTGTCTTTATGGTGGAAGGATTTTATTCAAGCATATGCCCAATGGTTCTTGGACAAAAAATTGAGCACATATAGTTTGTAATTTACTCTGTTTTTGTACAATAGAAAAACAGAGCAAGTGACAAAACATGTGTTTGATAATATAATTAAGGTTAACTTGTACTTAATTTGATAATATAAAGGTTCACTAACTTCTAGTTCATTTGATTCCGGTGCTAATTAGTTGAGATGCTGCGGGTAGCCAATGCCAAAAGGCCTCAACTGAAGCTGGTTATTCCATTTCATATAGGCATTGCCTGTTTTGCGAAGTGACATGCTAACTAACAACAACGGTAGGGCACAACAAAAGTAGGACTCTAGCCACTAGCAAATAGCGGTTTTACAAATTAGCGAACGGCAAAAGATCTCACAACCATTCAAATAGGTCAAATTTTAAAATTCGGTTTGGTTTATACACCTAAAAAGTGTAGTTATAGATAAAGGACGAACTGAGTGTAGTGGTTCTAACTTATAACGAAAATGACAATACGCGAGAGACTCAAGAACCTTTAAAGTCTTATGCAAGACTTCTTATTGATGTGAAATCAACTCTCAACAATCTAAATAGCTATAAGTCTTTGTAGCTCAAGTGATTTCAATAAAATGGAATAAAATAAATCAAAATAAGTTTAAGTTCCCCGATGAGCCACCAAGAATGTGCCTACACTTGTACTTTCTAATTTTTCCTAGTTAAGAGCTCGAAATTTCTTTTTAACTCTTAAAAGTATATTTTTCCCATCGAATTTGAACTTA
Organism: Prunus fruticosa; assembly: GCA_018703695.1. NCBI lineage: Eukaryota > Viridiplantae > Streptophyta > Magnoliopsida > Rosales > Rosaceae > Prunus > Prunus fruticosa. The sequence continues at coordinate 22,203,048 of CM031921.1, forward strand.
AATTTTGGACATATGACTAATTACTCTTCACCATTCAAATTACAAGTTCCATCCTTGAATTTTAGTATTTTCTCAAGTAACAACATCTACATACTTCAATCGAGAACGCTAATCCCAGCACAGCATGCCATTGGCATTCAACAACATGATAGAGATTTCACTTGTCGGATGCATCGTGCATGAAAGGATTGATAACCTCACTTTTGAAGGTTACCCTTTTTGTATTTCGAACAACGATTTTGTATTTGGGCCACAATATAATCAGTAGCATTATGAGGCCTTAGTAACGTTCCTGCAGCCCATTGACCAAATGGACCAATTTGCATGCATAGAACATTCAGATAAATTCTGAACGAATACAAGTCCAGAATCAGCGTGGTGCATGTTGAAGACCCTTATCGCTGAGGAGAAGAACTTGGATGTAAGGGTGGTGCATGTTCAGAATCAGCGTGGTGCATGTTCAAGGAAAAAACTAGAGTAAGGGTAGGGTGGACTGTAGTCCAGTGCAAAGTTCTGAAGGGGGAAAAACCATAGTACTAAGTTTTAGACAGCGCCATCCCATAGATAACATCTCAAGTTTTCCCTTCTTCGATAAAATGAATGAAATTTTACTTAGATTTTTGTATGGGAAATAAATAATAACACATTCTACGTTAGGAATTATGGATCGAATAAGATTTGTCCCACGTTGAAAAAGAGAGGGTTCATAAAGAAATTAAGTGATAGGTCTCCCTTAATTTTATCAATGTATTTTGAGACAAACCCCACACATGAATGGATTTATGAAACTAGATGGTTAAATTTGGTGACAATATTGTTTCACTTTTTAATAGATATAGAAAGTTGGAGGGAGACAAATGCTTGAAAACGTCAAGTGTGACCAGAACAAGCTAGCCGTTTTAAGTACATCCCCTGTTCGAAATTATGTAAGTCTCCCCTATTCGGGTGATCTCATAAGATTTTAGTAACTTCAGTTCTCTATGGGCCGGACTTTTGTGGGTGGGCATGGTTGGGCTTTCTTGGGCTTAAACGGGATGGACTGAGTTTTAGACACCCTAGTCCAAGCCTAGCCCATTGAATAATAAGTTGGGCCAGACTTTTTTTCAATGGGTCGAATGGACTCCCATCAGCCCATGAGCCCATGCCAAATAATGACCCCTAGTGCAGGTATATATGAGGAACGAAGAAAAACTTTTTATTTTTCTCAAATCAATAACACAACATTCATACTAATTACTAAGCAAGAAAAACATTACATATTTGAAGACGCATTCTCGGTTCTTAACGTGCATTAATTTACCAACATTCATAGAATTTGATATCCACACGAAGCCTGAAGAAGTATTTCCCTTCAAACGCATCCGTCCTTAGGGTTGCAACGCCCCGGTGCATGAAGAAGTCTCCAGAGCCCCCCACAACGGATATGTCCCTAGTTTTCTCGAAAACCGGATTAGGGCCAATGAAATTTATGCTGCCTTGGTAGTCAGTGCTATTGAGAATAAATGAGAACCCAAACCAAGCAGTGATTGTGTCCTTTGTGTCATACAAGTAGAACCCTTGTGCCCTGCCAACAGGCTTAGAGTGAATTTTGTTGTCGAGAGTTATAGGGTCATTGAAGATTACAATGTTCCCAAAATAGTTTTGGGGTGCCAAGATGGTTAAGTTGGCTCCTTGAGGTGCTGCAACAATGGCAGATGTGGCATCAGCAGCATTTGTGCCATTGTAAACGGTCTCATGGAAGTATAGCACTAAGTGCTTGCATGGCTTGTACTTGTTTTTGTGTCTCGGGGAGGCTGAAGATAAAGCAAACACCATGAAGAAAAACAGAACAATGGAATTTCTTGCTCCCATTGAAATTGGTTATGAAAAACAAGAATAGGGAAATTGGACTATGCCAAATTCTAGAGGATGTGAGCTTTGTGTCTCCCAATTCAGGCCTTTATATGGGCCCTTGGAAGCCAAAAAGATAGTCAATTCCACACAAGGAGACTTACTTTATGGTTTTTTGTGGTTGCTTTTTTTGCTTTATTGGGGTCTCAAGTCATTTTATATGTAAAGAGATCATATGTAAGAACACATGCCTTTCTCATTGTTAGACCTTTTCTCTTGCCTAACAACAACCATGTCGTCGTTTTAAAATGTGGGAATATGATGCTCTTTGTGATCAGTTCAACATGAGTTGTCTTACTGATTTGTCTGAAGTGAATTTACAATATTGACCCCACACAAAAAGTAAGCTTACAATATATGCATATGGAGATAAAATTTCCAAGTGGTTGTGAAAAATAATACATAAATTATTGGAATACTCTTAATTTTAAAAGGATGAGCTTTTGCTTCTAGATCTACTTGTGAGTTTGCTATCCGTCCCACGTTGCTGTACTATTTAAGCTTTCTATTTAGGAAAAAGACATGCTATGTATAGAATACACTGATTATAAATATTGGACTTGTAATTACTATCTAAAACGCAAAACGCCTTCAAGTTAGACTGATATAATAAAAAGAGAGTGTTTACCAACAAGAAACAAGTAGAATGGAGATAAAAGATTTATTCTTCAAAAAGACTGGAGATACATAAATCTGTGAAATGCCCTGCTGCGGAGAATGGAACTATAAGGATGACTATATGACTAATTGCATTTGCAGCAAGATTATGTGGTGGGAGCCTAAACTGTGCATGCTTAGAAGAACATCTAAGTTACATTGTAAACCAATCCAAGTCATATTCAAGACATCGGAAATCCAATTACGTTGATTCTCAGTCTCCTTCGGGTGACTCTTCCTCAATTTCTGAGGCCATGTTCAATGATACCTGGCCATTGTACTGCTGCACTACCAGGACTGATGCCGATGTAGAGAAATCTGGCGAGATTAACAAGCTCCCAAGAGGACCGAGTTCTGGGCACTCACTCCTCCTATTTAAAGCTAAGGCTACTTCACCACCAGGTGTTCGCCCCACAAGAAACAGATTGCAGCGGCCTACCTCACGAATCACAGCGATGGTTTGTGCATTGTTTCTGACTGCCTTCTCTTCGTACATTATTGAGTTATCCTTGGAAATTTTCTGCTTAAACTCAGCAAGGACTTCCTCATCTACTGACCCCACTTTGGTGCTAGCATTGTCATCAATATTAATTCTTGAAATCTCCCCCACAACCTCAGGTTCCACTAAGAACCGAATGACCATTAAACTTACACCAGGGTGCTCAGCCATACGAGCACCATAAGCAAGGGCTTCACGGTCATCACGACCCCCAAAGAAGAGAACTGTGATGTTATAAGAAACATTACTTGCAGCTACATGAGTTGCTCCACCAAGCCCACGATCAACCAGAATTCCAACTGAGCAAGGTGCATGCTGAAGAACCCTATGGTTAACCAGGCGAAAGTCATTTCGTGTAGTCTCTAATGTACCATCAAGCCTCTGGTGCTTATGGAATGGAAGAATTACGATTGCAGCTCTTTTGCTCTCAGCAGTGGCACAAATGTCCTCGTGCATATCAGATATTGAAGAGATTTCAGTCATTGGCCTGATGGACACCCGGCTTAGTTGTTGGTATGCCTCAAATGCCACAACAACGTTGTCAGAATTTGGTTGCTGGCTCTTATTCCAGAAGGGTAACCCATTTCTTCTCGCCTTGTGTACCATTAATATAGCTGATGACCTCTCAGAGAGCTCCTTGAGGTGCATCGCATAGACACAAAGGCCTTCACGCTTCTTTGTACCTCGTGAAACCTCAAGTAGATTTATAATTGATGGAATGTTTCTCGCACTATGAAAACAGGCCAAGATCCTTAGTTGGGTGTTCATATTTTTCCTTTCAATTGTCTTATGCTTGTAAACAGCCATTCCAGCCTTTTTCGCTGCCTTATACACGGCAATGACAAGGGGCGTAGTGATAAAAGTAGTAAAGAGAGCCATTAGAACCATAATTGCAAAAGTCTGGTCATTCAAGACCTGCAAAATGTAAACATTATTTGATATAAGTCAGCCCTGGTTGAAAAATTAAGACAGATTATATCAGTAATATCAGAATTAGTTATTTACCTTTCTATCTTTACCAATGTTGAGGACAATGAGTTCCACCAATCCTTTACTGTTCATTAGGAACCCCAGAGCTAAAGCCTCACGGACAGGCAGTTTGCAGAAAAGAGACACCATAATAGTCCCAAAAATCTTCCCAAAGCAGGCAGTAAATATGACCAAAACCAAAAGACCCCATGACTGAAGCCCCTGAATTGTGGCCACATTAGTCTTCAGTCCACTTGACACAAAGTACAATGGTAGAAAGAGACCAGATACAAGATCTTCTACTTTTTCCACAAGAGCACCTGCAAATGGCCCCTCCTTTGGAACAAGAACTCCAATCACAAAAGCACCAAACATGGCATGAATTCCAATTGTATCAGTAATTAACCCAGCAGCCAGAACAGCAGTTAGTGTAGCACATACGTAGATCTCGTCAACAGGTTCACCTTCGTGACATCGTTGAGCCATCCATTTAAATATTGGGGGAACAATGAGAATTGCACAAATAACGAACACACACCCAGACAAGAAGACCCATAATGAAACAAGAGGAGATTGGTTACTTCCAGATAGGGCAACAGCAAGAGCGAGTAGAATCCAGGCGGCCACATCATTAACTGCTGCAGCTGACATAGCCATTCTTCCAATGTCAGTGGTCAATAGTTTCAGCTCAGCCAGAATACGAGCTAAGACAGGGAAAGCAGTGATTGAAAGGGCCACACCCATGAATACAAGAAATGCGGTAGCATCTACCCCTTTGGCTATGGTTTCTCGGAGGACAAATGATGAACCGATTCCTAATGCAAATGGGAGGCTTATTCCTACTATGGCAATAGCAAGGGCTTTTTTCCCAGTCTGGCGGATGGATTTAGGATCTATCTCTAGTCCTGCAAGGAATAGAAAGAACAGGAGACCAAGGTTTGCTAAGGTGTCCAAAACTGTGATACTCTTCGGTGGAAATATTGCCTGGAGATAACTTTTGTTCCGTCCCAGAGCTGATGGCCCAAGTAGTATTCCTCCCTGCCAAACCAGAAATCACAATTCACAATCAGCATGGTATTCTGTTTTTAGGTTCAGTTAAATTCTGAAAAAATTAATTTTGTGGAACCATTAAACGACATTCTCCTGTCTGCCAAGTGAATTTCAATACAGCAGGGGACTAAAAACAAGCATCCAAAAGGTTTCCTAAGGAAACATGCCTGCGTCCAATATCAATACCTAAACGTCATGTACACATTTTCAGGCAGCACAGAGAAAAAAGCAAAGAAAAGTACAGGTATACTGAGCCTAGAAATCATTCAAATTCAAAATAAATTATTATATAATCTTTATCAGAAACATTTTTGAATTTTCAGAAGGCACTGCTGATTTACAGTTTCTTTTTTCAGATGAACTACAATCCAACACCCCCGAACTTTCAAAGCAAAGAAAGTTAGAAGCCATCAAACTTCGAAGGCAATAAATTCAACACTGAAGGGCTACAGCTCCTCTCCTTAGAACTACTCCCAGGAATTAACACTGAGTGTACATATCGCAATACCATCATGGACAAAACCAACTGCACTTTGATCAAATTTAATCCCAAAGAGAAAGAAGAAATAACTTACAACAATCTCAGCAATGACCCGTGGCTGTCTTAATGGCCTCAGAACGTAGGCAAGGCCGCGAGTGACGACAACAACAATACATATCTGCAAAATAGCAAGAGGGAGTGCAAAATGAAGAGGATCGTCACCCTGAAATATACCGTTTGATGTAGCCTTCATTGGAGGTGGACATGCGTGTCCTGCTGTGGCATTGGAAGCCATCTCTACCAAACAAAGTTCCCGAATCAAAACAGAAAATTTGACTTTGAGTATCTGCCAACAGAAACCAGTATCAGATTTCCAATTCCAAAATGACCAAATTATACAGAACAGGACCACACATACACATTAAATATATACAAACAAATAAGTAAGTACAACAAAGAGCACTGGCAAGTAGTTAATTGGGCACCGTGCTATGCGCCAAAAAAGAAGTGAATTATCTCCTCCAAACTCCCTCTCGCGCAGTGGCGGTTCTACAGCCAGGGCAGGGTAGGCAGCTGCCTACCCCAAATTTTTTCACTTAAAAAAAAACCTAAGCCTACCCCAAATTTTTTCACTTAAAAAAAAACCTATATATAAACAAGGTTATTTCTAACCATCACATGTGATAGTGTAAACTTTTGCCTACCCAACCCATGTAAAACTACCCACATGTGTTATAGCCCACTCAAACTTAAAAATAAAAGGGAAACAATTATAACCATCCCATACTCTTGTGTTGATAATCGGAGAGATAATTGAGGAATTTAAGATTTCTAAGCTTCGTAGGGTAAAATTTTAGATTTAAATAGTTTAGTTTTGTGTTGCATTGCATTTATTTGTTTTTTTTTTTTTTTTTTTGTTAAGCTTTTATTTACGTATAAGATGCATATTTGAGGGTAAGGCTCATTACGTCCCTCTTGACTAAGTGTATCTTTTTATTTTTATAAATGAAATTCATTCATACCGTCGAGTTTTTAAGGTAAATTTCGTCTACCTAACTTTTGAATCCTAGATCCACCACTTGCTCTCGCGTAGCATGAGAACAAGCACAGCACCTAAATAACTTCAAATTAACTTAATCTCATTTGCTAAAGATTGCTTTAGACCTAAAGGCTGAGATTAAAAAACTAAAATATTGTTTTCTTTTTCTTTTAGGCCACTATCGCAAAGGTATATCAAATAGTATCACTCCCTTTATAATAAGCCAATTACCAAATTAACCACGGTTTATTGCTTGGTTAATTAAGAGTCCTAAATCCAGTCAAACTCAGATTGAAATCAAGAGAACAAGTCCAACCCAACTGGTAAAATTTGATTAAACTCTAAGATCCTAATCAAAGTCGGCAGATTTAAATGAAAATTTTCAAATACCATAGAACATAACCAGTCATTCTACTGCACCTATATGCAAAAGTTGACAAAACTCAATCAGCAAACAGTCTTTTTAATAACTGACATTTACCCATTTGAGATTTCTGTAAAAGAATTCATCTTTATCGCTTGAACACATTTTTCATACCGCCTGGCCTTGGCTGATAAACAGAGCTTTCAGAAATGGCTCTTAATTGTGACTGCAGTCAGAGCCTGAACTTGGAGACTGTGCTACCAGTTTTAATAATAACAGACCCACAGAGAGAGAGAGAGAGAGAGGCGCGAGGCAACGACAGGTGGGGTTAACAAGATTTGGGTGACTTTCTCTTTCTTTGCTTTTTATTTTTATTTTTTAAACAAATTAGATCTTGGATGGTTCACAGCATTTGTTTGTGCTTAGTCTAAAGAGAGCCATCAAGTAGAGAGTTGGAGTTGTCAAAGTGGGGAAGAAAATAGAATATAGGAAGCAAAAACCAATTAAGGCAATGACTTTTTTGTCACTTTTCACTTCTTCAATATTTTAATGATTTAAAAAAAATATATTTATATATGTATGTTTCTTTTTTTTGATGAAAAAGGGGGGGAAAAACCCCAAGAAACAGCTACAAATTAGCAATAGAAATCTGACGAGAGCGAGAGACTCCTAAGAGGTCATCAACCAAAACATCATTAGCCCACGCAGGAGCATAATCAAAATAACAAATGCCTAAGTCGAGGTTGTAGCTCCACCTAGCAAGGCAGTCAGCAAGGCAATTCTTTTCCCTATAAATATGGTGTAACTGATAATTCTCAAATTGCCTTAGAAGAGTGCAGCAATCTTGCAGCAAGCCAGCAAGAGGGTGAAACCGAGATGCATCAATTTGTTGGATAAGTTGTACACCAAGAGATGAGTCCATTTCAATGATAATCCTCTTGATGCCTTTGTCCAAAGCCATTTTAAGACCAAAAAACAAGCCCCACAGTTCAGCTTCAATTATTTGGCCCTTTCCCAAGTTCACCGCAAACCCCTTAATCCATTCCCCAGCACAGCCACGAAGGATACCACCAGCACCAATATTCCCAGAGGTAAGTTTGCAAGAACCATCCACATTGAGTTTAACCACTCCAATACCAGGAAATTCCCAAGCCAAAGAAATCTGAATTTTCTCCCCAGCTATAGCATCACCACAAGGAACCTTACTCCATTCAAGAGATAGCATATAAGATGATCTGCCTGGTGTTAGAAGGAGCAGCCTCATCAACATTAAAGATAGATTGGTTTCTCCATTTCCACAGATACCAACAGATAAACACAAAAACAGGAACACCAAGAAATACTCCTGGACCATCTAGCCTTGGAGAGGATATTAGTCTTTAACCAAGGTTGGAAGTCAGCATAAAAGAAATTATTTCGTTGGTGGGGAGGCAAGAAATAACGCCAAATCTCTTTGGCTTTAGTGCAATCTCTAAGAATGTGGAGAGCAGTTTCATAGGGCCAATCAGATAAGAGCAAGAAGGGTCAGGAGCTAAATTCCTTCTGACTCTCTGAATCATTTGATAAAATTTTATCTTGGTAAACAAGCCAGAGGAAGACTTTCAACTTGGGGGGAAGGTTCAGCTGCCATAAAACCTTCCAAAAAGAGTCCTTCCAAGAAGAGTCTCCAAAAAGCAGTTGGTAGGCAGATTTAAACTTGAAGACCCCATTAGCTGTGTGTTTCCAAATCTGCGAATCATGTAAGGTACCAATAAAACCAACAGGAAAATTAAGAATTCTTTCCATTACCTCAACAGGAACAGTAGCTTTCAACCTCTCAATATCCCACCATCCATGCTTAAAGAAGCTTGAAACGGGCAGTCCAGATCTAGCACATCACCAATTCCCTCATACTCCATCAATGGTATGTCAGACAGCCACTTGTCTGTCCAAAATTTCACTTTATCCCCCATCCCAATTCTCCAAGTCATCCCCTGCTTAAGCAATCTGGAACCATGTAGAATTCCCTTCCAGGTGGCAGAACATCCGTGTCTATTAATCAGAGAATTGTCCAAGATAGAGTGACCATGCAGGTACTTATCCTCATAAATTTTGGCCCACAAGCCCTTATCTTGAGCATGTAGTCTCCAACCAATTTTACCCAGCATAGCTTGGTTCATGAACGAGGTTTTCTTCAACCCCAAACCACCTTTATGCTTGGGTTTACATACCAAATCCCATTGGCATAAGTGAACCTTGCTCTGCTTGGCACTACCTCCCCAGAAAAAGTTGCGATTAACACGATCAAGATCATCACAGATGCTCATAGGTAATTTAGTTGTTTGCATTGCATAGATAGGTATAGAAGATGTAACTGCTTGAATAAGAGTTGTCCAACCCGCCATAGACAAGCACTTACTTTTCCAAGTAGCCAATCTATTATGAACCTTTTCCACAATGCTAATATAAGTAGACTTGTTTGCACGGTGATGCCAGGAGAGGCATACCTAGGTATTTTCCCAAATTTTCAGTTAAAGGTGAACCACAAATAGCACTTATTTCCTTGGCAAGCTCTTTGCCGGTGTTTGGAGAACGGAAGACTACAGACTTAGAAAAATTGACAGCCTGACCCAGAAGCCTTGCAAAACAAGTCCAAACATCTTTTCATGACCCGAGCATACATTGGGCTAGCCTCCGAAAACAGGATTAGATCATCTGCAAAGAAGAGGTGAGAGACAAAAGGCCCAGATTGGGAAGACCGAATAGGCTTCCAATTCTTTTTGCCAACAGAATCTGTGATCATGTGGGACAGTTTCTCAATGCATAAAACAAAGAGATAGGGAGAGAGAGGGTCTCCCTGTCTAATACCACTTTTAGGAATGAAAGGATCAGTTAATTCACCATTAACACAAACTTGATACCTAAACTGTAGAAATACAACTCATGACTAATTGGATAAAGGCTGCAGGAAGATTCAACTCCATAAGCACCTGTTCAATAAAATCCCAACTCAGTCTGTCATAGGCCTTAGATAAATCAATCTTCCATGCAACAAAACCTTTCTTGCCTTTGGACATCCTGAATTTATGCATAAGTTCTTGAGCGATGAGGATGTTGTCAGTAATATGTCTACCCTGAACAAAGCTCACCTGGTTAGGGCTAATCAAACTAGGCAGAATAGGCCTTAGACGAGCAACCAGGATCTTTGAAATAACTTTGTAGAGAGTGCAGCAAAGACTTATAGGCCGGAAATGGATCATAGAGGTAGGATTATCCACTTTAGGCACCAGAGTAATCAAGGTGGAATTAAGACCTTCAGGAATCCTACACTCCCTGAAACCTTGGTCGACCAACTTAAAAATATCATTAGCGCAAATATTCCAGTGCTTCTGATAAAAGCAAGCTGGAAACCCATCTCTTCCTGGAGCTTTAATCCCCCCAATGCTAAAGAGACTCGCCTTAACTTCTTCCATATTAACTGCAGTTACCAAGGAAGCCAACTCTCCAGAATCAATAAAGGGAAAGAGATTAGGGATTGCAAACCTGCAGATTGGCACATGAGCAGGAGAAAACAAATCAGAAAAATAGCGCATAGCCAAATTTTTAATACCATCAGCCTCTTCCACCCAAACTCCAGCATCATTCTTGAGTCTGTCAATTTTATTCTTTCTTCTTCTAATAATGGTGGACATGTGGAAGAACTTGGTATTACGGTCACCTTCTTGAAGCCACGTCACCCTAGATTTTTGGTGCCAAAAAATAGCTTCCTGGTCCAGGATTCCATTAAACTCATCGATAAGCACAGTTCCAAATTGTTAAGAAAATCGTTCGGCCCTTGGCAGAAGGCCTTTTGAATCCCCGCCAAACGAGCTAAAATTCTAGCTTTTTTTTGTTTGAGATGACCAAAGACAGAGCGGTTCCAAAGCATGAGGGGCTCCACTAAAGCACAAGATTTCTCCAAAGCGGAGCCAGAGGAGAGCTCCAGGAATTGAGCAATAAACTCTTGGAACTCCTCATGTTTCAACCACATTGCCTCGAATCTGAATGGCCTTTTAATGCGTGAATGAGCAAACTAAGACTGAAGACAGATTTTGATAGGAGCGTGATCAGACTTCGTCCTTGGCAGGTGGATAACATGAGCATCAGGAAAGAGGCCTCTCCATCTGAATATTGCAAATAGAACGATCAAGCCTTTCAAAAATCCTCTTATTAGTCCAAGTATATTTAGGTCCAGAGAAACCTAAGTCACACATCGCATACTGATCAAACCAAGTTTTGAAGCCTTTCAACCGATTGATAGGGTTACCTCCTAATTTATCACTGCTACTCAACATATCATTAAAGTCTCCAGCTAACATCCATGGAAGATTATGGCAACCAGCTACAAAGGAGAGGTACTCCCAAAGTTTTGTCCTTTTAACTCCACAAGGTTTAGCATAAATGGCTGTAAAAACCCAAGGAGATTTGTTCGGCCAAGAAATACAGGCAGAAATGGCCTGATCATGTGTACCAAGGATCTCCACATTAACTCTGCGTCATCCCACATTAGCCACAAGCCCCCAGAAAAACCAATAGGATCAACAATTTCAAAGCTCGGGAACCCAAGAGATTTAACCATAGAAATAGCTTTCAACCCACTGATGCGAGGCTCACAAATAAACAAAACCTCCATGTGGTGGCTACTAATCAAGTCTTTCATAGTAGTTCTAAACTTGGTGCAAGCTGCACCTCTAGCATTTCAACATAAAATCGACATAAATAAAATATGGGGGAAAAGGAAGGGACCTGGGGGCCAAGCCCTTAGATTTCAAGAGTTGTACCTCCAGTAGCATTAGAGGTACTATTATTTGGGACCTCAATGGGAGGGTCCATATGGCCTTCAACAAGGTCCATGTTGTCTGCTGGGATCAAGCCACCGTGGTTAGATTGAATCAAAGAGTCCACATCAATATTGGTGTCAAGCACCTTCTCAGGATTAGTATTATCCCCCCTTATATTAGGGGGTTGGTACCCAAAGTGATAAACACCCGTAGCATTGTAAGCATTTTGGCCATTAACCCAAAGGCCTAGTTGTTCATTGAGAGAAATTGGCTTAGAAAATATCTTTCCATCAGCCACCAATTTTCCTTTATGAGCGCCGACTGTAGGGATGGGCTTACTTGATCCACGTACCTTACTAAAGACACTCTGAACTTTGAGGTTCTCCTTGCTATGCTTATTGGATATATCATTCAACACAGGACGAGCATTAGTGTTGCTAGACTTAGATTTAGTCCAGATTTTTTTCCCCCTGTCCTCACCTCCTTTAGATGTGCCAACATGGTTGGGCCCAGACTGGTTAGTCTTTCCAGGACCAGAACCTCCATTTCTATCAAAGTCTTCATTCACTTTTCTTAACGCATCAAAACGAGAGCCCATGGTGGTACCTCCAGCTTCCTTGTTTCCTCCATCCTTAACCCCACTCTTAGGTTTTCTCCTATTTTGAACAACCATCCAAGGCCCTCTCAAGTTCTCAACATCACCTTCTTTTTCCATCGCAATATCGTCTCCCAAAGATTCCTCAGCTCCTGTGCCTGAGCCCTCACCAATCTTCGTAGCAGAAGTATTCTTGTTCAATTCACAACTTTCTTTTTTATGACCATAGCGACCACATGTATAACATATATCGGGAAGCCCTTCATACTCAATGTTATACCAAACCTGGTTAATTTGGACAAAGGCTTCCAGGGGCTTGGTTAAGTCTAATTCCACACACAGCCGAGCAAATTTTCCCCTATTTTGAGAAGTTGTAAGCGTATCAATCTTCAAAAGCTTTCCTAGCAGGTTCCCAATTCTTTTTAAAGCCCAAACATCAAAACACTCTAGTTGGAGAGCCGACACACGGATCCACGCCGCCATTCTGGTGATTTGAGCAGTAGCTGGACAGAACCCAGGCCTCCATTTTTGCATAATCAAATATTGGCCTCCAATAATCCATGGCCCTCCCGTTAAAACGAAGTTGAGGTCCTCTTCAAGTTCAAACTTAACCACATAATAATCATTTATTAAATCCACCAGTTTCCAACCACCCTTTAAACTCCACTTCTGCTGTAGTCGAGACTGAAGGTAACTGTAAGTATGGGAACGACCCAAAAGTTTGATAATCAACGCATTCTGCCAAGGTTTACAGATTCGCGACATAGCACGCTCTGAAAATTGTATGCTCGGACCTTTCTCCCCTTTAGAGACCACCACATCATCCTCATCATTCAGATCGTCATAAGCATCATCCAAGCGATTCACATCAATTCCGACATTTTTCACCAAATTGACTTTATTCATTAGCTTATCTCTGAAACTCTCAGTAACAGGTGGAGAGATTGGTACCTGGTTTAACTCAGGAGCAGTCTTCAAAGGTGAGTCAGATTCAACCTCCATCTCCCTATCATCGCCATCTTCAGTAACTCTACTTCTCTTGCTAAAGCGATTGTTGCTCAGCAGAACCCCTGGGGAGCCCTCCTCCATGAGAAAGGGAATCACCTCACAATTCCGCAGGGGCCAGTCAGATCCAGACTTGGGGAGCGCCACAAAATGTCGGATCTGTAACTTTGTCAGGCTTTCTATATGTATGTTTCTTTAAGATTCAGAAAAAAGAGGAAAAAGAAACCTTGAATGACTTTACACTACATGACATCTTACACCCATTTTGACATACACAAAAAAAATCTTACACCCTCCACTCGGAATGTGTGATTGAGATTTGACGCCTGCCTTCTACCGTTTTGCTTGCAGTTCTGGAATCTGCTGTTTTTGCTTGCACTTTAGGTGGGCCCCTGAAATAAGAGTCAACCTCTCTAAATTGTCGAGGGGGATGCTAGCAATGAAAAGGGAAAAGAAACTCTGTAACTTGGTAACTTGTCCCTTTTTGTCTCTTTCTTAATTAATTTCCTTTTGATCGATGTTCTCTCTGTAGCTGCCGGTCTCTTAATCGTGGACAAGTGGTGACGGTGACTAACCGACCATGTTTCGACCCCCCAAAAAAAAAAACCGACTTAATTCATGTCTGTTTAAATTTTAAATTTGTTTGAATTTATATAATATCGAAAGCTTGAGATATTATGTAATATAAATACAATAATTACCATTAGATGTTATAAACAGAAATAAATCGAAAGCCAAGTATGAAAAAGGAGAAAATATAGGAAGGAGTGATAGTATTAGTATACGCGTATTACAAACATGCACATGGCTTGTGTGCATGTATTTGCCAATTGTAGAAATAGAGCATCTGTGCAACCACAAGTTTTTCTAAATTTGAGTTTTCAAATCGATTTTAAAATGTTTGTTTGGTTGTTTATGTCCCTACAGGCTGTAAAGATCTGTAATGGTAACATAAACAAAAAATTGAAACAAAACGAACAAATAATAAATAAGACATGGTTAATTATGATGATGTGTGCTAATAGTTTTAGTATCGCTTTTGTCTGCTCTAATTTTATTTTTCACATATTAGTTTGTTGTCCTTTTGACAAATTACTAATTAATATAATAAGTAGACCTGCAAACCACATTTGACTTTTTCTTATAGCAAGCCATTCACATTTGACTCAACCATTCAATACTAGATTATGATTATGAATTATGATTATATAGCAGGATCAGGAATAGGTAAAGCTATGATCAATTAAAAAACAGTGGCATGCAAAATCACTTTTGTTTATGCAATTGCATGTTATCTTGATTGAGTTTGATTCTTAATGAAGGGTGTTCACCCAAAGTGCTTCACTTTATATATACAACAACAAACCAAACACTAGATTGGAAATTCTAAAATTAAAAAACAAACCAAAGCAAAAATCCAATTGAAAGTAATGTGGCAGATTGAAAATGCCAGAGATTGCTTGTGGGCAAAGCGTAGGCCAATCATTGGCATTTCTAACATTATTCTAAACCCAGAGAGTTGACTTAGAGCAGAGGGAATCTGGAGAGGTCATTGCAATACTCTAATCTGCATGTATTAATTTTCCCTCCCTTGACTCTTACAAGTTTTCTTGAGCATATCCCAAAGATACTGCAACTTAATGCATAACCAATCCTAATTAGCCCTTAATACCCAATGCGACAGATGATATTGGCTCCTCGCTCTATTGGTTAAAAGAATATTATCACATTAATTTATTACATGAAAGAATAATGCATGAGTAGCCTTCTACATTCATAGGCTAGAAGAATAGTGCAAATGGACAATTCTCTGCGTGAAGATTACAAGAAAAAAGAAAAGATAACAAGTCAAAATCTTTTTGTTTTTCTTTTAGGTAATGATCTTTGGCGGTGGCAAGAATCTACAGATCCATAAGCATAAGCTGTGGCAATTGATAATTAAAACTTGTGATCTTTGAGAAGCAACAATCTTAAATGGAACTAAGGATAGACATTTATCAAAACTAAATATTTATCATAATCTGTACAGTGAATCCAAACAGGCTAGGAAGAAGTTATCAGCTGGTTTCTGATTCTTCCTCAGGCAACACAACCACCTTCGACGAAGAAACTGAGCCCGGAAGCACTGCCAGGCCATGATACTGCTGCACTACCAAGACTGATGCCGCAGTTGTGAAATCTGGAGAGGTCAGCAAGCTACCTACAGGCCCCAGTTCAGGGCAGTCACTCTTCACCTTCAAATTCACATTCAAAGCAGCAGCTACTTGACCCTCAGGCCGTCTACCAACCAAAAACAGATTACAACGATTAAACTCGCGAATCGAATCAGTAGTTTCTGCAGCATTTCTCACTGTTCTCTCCTCATATTTGATTGAGCCGTCATTTGAAATCTTCTGCTTCAGCTCAACAATGAGCTTCTCATTCCCTGGCCCGGCTGAAGCGTTAGAGTCATCGTTTATATCTACTCTGACAATCTCCTTCTCAAGTTCAGGACTTGCTAAGAAGTGAACAACAGTTAAATTGTTACCGGGGTGTTCAGCCATTCGCATACCGTAAGCAAGGGCCTCGCGATCATCACTACCCCCAAAGAATAGGACAACCATGGTTGAAGAAACATTGCTGGCAGATATATGAGTGGTTCCACCAAGACCACGGTCCACCATGATCCCAACTGAGCATGGTGCGTTCTCAAGAACCCTCCGGTTGACCCCTCTATATTCAGTTCGAGTCGTCTCCAATGCCCCATCCAACCGCTGGTGCTTGTGGAATGGGATAATAATCATTGCTGCCCTTTCCCTTTCAGCACTTGCACAGATGTCTTCATGCATGCTAGAGATAGAAGAGATTTCTGTCATTGGGCGGATAGCCACTCGACTCAGCTGCTCAAAGGTTTCAAAAGCCACAACAACTTGATTGTTATCTGACCCCTTATTCCAAAAGGGTAGCCCATTTCTTCTCGCTTTGTGAACCATCACAATTGCAGAAGATCTCTCGTTAAGCTCCATAAGATGCATTGCATACACACAAAGCCGTTCCCTCTTTTCAGTCCCACGAGAAGCCTCAATGAGATTAATCATTGTGGGGAGGTTCCTTGTACCGTGGAAACAGGTCAAAATTCGGAGCTGAGTACTTGGGTCTTTCCTTTCAATAGTTCTGTACTTGTAATTTGAATTGCTCTTTCTTTTAGCTGGCTTGTATACTGCCATTACTATAGGTGTTGTAATGAAGGTTGTGAAGATAGCCATGAGAACCATGATAGCAAATGTTTGATCATTCAAAACCTGCAATATCCGAAAGCTAGCACATTAAGTTACATGCATGTACAAATATTACAGACAAAGCCTTGATAGTCATCAGTAGAGGAAAATGATAAGTTTTTACCTTTCTGTCTTTGCCAATGTTAAGGACAATGAGCTCCACCAACCCTTTTGTATTCATGAGAAATCCCAGAGCCAGAGCCTCTTGAAAGGGCATTCTACAGAGGAGGGAAACACCTATAGTCCCAATGATCTTCCCAAAACAGGCTGTTGAAATGACCAAGACTAGGAGGCCCCATGACTGAGCTCCACGAATTGTAGCTACATCGGTCTTCAATCCACTTGAGACAAAGTATAATGGGAGGAATAGACCAGATACAAGATCCTCAACTTTTTCAACAAGAGCGCCTGCAAATGGCCCTTCTTTTGGAACAAGAATTCCAAGCACAAATGCACCAAATAAAGCATGAATTCCAATAGTATCAGTGACAAACCCAGCGGCCAAAACTGCAACTAAAGTAGCACACACATACAATTCTTCTACTGGTTCGCCCTCAGGACAGCGCTGTGCCATCCATTTAAAGATAGGTCGAACAAAAAATACACAACCGAGAACAAAACCACACCCACACAAGAAAACCCATAGTGAAACCAGGGGAGAACGGCCAGTGCCGGAGAGGGAAATGGCAAGAGCAAGAAGAACCCATGCAGCCACATCATTGACTGCTGCTGCTGACATGGCCATTCGACCAACATCAGTGGTTAAAAGCTTCAGCTCAGCCAGAATACGAGCCAAAACGGGGAAGGCAGTTATAGAAAGAGCCACTCCCATGAAAACAAGAAATGGGGGTCCATCTACACCTTTAGATATAGTTGCTCGGAGGGCAAATGATGTACCAATTCCTAATACAAAAGGTAGAGTGATTCCAGCAGCAGCTATGCATAGAGCCTTCTTTCCAGTTCGGCGGATGGACTTAGGATCTAACTCCAAGCCTACCAGGAAAAGAAAGAAGAGAAGACCAAGATTGGCTAAAGTATCTAACACTGTGAGACTTCTGTTTGGAAAAATTGTATCCAGGTAATTTTTGCTGTGACCAAGAGCTGAGGGGCCAAGTACTATTCCTCCCTGCAGAAAAAACAATACTAAGTTAGACTCTCTCTTATCAAGAGGATGTGGATATTTTTCCACTTAAACAAAATTGCAAATGGAACCACATATTAAAGTAAGACCTTTGTTAGTTTTTATTTCTTATTTATGAAAAAGAGGAATTATAATTTTTTGAACTATATGGTTTTACTTACAAAAACATCTGCCTTTCAGACAAGGGAAATTTCTTTTTGTGAATTGTTTTTCAAAATATTAAATAGTGCAACATTAGTAAAACCAGGTCCCACATTGCATACAAGGAAAGTACTGGAGACATAATGCGTATTGAGAATGGGTTCAAAAAATGTATAACAGTAAGCACCTATATGTGTTCACTCTGAGAGCACACTGACTAGCACTTCCACATATTTTTTGAGAAATGCATAGATCCCCTAAGTCACTTTTAGGGTGCATGATAGTTCTATTCTTCCAGCTCTCTCCCTCTCTTAAGGGATTGGTTTGCAAATAATATATTCAACCAATGGGAAAAAAAAATGAAAAATTAACATAAATTTGATTACAACATACATGAATTGACTATCATTTTGAGGGCCACCAAAGTATACAAAGCAAACAAAAACAATACAAACATGCTATGTACTTACCACAATCTCTGCAATCACACGAGGCTGTCTTAGTGGCCGGAGAAGATAAGCAAGAATCCGTGTAAGTGCAACCACAAGACATATCTGTAAGATGGCAAGAGGGAGCGCAAAATCCAGAGGATTATCACCCTGAAAGACCCCATTGGATGTTGCTTTCATGGGTGCTGGGCATGCACTTGCAACTGTGGCATTTGTAGCCATTTTGCACCAATCAAAGACAAGGAACTAAAGATATGGAATTCCTGCAGAATGTGGTATGCATACATCAGCATAGTTAAAACCATACATTCCAGACTCAACACCCCCAAGAAGACAAGGAAAAAACAAGGGACCAAAAGGAAAAGAAATAAGGTTTCTACTGAGTAACCACTCAAAATCGTTTTCTTCCATGTATATGATTCATGGAGGAGTGATATCTTTGTGCACATATCTTTTTTATTACAGCAAAAACAACGAAAGCCACCATTGATGCAAATTAACTATTAGGACCCCAAGAACTATGCTAACAAATCAAATTTGCAATCTTTTTAACAGCATAGTAACTTAATAGTAACCATAAATCATGTAATCAAATCATGACCTTTTTGACAAAAACTTGAGCAGTCGCCATCAATATGCCACCGAAAAGTACTTCAAGAAAGCACCAGGAATGTGATGCACAAAATATCTAACAAACAACTTGTCTAGTTCGCATATTCTAGATAAGGTCCGTCATGCTTAGGTGCACAGCTGTACTATTATATAATTGTATTTCGCTTGGGAAAAAAATTTGGTTTCCCATTTACGGTCCAAGTTTTCAGAAGACTCACAAGAATCCTGGGCTATATAGTTGCACGTTTCCTTGTATAATATGCAACTTTTGAATCTCAGTGTTCAACGTAAGACTTTAGCAGACAATTACAAACATAATAAACAAACCAAAACCATAATGTTGTAGGACAAACTAACTAGGATTAAGGATCACAATTAATTAACTCCACTGAAAAAGAATATTTATTACTTATTTTGGCCTGTTGAATATTGAAGGAAATATGGTGAAAAGTCCCTCAGCCTGTAAAACTACGTACCTGATGACAACAAAACGATTCCAAGTTTAAGCCAATTTCAATACGAAGACAACAACACTAGTCCTAAAAGGTTTTGAAGTGGGCCTAAATCCCTTTCCCATTGTTTCATTGCAACCCAGAATCAGCTTCTGCCCCCTCCAAAACATAAATATATATTTTGAAGCTTGAAGGAAATTCGTACATAGAGAACCGTGTCTGACTGCCTCTGTTATTTAGTATTATATTGCCAGACCGACTAAAACAAATATATTGTCAGGCTCTTAATTTTACGATTAATTATATGTTTTTTTTTATACAAGCGATATTCTACTTTAATATAATCTAAACTGCGGGGAGAAGGATTTCAAACTCCTGGGCGCACAGTGGAGAACTCATCCGTTCTAGCCAACTTTGCTAAACTCATGTCTGCTAGGTGAATTTTATTTGAATGTATATAACATGTTAAACACTGTGACAAGATAATCCTATTTCATTTTTACAACTTAGAATTAGAAGAAAAAAACATAAATATGGAGGAAAGTGGAGGCCAAGCTACAATATATATATATATATATATAGAAAAAGTTTTCAAATGTGGACCCAGATTGGCATTTGAATATCTAAACAAAACCAAATTGAAAATAATTATTATACAAGACTTACAGGTAGAGTCAAGAACCAAGTAGCAACTCCCCTGTATGTTAGCTAACTTAAGAAGAAGAAAGAAAAAAGGAAAAATAAAAATACGAAGCTACTACGTAAAGGCCTCCTATATCGAACAAGGTCTGTCTGGCTTGAGGGGCTTCTTCAAGGAAACCACCGCATGCTATGCTGAAGCTGCATGTTATAGGTTGGGTTGCAAAAGACCATAGTGTCCCTCTGCCACCCATCAAATTTACACTCTCTACCATTTATCTGTGATGGGAAATTTGAGAAAATCTCAAGACGTTACCTTTTATAGAATTTACCTAATACTTTATACTAATTTTGGATATTTTTATCTACCCTCATTCCTAGAGATACAGATAATGTTGGTTTCTCCGCAATCACCCAACAATTATCTAAGCCATCTCCTTTTGATGGACACTAGTTCATACAACATATATACACTCAAAATAAATTTACATATAATTTCAGACATACCCACAAGAAAAAAGAAATGAGATATGAAAATTAATCTAATATCAAGTCACAAGTTCAACAATTTACTTGAGATAAAAGAACTGACCAAAAATAAAAACTTGGCCTTTAGGCTTTGGACATGTTTACTTACAATTTGTAATCTTGCACTGCTTTTCTCTCTTCCCCACTGATTTTTTGGCAACCGCACAGAATACTGTTTAGAAAACAGAGAGAGAGAGAGAGAGAGAGAGGGAAACTGAGTCACCAGAGAATTTTCTACAAATCCTGAAAGGACTGTTTGTTTACAGCTAGCTAGGCTATAAACCACATTTTGTCTTCATTTCTATGGAGGTGTTTGTGAGCTCAGAAAATATCCAGAGATTGGACAGGGGACGAAGAGAAGAGTGGAAAAGTAATACCAGTTGGTTGGGGAGGTCCGCTCCGATTTATATAAAGCCGCGAGGAATTGGGAAAATTTTCAATTTTGCCATTGGGTTGTCACAGATCTTCAAGGGCCTTATGGTAAAAGAACATAACAATTAAAAAAAGGGATAATTTGTATGTGTTTTAAAAGGAGAAAAACTTAATTGCAACATGGATAACACTGTTTTATTATTCCTGATCAATATGTTCTGTCACATGAAAGTATTATCATTTATATCAGAACATTATTAATTGAAAATTGCAAAATAATGTTATCCTAATTTTATGGAAGTCTCTCTCATTTTAAAGGGCGAAGCAGCTAAATGCCACATCTCATTATCAAAATTTAATGAGAATTGAAAGCTATCATTTTGCCTTCATGTTACCAACATTTGAAATATTGAAGAATTTGATGTGATGGTGGGATCAATCAATCCGTTCGAATTGGCTAAATCAATTTTTCCAAATTGTAATGATTGGTTTAGTTTTGTTTAAATCAAGAAAAATGTCAAACAATTTAAAAATCAAATTGGTTCACATGATAATAATCAAACGGTTTTGGCCTAAATTGAACCAGATCGTCTACAATCTCTCTTTTTTTTTCAATTTATTTTATTTTACATGTGTAATCCTCTCATTCAGTAATAATTAAATAAAGATGTTGAATTTGAAGTTTGATGGAACTTTGAAGTTATTGATATTTGAATTGTAACTATATTAGTTATTGGCAATTTTATGACATGATAACTTTTAGGATTGTTTGATACGCTAGAAAATGAAAATAAAAAATATGTAGCAAGTTATTAATTTTGTTGTTGTTGAAATTGGGCTAAGAAAGTTTTAAACCATACGACAACAAAAAAAGAAAAAGAGTTGAGCTTAGGCCAAAGCGACCAAACCAAACCAAGTTGTTATAAATTTTTGTCAAAACTAAGCTGAATTAAATTATTTTATTATAATTAATTCAACTGAGATTTAGTTCGTACCAACCCTCGTGATGGTTATCACAAATTCAATTGAAAAATAAATAGGAATGTGATATTTGTGATGAATTTGATAATATATTGAGAATTACATTATAAAAATAGTTTCATCAACGTTCTATTGTTTAGGAATATAAAAAAAATGGATATGATGACTTATGTTGATGCCCAAAAATGGATGATGACTTTTGGACTCAACTTAGAAGTAATTATACATTTAGTCTCGTGGCGTTTCGACAGAGTAGATAGCTATCTACAAAGAGAAGATGAAGAGCAACGGTGAGACCTTAGGCACCGATTTAGGGTTTAGGTATAGCTATCTACATAGAGTTTTTTTTTTTCCTTCGATATCTATAAATAACTAATCTTCACTTAAAAATAAATAAATAACTAATCTAGGGATTCATATTTTCTGGTTTACTCAGAGTTATTGGGGTTCATGAGAGTAGAATTTAGTATAAGAAATGTTCAAATAGATAGTAAGAGGCTCCACCTCTGAAAGAAGTTGATGCATGCGGTGGCTGGAGGCTGGTGGTGCATATCCCGTCAATGATATCACAAATCAATTTATTGAGTTATGGTCCCAAATTCAACTAACGAAAAAAGATAAAAGATCATCATCTTTTCGAGGAAAAAAAACAAAAACTCATCCTTTTCTACAAAGGTGTTTCACTGGCGCAACCTATTTGGACTGGCGCCATTAGACCCCAAATAAACAAACAAAGTCAACACCGCGTTATCAAAATTGCCACCAAAACCAAACAAGTGCTTCTCGCGAGTCACGACATTAGCACTTTATCATGTACGTAATTTACACACAAACTTAACGTTGCAAGAACGTGTGACACTGACAGCACTTTAATTTTATAGTAAACTAGCCCCTCGTGTGCCAATTGATTTTTTGTTTTTTATTTTTTTTATTTTTAGAATTAAGAAAAGAAAAAATAGGTAGTTATTTTTTTATAAAAGTAAGATTCATTATCTGATTTTGTTTTTAAATTTAATTTTTTAATTATGAATTTACCATATTATCCTCATTTAATTAATAATTTCAATTCTTAATGTTTAAATTAACCAATGGCATTTTCCGTGGATTTTGAATGTTTCACCATTCTCTACCTTTTGCTTTATATATATAGATATAGATATATATTAAGCTTAGACCCATAAAATTCATTTTAAATCACCTACAACTCTTTTCTTTAGTTTTCTATTTAAAATACCCAATTTTTTCAAATAATATCCGATTACTAGAATCCAACTAAGCAAGTTACCTGATATAACTTAAAATCTGATTCATTGTATTCTTTAGATTCCCAAACTACCCTTATTTATAAGTTAATGTATTATGGGATGGTGTAACTAATGACACACGTTGAATTTGAAAAGATTTCCAAATAGTTGTAATGGATGTATGAATTAATTTAGAAATTTATTTGAAATTAAATATTCAATTTCACATTAAAGTATTAGTAATCCATTTTACGACTAGTATTCTATTTTTTAATTTTGTTTTCCTTTTATGAATTACAACTAGTAATCTATTTAATGTATTAGTAATTTAAATTCAATATTAAATTTAGGAATTAATGTTGTTTTCCTTTTATGAATTATACGATTAGTATTCTATTTTATTATAGTTTTATGAATAATAGTGTACATTCTAATTATGTTGAAAAATAATTTAATAATCTATTTATTGTTTGTTTTTTGAAAAACATTTTTTTTAATGAACCTATTTTTTCTCTAAATAATGTACCTATTTTTTTCTCTAAATAAAGCACCTATTAATTGTTTTGTAAAAAATAATTTGATCGTCTTTTTATTGTTTGTTTTAAGAAAACATTTTTTTTTAATGAACCTATTTTTTCTCTCCAAATAATGTACCTTTTTTTTCTCTAATAATGTACCTATCTAAACAATTTACCTAGTATAATGAACCTATTTTTTCACTAAATTTTGTATCTATTTTTTTTTCTAAATAATATACCTATTTTTAATTTATAAAAAATAGCATAAATTTCAATTATACAACGTAAT
Organism: Prunus fruticosa; assembly: GCA_018703695.1. Taxonomy (NCBI): domain Eukaryota; kingdom Viridiplantae; phylum Streptophyta; class Magnoliopsida; order Rosales; family Rosaceae; genus Prunus; species Prunus fruticosa. The sequence continues at coordinate 22,227,019 of CM031921.1, forward strand.
TATTTTTAATTTATGAAAAATGTACGAAATTTTCAATTACAAAGTAACTGACCTATTTTTGTTTATTTTTTTGGTAAATAATATACCTATATTTTTATACGTATATATTTATATTTATATTTTTCATATGTACATTATTGGATATGTAATTTACATTTTTTTTATTTACAATTTTAGAGGGCGATATGTTAGAGGGAATGGCAACCAAAAGAAATGGGGTGATTGATATGCTATTAATAGGGAGTTTTAATTACAATTATGGCAATTAATGAAATGCTTGGAATAAATTATAAATCAAATATGAAGTCTGATGGCAAAGATGTAAAAATATAGGAATACTATGACCTATTATATTCTACTGGTCATTTAAGTTTAAAATTGGATTTTACACATAGATTTATAGAATGATTGGTATATTTCTATAAAATAGAAATTGTAGGGACCTATATTCGGATAAGACCTTAATTTTATTCAAATGACACTAGTTTATGTGAAGATAATATTAATCCAAGAGTTTAGGGAAAAGAAATCCAAGTAGCTTGGAAGAGAAGTGAGATGAAAACGAAAGAATGTTAGGCAGGTATTTAGGAGTAAGAGTCGGTGTGGGAATACTTATGTATAAACACTTTTTAAGTTTTACTATCAAACGCATTTAGAAGCGGTTTCATTTGTCATGAAGCACTCTTAACCCCTTCATAAACAGTTCCGCATAAACCCTAAGATTAAAATAAAATAAAATGTATGATAATAACTAAAATGCTCAGCAGCCACTTTAATATTGACTTGTTATAATATAAGTACTAAAACTTTATTTTAATCCTGGCCAACCCAAGCTGATCTGGTTCAATCAAATCTAAAGTAATCTAGTTCAGTCAAGTACGCCTATACTTTACAGGAGTATAATTTGAGAAATATCCTACGAATTAGCCGCCGTCGTATGCAATCATCCAGTATCAAACGGACTATTCTTCTTTGATACAAGAAAAAATGAAGTTTAGTTCCAAGTCCCAATCATTGAATATCTAATCATCTGCGTTAATTATTCAGGTAGTAGATAGGCCCTACCTGAGTGAATTTCTTAGGTTCTAATTGGTGTGAAATTGAATTATAAAATCCAACGTCAATGATACCTTTAATATTAAGTTGGATTTACCTTTAATATAATTAAGGCGTGTAGGATTCTAGTGGATTACGGTTTAGGTATTGTATACGTGTAACATATCATCACGTTATTGTGCTGCAGTTTGTACTGAAAAATATCTCGTTACTAATTAATATGTGATCACTTCGAATTCACTCCAATCGTGTGGTGCCATGTTGAGACACTTAACCAATATTGTTTCAATTTCTTGATGCATTGACGACTGAGTTTTATTTTAGTTTATTTGTTGTTGTAAGGCGTCAATTTCAGCTGTTAGATTTTTTGTGAAAATAATCGTTATTAGATTTGTTGTGAGTGAAATTAGATGTGAGATAAAGCAGTTTGACATTTGGTAAACTCTTTGTTGAAAGTGTTGTTGGTCCTGAATTCCGCATAATCAGAAAATGATTCCTGGATAATCATCAAACTCAGCTTGCCTTTTTGAAATTGATTCATGCATAATTGGAAAATGAAAGCATTTCATTAGCTGTTTTTTCTTATAGCTTTATCTCATTGTAATTTTTAACAATAAATGATTTTTTCATAGTTTACCAAACGGGTTGGGCTTCCTAAATTTATTTGAAAATCACTTATCACCCAAAATAAACAATGCCGACATATATATATGGGTAATTTTTTTTTTTATTAACAAAAAAATCTATAATATTAGGAGGATAATAGAGAATGATATCATTTATATTGAGTGATAGTCGCCAACACTCTTCAAAAACCTTATATACAAATATGTTTATTAAGTAAATGTGGAAGTGGTCACTACCACACTGGTCGGTCTTTCCCACGTACGTGCCTATATTTTTTTGGGCAGACGTGGAGACCTTATCTTACGGCACACCATGTCAGCAGCAAACCGTCCAGACATTTTATTACTTCTGGTCCTGGGAAGCCTAAATTCACTTCTGACTTTCTAAAGCTATGGCAATAATGAATCTAAACTAATTTCCTGGGAAAGGGAAATCTGGAGAGAGATTGGGAAGCCTTCACCGTTTTTTTGTTTAATTTCTTCTGGAACCAGTCAAAAAGGGAATATTTTACTGACACATGTGAAACGGAAAGTGACGCAGCACAATAATTAATTGGCTAAATTATTCCCAAAGAAATTATTACAGAATTTTTGATATACATATCTTTCTAACTGAATGTGATGCAGAGCGACAATTGATTGACTAAATTTTTCCCGAATAAATTACTAGGGAATTCTTGACATCAATTGTAACGCTGAGTCACTTTCCGTTTCACATAGGCTTATTTACTGTAGCCCCCTGAAATTTCAATCAAATATCACTTTGCCCCCAAAAATTAAAATGACCCACTTAACCCCCTTGACCATGGTTTTGTGTTCCACTTTGCACTTCGCTGTTATCTCCATTTATAACTTCGTTAATTTTGATGACGTGTCCTTTGTAAAAATACGAAAATAGTCCTGCCATGTCATCAAAATTGATGGAGTTATGAATGGAGATAACAACATGGGCAAAGTAGAACACAAAACCATGGTCAAAAGGGTTAAATGGGCCATTTTAACTTTCGGGGATCAAAATGAGATTTGACTAAAATTTTAGGGGGCGCTAGGAAATAAGCCTTTCACATATGCCAGTAAAGTATTACCTTTTTGACCGGTTCCAGTAGAAATTAAAAAAAAGATAGGGTAAAAGCAGGGAATGTCAATTGTATGTATTAATAAATACAAGAAATGTCAAGAATCGAAATAATTCCAATACAAATGTGTTAGTATCGGATCAATTCCACCAATCTCAGGTAAATAAACATGCTATTAGTGCTTAGCCAGGAACCGAATATAGCACATTTTAATTCAACTTCTTTAATTTGTTTCTCAATCTTTATCCCTTAACTAAGAAGAGAAACTAATTATATATGTAATGATGAGATGTATAACGCAATATCTATCACAAGGATAATATAATCAAACATACCAAGCAGCAAATAAATCAAATCAGTGTGTTTACACGTTTTGGTGTTCATCATGAACCACCTACATGTTGCCCACTTTCTTAGGGTATGAACGATCATTGCCCTAAAGAAATTCAGCTTTCTACATGAATGCCCTTAGTATTAGGAATATGAAGGAAACAAAGATCCTACTTGCCTTGGTACATAAGAGCATCTCCAATCGATATGTCAAAAGTGCCACATAGATATTTAACGGCTAGAAATAACATCTCACATCACTCCAGCCGAATTGTCAAAGCTGATGTGGAATGAAGGTTTGAGGTTCATCTGCTATTTTTGACATACCAAAAGCAAGATGTCAAATGAATATTTTATTATTTTTTAAAGACAGTTGGATGCTAGTTTCATTTATTATTTTCCTTTTTTATTTTTTTCTTATTTGTCTTGAATGATTTGACTGTTACAATAATTATTTATTTGACATATCGGGTGGAGTGTAAAACTGTGTAAATATCAAATTGCCACATCAGCTATCAAATTTAAATTTGGTGTTTGATATTTGACATCTCCCTTGGAGATGCTCTAAGTCATAAATCACAAGGTCTTCTTCAGATTATCAAGGGCCAAAAGGGCAATTTAAAAATACGAAAAGTCATAACACAGTGATGTTATTTTATAGCAAACCCATAGTTTGTGTTATTTTCTTTTTCCAACAACTATCCTTTTACAAGGAAAGGAGAAACTGATTGCTATTCTGGACTATATAAATATAGAGACTATTTATTACGTCCCTTCTAACGAAAATAAAAAAATTATATAGTTCGAGTCTATCCAATGAGATCCAATAATTTAGAATTTCCTCAAAAATCATTTAGGATTTTACAATGTTATTGATTGATCCTTTATCAGATAATAATCCCAAAAGGAGACTTAAAAATATAAATGGTTTATGTATATAGCTGACGTACATCTTCTAAGTTATGCACAAACACACTCAACACATTTAGAAAAAGATATAAATATAAACTTAGCAAGATAAATCGTGTACATTTTTTTAACTCCAAAGTTGGAATGTTGTCGCCACTCCCACGGCTCCATGTATAGTTGAAAATGAACTAATAAATATATTTGACCTAGCCAATCACCATCAATATTCTGATTGTTAATTTATGAATATCCACGACCTAACACTTTGTCAAAGGTCAATCCAGGCAGCTACACATGGGTTGATATGCTTTTCCTTCGCAGCCTTTGTTGGTCGTTTTTGAGGCGTAGGTTTAATTTAGCTCTAAGATATCCATTAAATTCAACAAAAATTAAAGTTGCATGTGCCTGGTCAGTTTTGATAATTCATGACTTCAATTTGGATTAAGGAGAGCTTAAGTTGTTCATATTAGAATTGCTTTGATACCACTATGATTCGTTTAGGAGTGATTCTAAATAGGTTAATAATCACTTTAAATGGTTGTTTTATGGAGAAGAACGTGAAAGGTGATTTCCTCTATATATAAGTGATTCTGGCATATTCAGAATCGCTCCCAAACAAGATGTTGGCTAACCATTAATTTATATTCTATAGCATGTGGAAATTTGATTTAATTAGGATGATATGAAAATTGCCAAAAGCTAAAGCAAACCAAAGATTCCAAAATATAGAGCGTTCCTCTATTTTGCAGGTCATGCTCCCTACCGAGGCATTCAAGGTACCGAAGGCATCAAAATTACTAAGTTGATCTTAAAGTCACAAGACCACTTTTCGGCGTCAACAACCTCTCCCATTCAATCATTTATACACATAATTATATATAGTGTGAATATATTCAAATCAATCCTTGTTTGGAGGCTTGGTGGGTGGTGCCATCATCATTATGCAATTTTTTTTTTCCATCAATACAGAAAAATTGAGTGAAATCAAGAAAATGGCTCTAATATTGGACATAAAAAACGTGGATGTGACTGGGTTCACAGATATGTCGGTTCAAGTTTTCAACCAACAAAAAAGAAAGACTTTCTTTGTTTCTTTTCCTTTGTATTTCTAAATGAAGTATAAAAATTGGATTAAGGAAACCCTAAAAATGGGAACAACCATAGATGCTTTTTACTCTATAACTTACTGGTAAGATATAGCATTTTGAGAGATGTTGGCCCTTATAGTAAAGATATCGCATTTTCAGATATATATGCTTCCCTTGGCGGGAGCTCCTACAATGAAGGGGTATTGGTGAGGGGCTTAATTGAGGGGTTCAATCCAACTATATGCAAGTCGAAATTGTTGAAGTTTAATAGTTGGATTGATCCCCTCATCTCACCCGTAGCCCTTCATTGTAGCCTCTCCACCCTCGGGCAACTTGCAAATGTTGTGGGCCAATCAGGTGATGGCTAAGTTTCAATGGATTCTGTGTGCTGAGCAATTCTAAAGCCCACTGGACACTTAACTTCTCCGTATCCAGTTAAAGAATATATTTTTTTGCATGAGGCGGTTGGACCACGTCACCCGAACGAACAAACAAACAAACGGGACCCTACGTATTGGATCAAAACTCAAGGACCCATTTCCGATTTCCTTGTCGACGAGAATTAATAGGTGTAGGTCGGCAAATGTGAGTTGCTTCCGTATCCAGTTAAAGAATATATTTTTTTTGCATGAGGCGGTTGGACTACGTAATGCATGTTGTTGCTTCAGTAAATGTGAGTTTGAGATGTAGTAGGTCGGCAAAATAGGTGAGTACTTGCTTTCAAAGTGAAACTCCAACACGCCAAGGAAAGATATGGCATGAAAACGCACGCAACATATATTTTTTTCTCTGCACCGTCTGATTAAGAAACTGATTGGACCCAATTATACTGTTCTGTAGAATATATGCCCATTTTGCTGCAGAAGCTATGCTACTGTAGAAGTATGTGTTTCTCGACAGAGAAAAAGAAGGAAATGAGATGGCCAATAACAAAATATGCAAAGAATGATCAAATGAATTGCTTCTGTTAATTTGTTAGTCCGTCACTGACCAGAAAATGAAGAGGGGGCCCCATTTAGAGACACTGATCCCTATATTGGAGGTAGACCCTATGATTGGGGGGGTGGGTTCGTATTTCTTTTGCAATAGATAGTTTGGAATTTCTGGTTACAAGTTTTCAACCAGGGACAGGTCTTCTCCATTTTGTATAGATTGGACAGAAAGTAATATCCAAAAGATAAAAAAAAAGTATTTTGTTACTGAACAACTTAAGCTGTAATTCTTGTATAATTCATGCACATAGAGTTTGGATACTTTGCTATTAACACTTTTTTTAGTTTCTATTTGTTTTTTTTACAATTTAACACTTGTGTATAAACAATTGATCTGTACAATCAATCAAATCTTGGCAGGTAACTTCCCTAAATGTTATCCAACCAACCACTTCCCTGCAACTTTTTCTTTTTGGTAATGGGAGAACACATATAATGAACTGACATTTTATAATATACATATATATATATATATATATAAATGATATTGGAGGAGTGAGAAATCAAACTTAAATCCTCAAGTGCATCGATAAATGCTCTTAAAGACTCAAACCACAAGCGAAATGACAGATAAATGCTCTTAAACGCTCAAACTACAAGCCACGATGAACTGACTTAAGTAGAGAGAACAAAGAAATAAAACATATGAGCAATGAAAAAAAAAAAAAAAAAAAGGAAAAACCATTGTACTGCAAATATTCTGAACATTTTTATAAACACCACTGTGCAACTGTAGTTCCAAACCCAAAAGGAATATTTTTATTGAGAAAAGAAAGATGAGAGAGAAAGAAGCATTGGGGAAAGGAAGCCTAGAGAGAAAGAGATGAAAAGGGAAGGAGAAAGTGGGGAAGGGGGAGCAGAAAAGGAGGAAAATTTGGGAGAAAAGTTGAGGAGGAGGAGAGGGAAAAGCAGAAGTGGCCCAAGTACTCCAGTAGTGTCCTCATGGAGACTTTGCCCTTTTGGCCATAATACCATCATTAAAGACCCTCACCTTACCAGTAACACTACCACCTCCTCTGTCTCAGCTAGAAAGCTAGCTGCTGCTCTTTGGGAGTTTCAAAACTACCACTATCTTCGCCTCTCAAAGATGCACAGAGCTCCTCACAATAATGGTGGTCCTGCTGCTCCACCTCCTAGGTTGAGACATCTTCAGCTCCACCACCACCTCAGCAAAGACAAGGGTCTTGATCTGTCTAACTTTTTGGCTGATAATTCTCCCAGTTCTCCTGACCAGGTACTGGTTCTGAATTTTTTGTCTCTTCCTTTCCAAAGTTTTTGGTATGTTTTCAATTGGGTTTGTGTAAATTTGCTCCTCTGTATCTGATTGATGTTGAAATTGGGTCTGTTTTATATACCAAAAGAAAAATTGGGTCTGTGTTTTTTGTTTGTTATTTGCTCTGTTTTTTTTATAAAAAGAGGCCAGATCATGTGAAGGAATGATATTTATGTTGATGGATACATCCTGTCCTTTTGCTGCTTGTGTTGATTTATTGCTGTTTCTGGGAGATTTATGGAGCCTTAGGGTTACGTATGATTGATGGTCAATCCTTATTATTATTTCTTCCTTTCTTTATTTCCAAAGAAATATATAATCTTTAGAATTTTTTATATGTTCTAAGTTTAGTGCTTTAGTTCAGTGTGCTATTTCATTAATAAATTCATACTAATAAAACGCTCCTTTCTGCCCACTCAGCACCAGATTAGAATTTGTTGATGCCAACTATAGGATTTCTGGAACTTGATTGTGAAGGAAGTTGAGGTTCCACCCCAAAACCATTTGGCAATGGGGGAGTAACCCAACTCCTTATAAGCCCTTTGCTAGGTTTCTCAACTTTCCAATGCGGGACTTTTCACCTTCACATTCTCACAGATTGTGCTCCCCTTTCCTTCTTTTACACTAAAACACAATGAACTAGACCTTATCCAAAGAAGTATGCACTTGTAGTTGCAATACCTGTTTGATCCATCCTCAGAAACAGTGGAATTTGAATTTTCTCAGTTGGCAACTGATTTTTCTGTGATTACCTAATCCAGCCAGAAAGTGCAAGCAGTTTGCGGAGGCATATTGCTGCATCATTGATGCAACACCATCGAACCATCGAAAAGAAACAAGTTGAACAATCATGTCTTGCAGCCTGTATCTCCTGCAAGCTATGGTAGTTCCATGGAGGTAAGCATCTGTTTATGCTTAGTCAAATGCTTTTTGGGCCTTTATTTTGAAGGATATATAAATTGAGATCGTAAGCAAAGTTGATTTTGATATAAGACAATTTGGTTTCTTCTGGCAGCGCTACTACTACAAAATTTTCTTTTAGTAGAAATAAGGCAGTTTTCATTTGGGTTACTGCTCACTAGGATAGTATGATGTGACCCACACAAACTCATAATGCATGAACTGAGATTGTCTAATTTGTGTCCTTATACTGTATGGAAAACTATGGAACTAAGTATTCTTGAAATTTCAAGAAGTTGCACCTAGATTTGGGCCGGTAGAGAGAAGCAATGTTGTGAAGGCACAAGCTGTAATTATGTTCCATGAGCATTGTGTTGTGTTCATTCAAGATTATGATGAGGGAACCACATAACACATAGTATTCCAATATTTCTTGTATGAATCAGGTGTCTGTAAAGTATGTATGATGATTGAAGCTGTGCTTATCATCTGTGAAGCATGTCTTATTAGTATCATTCACAAAGTTTTTTCATTAGTGCCTCATTTATAACAAATCTTTCTATGCTCTCAAACCTTCTGCATAGTTTCTCACCTCTCTTTTTCAGGTGGCTCCTTATGACCCTGCAGTCACTCCTAGCAGTTCTTTAGACTTTAAGGGAAGGATTGGTGGATCACATTATAATCTTAAAACATCTACGGAACTTCTGAAAGTCTTGAACCGAATTTGGAGCTTGGAGGAACAGCATACCTCCAATGTAGCATTAATAAAAGCGTTGAAAGCAGAGTTGGATCATGCCCGTGTCAAGATCAAAGAGTTGGTTCGGGTGCGGCAAGCTGATCGACATGAGCTAGATGATTTGATGAAGCAAATTGGAGAAGATAAACTAGTTAGGAAGAGCAAAGAACAGGATCGAATCCATGCTGCAGTTCAATCTGTGAGGGATGAGCTAGAGGATGAGAGGAAGTTAAGAAAACGATCAGAAAGCCTACACAGGAAGTTAGCGCGGGAGCTTTCTGAGCTGAAATCTTCTCTTTCCAATTCTGTGAAAGAGCTTGAAAGAGAGAGAAAATCAAGGAAGTTGTTGGAAGATCTATGTGATGAGTTTGCTAAGGGAATAAAAGAATATGAACAAGAGGTGCATTTTTTAAAACAGAAATCTGACAAAGATTGGACTGGAAGATCTGATCGTGATCAATTGATTCTCCATGTTTCTGAATCATGGATGGATGAACGGATGCAGATGCAGCTAGAAGAAGCCGAGTGTGGTTTTTCAGGAAAGAACTCAATAGTGGATAAATTAAGCCTTGAAATAGAGACCTTCCTTAGAGCTAAACATATGAGCACTCTTAAGAATACTGAAAACTTGTTGCCAAGGGATCGTAAGAACTTACTGGAATCTGCCCCTCTGAATGAGGCTGTGAGTGCGCCTCAAGACATGGGTGGAGAAGATGATTCTTTAGGCAGTGATTCAAATTGTTTTGAGCTCAATAAGCCAACCAACACTGACTTCAAATTGCAGGGGGATGAAGCTGTGGATAATCATATTGATGAAAAGTTGAAATTGGAACCCTCAAAGAAAAAACCTGAAAGGGTAAGAAGCCGTACTCCCTCCAGCTTGCAAGTTAAGTTTGAAGAACAGATGGCTTGGGCCATGTCGTGCAATGAAAATGATAAGTTCCAGATAGTAAATAAAGAGCAGGGGAAAACAGAAGAAGGGAAGCCAACCGAAATAAGCATACCCCAAAAGTCTGAACATTGTGAAGCCACAGAAGACGAGACTTACAGAAAAGGAAATAAACAAGATGAAAGCCAGGTTTCCAATTCGAATCACATGGCTGAAAACCGTATAAGAAGTCAACTTTTGATGTCAGATGTTGGGCATGTACATTCTGAAAATAACTACAATGAGGCTTCCTGCAGTAATACTGGATGGAGGAACCAGCCAAGTCCAGTAAGACAGTGGATGGCACGACTGGCATCCCCGGTTCGTGACATGCCCGAATCTTCTTCAAAGTTGCCCCCACGGACAAGGGAGAACACCTTGAAGGCAAAGCTTCTTGAAGCAAGGTCGAGGGGACAACGGTCGCGCTCAAAAGCTTCCAAAAACACCTCTTGATCTTCTTAGGAGATGTTGGCTTGAACACTCAGAAAGGGTTTGCTGATCCTGCATTGCCTGCTGGTTGTGGGGATTTGCTTCTTGTGAATATTTCCGTGACACACTCTTTTGATATGGATATCTTCGTCTTCACTCACTAGAGTTCTGTTTCTCTCTCTCTCGGGTAGGTTTTAAAAGAGAAGTCTGTATATGGGTGTAATGTTAAAACGTTCCATAGCCTAAACAGATCATAAAGAGTTGAAGACCAACAACAATTTTGAGTTATGCTTTCTGGCCATATAATGTAGGTTGGGAAAGAAAGTTAAGAAAGTTGAGGAAAGAAAATCATAGGTCACCTTCTTTAGTGGTACTTTTTTTCTTCATGTTGGAAGAAGTTCTAAGTTTGAATCCTCTTCCGGTGATTAAAAAAAGCCCTAAATTGTATGTTTAATAAGTTTCTTGAACTCACATTATGGAATCACTTAGCAATTTAAACTAATGTGTAAAAAATTGTCAATTTTAGAAGGGGTTTGTAGTTCAAGTGGTTAAGAGTATATATCTTGCACTTTAGGTTTTAGGTTCAATTCTCCTCTCTCCAATATCGCTTGTATAAAATAATAATAAAATTCTTGTCATCATATCATATGATGAAACAAAAATAAAGCTTAACAAAATGATTTTAAATTATCTCAATATTTTGATCATATTTATTTAGTGAAGTATACACAAAAATAAAAGGAAGACAAGAATTACCTACTCATCAACATAATATAGTCCCTCCCAGCTTTCCATAGAGTGAGAGAGGGATGGCAGGGGCGTCGTTTAGGTGGATACTACAGCTGCACAAGGACGTGCCAAAAGCTGCTCGGTTCTACTCGCAAGGCTTGGACTTCACCGTCGATGTCTGTACTCTTCGCTGGGCTGAGCTTCAGTCCGGCCCACTCAAACTTGCCCTCATGCAATCCCCCAAGTAACTCTCTCTGCCCAAGACTGGGAGTTTTATGCACACTACCTGTTTGCTTATTTGTCTACAAGAGTTGTTTACTCACCCATTGCCATGAAATATTACATTTTGTATGTGTTTGTGTGTTGACATAAAAATGAAGTTCTGGTTCTTGGACTTTGATCCTATTAACATGGTGTCACTGGGTTTTCTGTTTATTTAACAATAAAACAATTATGGTTGTGGAGATAAAGGACCTATTTGATCGAAAATGGTAGCTGCTAATCAAGTTTCACAGTGATACTGTCATGCAGAAGGGAATGGGATACTCTTCACTTCTGTCTTTCACAGTGAAGGACATTAATCAAACAATGACAAAACTAATGGCTTTAGGAGCTGAGCTAGATGGCCCTATCAAATATGAAATCCATGGCAAGGTGATGACCGAAATTCTAACAAGAACTTTGATGTAACTTATATTTCTATTATTGCTTTTGTGGATGCAGCATTTCATGTAACAATCTTGTGTCCAGGTTGCATCCATGCGTTGTATTGATGGGCACATGTTAGGCCTCTACGAACCTGCCTAGGAGCTCCAGAAGAAGTCCCTTAAATGCAACTAGATGAAATAGTAGGCTGCTTGGAGCTTTTGTTATGGCATTTTGAAATCTTTTGAACACAGAGAGAAGATGTGAGAGATTTCTCCTTTTCTTGGGTTCCCTTCGACAATCGACAGTGTTTGTTCATCCAAATCGATCACGGCTGTGCACAGAGTGTAAAGCAATGGACCTGGAAACACGGCAAACAGTGTTACCACGAACGTCTTGGCGGGGACAAAAAAGAAGTTTAATTTATGTTCTAAATCACCTATCATGTAGATGGGGTACTTTGGGTCATCTGTATCTCCTAGAAGTGATAGGAAATCTTCTTTGGATCTTTTAGGTAGCACAGCCGCTTTGCTTTGCCTTGTTTTTGAGTTCTCATCTTGTACCTTCACAGAAACCAATGATTTTAACTTAGTTGAAATTGAAGCAAGTTGAATGATCGGCTTCAAACTATTTGATTTTACTTTTCTGTGTAGAATCTACTGCATTGTATCACCAATTTGTTTGGCATACAATTTTGCTTTACCTGATCAACCTGCAGATGGAGATACATGTTTGCATGGAAGAATGGTGTTGCACCGACCTCATAAACTGAAACCCGGTTTCTTGATGCAGTTTCTACATTCGAAATTTTGCGTGTCCTAGTCTCAATCAGATTGTAACTATGTCCAATGGAAACTTCTGATGATTTGATTCTCTGAAGAGGCAATTCAAGCCATTAAAACAACTGACCATTAAGCAAACACAGATGCTTAAAGAACTCAACACTACCATGCCTTACACATAATGCGTCATCAATGCTTGCTGCTTCGAGGAGGTCTCGTGAGATGAAGTTCCTCCCTATGCCTCCAGCAACAATCTCACTTTCAGAAGGGGGTACTGAATTCAGCGTAAAAGCCTGTAGGTTATGCGTTGGAGAACTTTTTCAGCATACAATTTGGTTTAACTTATATTGAAACAATTTGGTTTTGCTGCTGTCATTTGATTTCAAGCACTGCAAAATAGTGAAAAAAAATTTACCAGTCCATGACTGTTGAGCCCAAATGCACAGCTAGGGAGCTCCCCTGCATAAGTATAAGCAATGAACGATAGCCCATTTAGGAGAGTACCCTTTATCAAATAGCTGCAAAAAGGTCAACAAGACTTTGACTTATTGTCACAAGATGTGCAAGAGTGGAAAAAATGCAAGAGAAAGAGAATGAGCATACGTGTGGCCAACCAAAGCAACATTTGCATCTTCATTGTGTGCCACAACTGCCATGGACTCACTAGCAACAAGAACATCAGAACAGTCATCCGGGGGATCGATTCCCGGGTTTATCGCCGTCTTAGGAAGAAATGCAAGAATCTCCTTCCTGAAGTTGATTAGTATAATCTGCACATGATAATTAAACAACCACAATGTGACCAATTAATGCAATTAATGAATGGGACAATTTAATTTTTAAGCATATAAGCATGTATTACATGAAGAACTGGCACACCACTTCCCTCTGCTGTTCCTATGAGCTCCTCCCAATATCTTGGAAACTTGTTTCTGTTATTTTCAGTGAGAGATTGGAGAAGTTGCTGTGCCACTGGGGTTTGAGCAAAAGGGAGGAGCTGGTTTTGAAGAATGAGGTCACTGGCCAACCTGCTCTTAATCTGGTTCGAAAACCTCTGGCCTATCAGGAAGCCCATTCTGTATGCATCTTCACAGGGCCCAACTTCAAATATCTTCAACCCTTTTGCTTCCACCATTTCAGCTGCTGCATGCAAAGTGAACTCAATAAAGGAAGGAGAGGGCCTTATCTTCTTTAATCTTCAACCCCTAACTTATATTTACATGAGTAGTCGTTTATTGGTTTTGAAGTTCCATTGTCGTATTTTCTGTTTCCATGCCGTACAGTACAGCCAGTGTTTAGAAACGACATTCATTCTTAGGTGACTTAAAAGAAAAATAGCGAGATTGTGATGACTTAAAAAAGAAAACCAGCTAGATTGTGATTATGCGAGAGAGAGTTGTGAGTTAAAAGAAGAAAAAAATGATTATGTAGCCTACGATGTTAAATGGATGTCTTATAAGTCTCAAGCATTTTAGTACGTAAGAGCTTATAGTTTTAGTGATAGAGCACTTAATCCGCATTTAAGGTGAGAGTTTGACTGTGACTCGCCCCTGGTAGGCCTCGACTCTCTTATAAACCACAAAATATATAATTTTGAGTATGCTCTTTGAGAGCAAGAAAGCCATTGTAAATTAGGATGGTGGTACACCATGAAAGATTTTAAAGAGATCTGATAGATAAGTGTAAAGAACTAAAGGCAAGAGATGGAATAAGAGAGAACTAGATGAAGATTTGATTGTGCTTAATATATCAAAACACAATGAGTGGATGGGTCTTGCACCCCTTAATTAAAACAAAGATCTTAAACTATATTTTCAAAAAAAAAAAAAAATCCCAATCACCCTCACTTTCTTACTAATCATGCTGACTAGATTTGGATTCTTCCACAGCAGCTGATTAAGCATGTGAACCCATCTGTATAAAAACAAACATGATTAAGATCTGACATTAGCTAGAACAAAAAAAAGTTCATGATGCATTTAATTGTAAAATGATTATATTGAGATCTTGGGCTGTTCGTGTTGCAGACTCTTCCATCATATAACAGAGACAGAAGAAGCATCACTATCTCATTGTTTTCCAGAAAGATTTTGCGACAAATCTTATGAGAGATGCTGGAAAATTAATTGGGATTAAGAAATCATAATCAAGTTCACCAACACTAAACCTTTTTCCAAATGGATTGGAACATCCAGGACCCAGAGAATAAAGGGAAGATAGTACTTTATAATACTTGGGATTTTAATAAAGCTAATGCAAAACTCCTCGTCAATCCCAACTATATGATGAGCACAAAATATAGACCCCCTTGAGAAGTATATATCAGTGGGAAATTGACACGTAGAAAATTCCCCATAATTCCACCAGATGTTTGCATTCCAATAATGACAAAAACAATAGCACTCATGTTTGTTAAAGATGGTGCATAATCCATCAAAAGCACGAGAAAGAACCGTTGGATTTTGTAAAAGTGGGGGAGAGAGAGAGAGAGAGAGAGAGGTAAAGCTTGCATCCAAATTTGGTATTGTGTTTATATGCTTGTAGAGGTAAAGAAAAGGAAAAAACATCATAAAATAACGGAAGTAAAGAAAAGAAAACTAAAGGCACACTGTTAGAAACACCTGCGATTGGGACTTGGAGATTATATTTTCTTTTCAGAGATTCGTTTTGGGGAAAGCAAAGAATAAGAGCAACGCATTCGCCTAGCCAAGGGCCAGACCACAATCTTAGAAGAAACTTAACTTACATCTTTATAATAACAATATGGTTACCCCCAAAATACTGACGATATTATCGTTGATCGGCTCGTCCTGTGAGCAATTGTTTTGGGATTGAATGTTCGTTACATGATTAGTTACTGTGAGAGCAGCGTTCGTAGGTTGCGTAAATTTACTTTTGAGTGGAGGTAAGTGTTTCCAACACTCACTTCTTCCTTTTATTTGAGTCTATGGTACAGTTACTTGATGAAGTACTACCACACACTCAACACAAAAAAGAGATAGAAACATTATCCAACTCAACAAGAAACACAACAAATAGGCTGATGTACAAATTCCAGACAGAAGATCCCGACCATTGACATGGAGACAGAAAGAACACTGTGCATGCTAAAAGACATGGCATACATACATTTTTCACCCTTTGCATTGAAGGTTGCAAATAAATGTATACAAAGCCACCACAAAAAAAAAAATTACATGAAACATTCATTAACACAACTTTCTGGCCAACTCAATTTGTTTGAACTTTGAACTATGTATGCCAAGGATATTTTGGTAATTGAGCAAAGCCTGTAGGAGAGACATGTCTGGGAACTTGTTGCTGTGGGAAAGCAAGAACCAAGAAGCTAATGTTTTGTAAAGCGCGTAAGCGTGTGAGCGTGTGAGCTTTGTAGGTTTCTTCTTCCTCATGCGTTGCCTGTTTCAGTACTTTATTCCTCTCCAGCTCCAGAGATTAGCAACTTCACAAAACCCTAACTGCAAAACAAATCACAAATCACAAATCACAAATACAAGTGCTTCCTGTGCACCAATAAAATCCCTTGAGTTGGATTTACAGGTTAAAAAAAACACAAGGTAGAGCTCAGAGTTTCAGCCCTACTTGAGAAACTGAAGGCAATGATTATTTTATACATTAAAATAAATTAAAAAAAGGGAAGCCGAGGTACAAGAATAGATAGATACAAACCTAAGATATTAGGCTTAAATATACATAGCGCCCTTTCTAGGGTAGCCGACAAGATAAACATAAGAAAAAGTGAAGCGAATTATGAATTAAGATATGGGCTAAGCATACTTAAGTGGATAAGTAGTTTATGCAAATCAATTAAGATATGGTAAACAAATACATAAATAGGATAATTAAGTGGAGGAATATATTGAAATATATAGTTGAGGGAGCTCCCTTCAGTCCAAGTACAGGAAGCTTAAGATCCAATTTGTCTCCCGCTTCATTCACACATTTACTGGGTGTCCTGAGCTAATTTACCCAGTATTTGGATGAATGACTCGGCAGCTAATTAAATCCTACTGCCACCCATGAGTGGACTGAAGAAAGCTCTCTTCACCAAACTAATTAGTCAAATATGAAATGAAATCTAAGGAAGATTTCCCATGTCCCATGGTAACCCTAGCTCCATAACTACAGAACTTCAGAGAGAGAGAGAGAGAGAGAGAGAGAGAAGATAGGCTTGCTATTACTTTGCCACCTCAACTAAACTAGTCATGGATCTTCAAATGGAGGTGGATGGCTTTATATAAGCTAAAAGAAAGGCTGATGTCAGACCACACATAATATTTTATAATATATTAATTGGACATTACATATTATTTATTTATTTAAACAAATGAAAGGAAGTTATTCATATTCCTTCTTCCCTTCATATTGCCATGTATTTAAACTTCTACCAATAGTCATGAAAAGCCCATCACTTATTTTAGTTATTCCTTTGCATATGCCCTGGAGATTTCTTTATTTATTTATTTTTTAAAAAAGTTAAGAAACAATGAACTCTACTCTAATCCCAAACCTTATTAGGATGCCGTACAACATTATGAGTTAATTAAGCATTAATCCTAACTTAACAAGAAAGATGAAAAATTCTTTACAAATATATATATTTTTGGGTCAAAGTTACAGGGGTAGGGGATTTCAAACCAAGGATATCATTGAGTGATGAGGAGAGTGTCTTAATCACTTGCACTACTCCTTGTGGAGTTTGTTAGTGTTAATTGTGGCACTCATTGATTTGGTAGCAAAGCATATCTCTTAGTAATTGATAAGAGAAACTATTCAATTACAGTATTAATACTGTATTAATCCGTCAAATTCAAAGGGAATACGTAACTTATCCTTGGCTGACATACAAACAAAATTAATCAGCCAATTATATATGGGAAAAAGGTACCAATTATGCTATTTGTTCACAAAGAAAGTTGCTACAGGGAGTGGGACTATGAAGCTAATAAGTACAAAAAAGAAAAGAGAAATGCTGATTGATTGAACCCGATAGCTAGAGATTCCAGTAAAAACCTATATCTTCCTAGCTAGGGTTTCATGGATACAAGCCTAATTTGACAAAATCCTCGTAGCCTTTTGGTTTTCTATTTTAATACTAATCTATGCAGGTCCGTCCGATTTGGTGGTACATATATTTTATGGTCTTTCTTAAGTCTTTACCAAAAGAAAAGAACTATACAAACCTGATTAATGTTATTAATTATATATCATATATATATATGTGTGACACGTGTTAGCAATTGTGTGGGTTACTTAGATCTGGACGGACAACAGGTCCTGTTTTACATCAGTGCATGCCTTTCATTTCATATAATATGGGTTTAAGGTTTAGTTAACTTCAATTTTTTGGGTCCAACAATGCAGATTCATTATTTGAGGGAACAACAATATAAATTTTGCCCCAAGAGAAGGACGAGTTGGGGCCAACTGTAAACTCAGAGGTCAGCTGTTCGAATCCTATTCTTATTGTGCGAGTTCTGATTTGCCAAAACACACACTGTGGGGCCAGGAGTATAGATAGGGGTTTAGTCAATAGGAGATTTTGAGCCTCCGTATTTAACAATTGTGTATTTATCCGTATTTTATCAAACTCAATCGTTATGTATTTATCTCTATTTCGTCAAACTCAATTGTTGTAATAATTTAACGACCTTTAATATGACACCTGAAATTCCAATTATTATTCTCTGTTAAGAAGTCCGACAATATTTAAAAAACAAAATAATAAACCTATCGGTCAACCACACGACACCATGGTCGACCCCTTAACCCATGCTATAGGCAACTCCCTCCGCCTATCACCACCAACCAACCTCCCCTCCTCTCTCTCCCCCACTTTCTGTCTTTCCTATTAATTCAACTAACCACCAAACCACGCTACAGGAAACTCTCTTCTTCTCACCAACAACCAACCTGCCTCCTCCTCTTCAATTTTGGTTTTGAGAGGTTGATGCTTTACTGATGGCTTTCAAATTGGGTGTTGGGGTGGTGATTGTGGGGCATTAGGATCGACGAAGGGGACGATCCACCACTATGTTGCCTCTATCCCTTACCAGGTGATTACTCCCCTTGGACAAAGCAAGATAGGGGAAAGAGAGAAAGAGGGGAGGTTGGCTGGCGGTAAGAGAGGGAAGAAGAGATACTGCTTGTGGGTGTAGGATGGCTGTCGGAGGTTTTTAATTTTTATTTTAATTGGTTGCTTTTATTATTATTTTTTAAATTTATATAGATTTAACAGTGTTAATTTGGAATTTGACTTGTCAGACTTTAAGTCATTAGATTATTGGAAGAATTAAGATATAATGAAATGAGGGTAAATTTAATGAACAGTTATCGGAAGAATTCCACGATAGGTATGGGTCCAATAAGACTCTGCCTAAAAGGATTTCCTCAATATATATATTTTTTATAATATCTTCTCAACAATTACAGAAATTTAATATAAATTTTACATGAAATACTGCATATTTTTTTTTTTGGTCAACCATGAAATACTGGAGTTTGAAAGAGAATTAAGTTCATGTGAGTAATGTCTTGTAAAATAACAAAACAAGTTTATTCTACATACTGATATTTTGAAGCACATAAAATTATACGACTAAAAGCTGTTCAAGTAGAAACCAAATTGATATGTCACTATATATCTTTTCATCGGAGAAAAGACAATTGAACAATGAACGTCCCTACGGGACATGTTTGTAATAAATTGTGTCACTTCAAGTCTAAAACGTAAAACCCCAGTTCTTGAGCTTCAAGAAAAAAAATTATTAATACAAAAAAGAAAACCACAGCAA
Organism: Prunus fruticosa; assembly: GCA_018703695.1. Classification (NCBI taxonomy): domain Eukaryota; kingdom Viridiplantae; phylum Streptophyta; class Magnoliopsida; order Rosales; family Rosaceae; genus Prunus; species Prunus fruticosa. The sequence goes on from CM031921.1 coordinate 22,246,330, forward strand.
AGTTGGTAAATAAACGAACTGAACCCACCATCACTTTACCTCAAGATCTCACAAAAGAAAAAAGAGACTGATCAATATTCATTTTTGTTTTAAAATGATGAACAACTCATTTTTGTTTATAATCATAAACTATTCATTTTTAGATTATAAAAGCAGACTTTCGTGACGTCAGTTGGCAAGACAGTAAATCCATTCATTTATACCCAAATTCGAGAATCTCTCTTCTTGTAAATTAGATTAATTTATAGTAATTTAGACTATCGCTTCTACAAATAAATAAATAATTATATATATATAATCCCCCAAAATTTGAGGTTTATAACCCTCCCAATTTCCCATGTTGAAACTTTTTAAATAACTAGCATTCCTAGGCTAGCTTTTTCTTTCCATCCTCTTCGGTGTCAATTATTCAAACCCTTATAGTTGTCAACTCTTCTTTCATTGAATAGTTTGTCGTTAAAAGAAAAGCAAGTCTGCATGATTTAGGTTTAGCCTGATGCAATCTGATTTGATTTGTGAATGGGGTGTTTGAGTTTAAAAATACTCGAAATTGTTACGGATTTAGATTTAAGTGTGGTTTAAGTTTAAGCTCATTCGAGCGAGCAAAACATTTAATCTTTTTGGTGAAGATTCCTAGCACGCCATGTGGAAAAAGTCGTTGGGAATTCTTGCTTGATTTGGGAAGTGTCGTAGCCTTCAAATTATTGCTTAATTTCCTTGTTTGGCAAATCAATTACACATAGCTCTCAAACTCCATGTATTGATTTAACTTAATCTCCCATCTTCCCCTTCCTCTTTCCTGCAGGAAAGCCATACTTTATATGCCACTTTGATGTAATTAAAAAAGGGTGCAATGCAATTGATTAGGTAAACAAAGTAATTGAGCAACATTTGATCAATAGTTATTATTAGATATAAACAAAAGAGGTCTAAGTTCGAACTCTCATGGCATCAGTTGTGTGTGTATGAGACATTCCCTTCCATATAATTTAGACTATCGCTTGTACTAAAAACAAGAGACATTTCAAGAATTTTTAGTAATGCTACTTTTGGCACTGCATAGAATATAAGGCTTTTTAGTATGCGTTGGATCATAATAAAATCAATCAAATATGCCTACTGTTATGGAAGAATTACTTTTGGATGGGATTTCAACTTTTTATTGAATTACTTAGCTAAGTACATACCAAAAATTAAGCTTGCACCAATAATGTAGATTTTTTTTGTTTTTTGGGGAAAGGAATATATAAGATATTCAAAGGTGAAATAATTAGGAAGCAGACATATAGAGAGGGGTTGGGGGTTGGGGGAGGGAACCAAGCATGAGCCAACGGGAATATGATGGGAATGTGGAAATAATTATAAGAAAATTTTGTAATCACATCAGATTCTGAGTCACTTGCTGAAATCGGGGTCTTATCAACCCAAAAAGGCTGCCCTGAAAAATGAGAAATGGTACCCCCTTTCCTTTCTATTCACCATTTTCTTACTATAACATTTCTTTTCCATTTGTCCAATCACTACTTTCTCTGTCTACTCTCCTCTCCTCTGTCCATCCATCTTTCTATTCCATCTCTTCTCTTTTAATGGCATCCCTTTATTGCATTGCTTTGCTTGCACCTGTAGTGTTTTTTTCTTAATCCAACCAATAACCTCTGCCCAAAGTGTTTCTCAATCGTACTATTGGATCATATTTTTCTTGCGGATTTGGTTTCTTGCAGATTGGATCACAATATATATAGAATAGGGAACTTCTCCGTAAAGGATTTTATGTTAATGGTTGATTAAAGATTTCTAATCTCAACTATTTATTAGATGCGTTAATGGGTTTCATATTTTCCGTACTAATCATTAACATATATAAAATCTTTAATGGAACATCATATTTAGCGAAGAGGGTTTCTCAGATAATAATGCAGAGGCACTCTCAAGCAACAGACAAGGTACGTCAGCACTGATCAGCAGTGGGCAGGCAGAGGGCATTTCATTTCATTTCATGCAGATATTATTTGTTATAGAAAAAAGGGTTGATTGATCCGTGCCTCTCCCATTCCACAGCTGTTTGTTTCTGTATTTTTTCAATACCTGTCATGCAAATTTTGAAGTCCATCTTTTTGTCACAATGGGGTTTGCAAGAATAATTCATATTCATAAATATGATATATACCTGCCCACTGTCCCTTCATCTCTGCAATTATGCTCTGGCTTTGCCTGTTTTGTTGGTTTTCTACATTTTCTTTCTTTCTCGTCTTTCAACCCTTTGATGTGATATTGAAATCCAAAGCATTGCCTTCACAGAGAATAATGATTTCTTTTAAATTACAATATATATAAACTTTTTTTCTCTTCTGATGAGTTCTGAGAATAATAATATGTAGGGTTTAGGGAATCTACAATGTGCTTTTTCTTAAACTTATAGAAATAATCAGCAGTGTGTTGGGAAGAAAAAACACCTTCGGGTTATGTTGCTGAAGATAATATCAGGGAAACAAATTTGTGAGTAAATTCTGCGTGCTTTTTGTATTGAATATATAGCTAGCAAACTTATCTTGTACATGTGAGCTCATTACTCTCTTCTTTTTCATCCTTGGTCGAATTAGTGTCAAATAATTTAATATGATAAATTAAATTGGTGAAATTATAATTAATTATGACATGACATATAACACGAATAGTGAGAGCGAGCGCATCTTTTGGTTACGCATGCGTTTGTGTCTCCTGACTTTTTACCTACTTAATAAAGTCCATTTTAAATCCAAAAAGAAAAAACACGAATCGCAAACTATGACATGGCATGACTTAATTATAATAAAAGTTAATTACAATTATTTATCTAATAATCTGGAAATGAGAACTTATGTATCACGTGGCAGATTGAATGACAAAGCCATCGTTAATTGGTGATATAAAGAAGAAAAACATGAAGAACAAAGGAGGTAGGTGAAAAAAAAACCAATAATAGGATAGAGAGTTGCCTCTTTGGGTGTGATATTCATGCCTTATGGTGGTGATAAATGCATATTCTAAGCATGTAGGCGGACACAATACTATTCAAAGGTTAAAAGGTTGCCTTAGCTTTGTTGATATGACTGAACAAAGCAAGCAGATCCCATGTAAATTGTAATGCTGGGATGCCTTGGCTGCTTATAAATTCATATAAAATTTGTAAAGCCAGATTAAACTTTTGGTGTTACGTACTACTACGCATGGTTTCAATTCCTCATGCCGGAGTCGGCAATAAAGCAAAGATTTTCGTAATTAATATAATTAACAAGTTAATGATCCATAGCTGTTGCTACTTTCAATTTGTTTAACAACTAATTAAAGGAGACAGAATTTAACTTTGCTCTGGAGAAGCACAAGCACCCATATAACGTTATATATTTAATCCATTTAAATGAAGCTAGTGATGACGATTTAACAAAGCAAAGATTCATTCTTTCACATGAGCAAAAGGAAAAAAAAAGAAAGAATTTTTTTAGCAATATTTAAGATTGTTTGTCTCACTAACATGTACTTGGAGACTTGGAGTGAGGAAGCAACACGAACATAATCTTCATTTCTTTTCTTTTCTTTTTTTTTTTTTAGGGGTTAAATCAGAATCAAGAATATAATAATTCAATGAGTTATATTCCCATTTTGATTAAAAGTACTATATGCTAATAGTAATTACTAATTAGATGGCCGATCAATTTTGATGGAACTGTTTCTTTCTTATGGATATATATATATATATATATATATGAGTGCTGCTATTTTCATCCACCTTATCTTTAAAATTTTAAAGATAAATTTACCCATTTGTAAAAAGACTTCTAAGAACTCAGAGAAAAGGATTAAAAACCAAAACAATGCCTCAACCTTAAAATTGAAAAAAGTTATAAACAAAAAAAATAATAAAAAAATCCAAAGTACATGCGCCTTTTGTTTTTTGTTTTTCTTTTTTTGATCAGAGCCTTCAGCTTCTTATAGGAAAACTGAGAACAGCCAGCAGCTTGTAACTATGGCGATTCTTCAAATTTCCTACCTCATAATATTGCACATTCTCTACCATCCACTATTCCCAAATCTGATTGGTTTTCAACATAAGTTATGTTCATAACTCGTGAAAATGAAAGAATCATATCCAAGCATTAATTCATCCCATTGGCATTTGATTAAAGAATAAAAGTTTCTTCAATTGCCCAATTTTTCCTCATTTTCGTACCAGCCCCAGATCCATTGTTGGAGATATATTCTTTTGTATCGTCAAAATTGTTTTAAAAGAAATATAAATCACTTGTAAATAGAGAGAAGTTCAATTGTTTGTGAAATTAAAGTGCAAGAAAGAGTGAGATTTTGGTGGTTTATAAACACACAAAGATTCAGACCATTTGTTTTAAAAGTCAGATTCATACTATTTGTTCTCAATTTTCATAGCTCTTGGAAGAAAGATTTGAAAAAACTAAGAACAAATCATCCGAATTCATTGTACATATGCTATTTATTTATTTATATCGAATTGTGATATGCCAACTTTTCAGCCATTAGATTGAATTTAAATGACATCACTAGTTAACAGGCATCTTTAACTTAAAAGAAAATTTGCTTGAATTAATAATTAAAGGGTGTTTTAGGAATAATGGTGGGTGGAAAGATAGGATTGTGTTTTTTCAAATTTACATAGTGGGTGGGAAGATAAGGTGGGTGGAAAATAGGATAAATGAGTGGAAATAGCAGCACTTATATATATAAAATGTAAATATAGAGGAAAACAGGGAGGAGTAATAGAAAATACATGCCGTTTGCACGATAATAATATTTCAGACGTCAATATAGCAGAAAACCAAAAAGAGATTGGGATAAAAACCAAAAAGAGGTTTCTACAAATATCCCTTGTATATAAATGGATTATTTATTCCAATTCCACCAAAAGGTAAAAACTGCATATACCATACTCGGATGTTCGAACGATAAGAAACAATACTGTTTGAACTCTAAAATTTACAGTTTCATCATTCCAAGCTAAGCTATGATGAGCAGGTGGACTTGTAAACAGCAGCAAGCATCACAAAGTTTGGGTGCCAAATAGCTCAACCAGTACAAAAATTGCCATCTGATTTGCCTAGTTATCTTTGCACCATAAAGTAAATAGAAAAAAAGAAAACAAACCTTAATAGAATCTCATGTGGTTTTGTTTTGTTATTTTTTTCCTTTTGGGTCGGAAATTTAGTTTAGTTTAGTTTGCCTCTTGTCCCAGATATATATTCACACTCCAAAGCTCAAGCCAATTTCTTATTGGAATTGGGCCGAGTTGAAATTTGGCCTTTTTTTTGGGTACACGAAATTTGGACTTTTTTTAATTGAAAAAATGGCAGAATATTTGAAATTTGGTCTCGAAAAAGCCCATTTCACCACATATTCCAATACCAATACAGCCAAAAAACAGAGAGTAATTTACTGAAGAGATAGTTGAAAGAGAAATACGACCAAAAAAAAAAAAAGTTGAAAGAGAAAATGATTAAGGCAAAACAAAAGGTTTCCAGTAACCCTACGTTTTTCATTGCTTTGGGAACGAAGAGTTGAAGATATGAGAACAACTTGACCGGGAGAAACTAAACTACAACCCAGTCTTTGATGCCAAAATGTACCTAAACCTGCCAGACATCTAAACTACAGGGGGTGTTAGACAAGGCAATCAAAGCTCTTCCAAATCACTCCGCCTAGAAAGGACTCATTGCCTGATGGTGAGCTCAGCCTTGAGATGGAGAACAGAATCGATGAAATAGATGCTGTCATCGGCCATGAATGACGTCCAGGGTATACCAAACAAGTTGCGATAGCCAACAGCCTTCCCTCCGGTGAAAGTGTAATTTCCTTTGTATTTACTCAAATAATCCTCCCCGGGCTTTGACCTTGCTGAGAACTCATAGTCAACTGTAAAACTAACCGATCCCTTCTCTTGCATCCCCAAAAACAGCCCAAAGCAATGAAATGAGCTTTGTTGGTCCATGTTGCAATGGGCTGATAAGAAAAATCCCTGCCCACCAAGGTGAAAAGCCTGTGAGTACACCCGACCAGCTGGAAATAACCGTGCACATTCTTCGCGCTTTAGGTCCAGGAACACAATACATTGGTCACGGGGTTGTTCAAATTCCAACAGCTTGATTGGCCGGTATTTGTAAGACCGCTCCCCAAAGCGACGATCCCCTAGAGCAAGGGAGCGCTGCCTGAATGGTGCCTCAGCCTTAAAAAACAAAGACTCAAGTACTATCTTTGATGCAAGTGCAGGATCAAAGTCATTGCAGGTTAGGACCTTCCTAAGCTTCCGGCACGACATGTGCGGAAAACGAATGAGCCGACCAAGGCGTGAGCCAAGGACTTCTCGCCGTTCTTCCAGTTTTGGGTAATGGGACCGAGCCCACCTTAGCACAAAATCATAAATGCCATCCTCTGACGCCACCTGGAGATCATCACTAGACAGTACAGCCTCAATACCAGCCAGGGGCAAGTTCAGCACCTCATCCTGGAACCTGGTAAGAAATATAGCAGTTCAAGAATTATACTGTTGAATATGCAACTCAATAAAGGTAACAGATTAAATCAATTAATATTCACTGATTTAATCAACCGAGAATGGAGGGAATGGATGCTTTACAAGAATAGGGAAAACAAAAGGTGGTTGCATGTTTAGGAAATAAAAAGGCTCTGAAAACTTATTTAAACAAACATAAACAAGAGGCCTTCACAAATGGGTGGAAACAGAAAAGGATTAGAACACTTGAAAACTTCAAGTAAAAAAATTAAAAAATAAATCATATATATATATATATCCAAAAGAGACTAGAGTTGTGTGAAAGAAGCTCACTTGGATATCTCTTTGTAGCATCCAGCAAGGAACTGTTTTGCTGCATCTGTCAGTGGCTGAACTGCATCAGCCATCAAAACACTAGATGGAAGGTCCAAATAAAGCAAAGCAGACTCGCGAGTCATAGGAAACTTCCGCAATTCCCTACTGCAATATCTCATGCAAGATGCAACCTCAAATTTGTCAGCAACCTTGAACACATCCAACAAAGCAGGAGGTGTTATCGTGGATAGAGTGTTACTATACATAAAATTAATAAGGTCCATGAGGGCTGCTTCTTCTGCATTTGGATTAAAGAGAGAGTGTAGTTATTGTTAGAAAAGGCTAACACAAAATTTAATGATTTTCTTTTTTTGAAGAAATAGCATAACTACAGTTTGCAAATTTCCTTACAGAGATAGATCAACATTTTTAACTATCTGATAATACAATTTGGGAGCAATTACCAGATGCATGAATTCTTAGAGTTACTTGCCGTTGCTCTGACTCTCTCATCCCATTTGAAAACAACTATGGGAGGCACAAAATGAACAAGTTAGTGACTGGAGATAGCCATTGAACAAAAGCAGCAATCACCGGGACAGGATCCCTCACCTTATAGAAAAATGGACTCTTTGCAGCCAAAATTGGAGAACTGACATGTATGGTGTTGACCTTGAGAACTGTAGCACAGTCCATGCTCCAGGACGAGTCATTGCTATGCACAGCTTCATCAACTACAAAAGTTTCTAGTGAATCGTCAAAATCCTACCATAGCCATTCAATAATCAGATATTAAAAATACAAAACACGATGGTGACCCAGAAATAACACAAGCCACAGAAGTAATTGATATACAATGATGATACATAAATGTGGGCTATTTCAAATGTAATAAAGCAGATTTGCATGAGAAATCACCAAAGCAGTATACTAGTAGGAGGAAGAAAACAAAACTTCATATTCTGTACATACAAGTAGGGTAAGCTAATTTAGATTGAAGGCAACAAAATTCATACAATTTTTCCAGTGCAGGCAGATTGGAGAGTAACAACAAGAGAGATTAAAAGGATGTACCTCTTCCAACGCCAGAAGGTGACTCGTTCATTGCCGCAGCTTCCTCATCTTGATTTTCAAATGCCACATCATCCACCGTATCTGGTATGTTACAGTTTAAGACCTGCTCCTCACTGTGCGCAAGAATGTCCTCAGCTAAGAGCAAAAGAGCAATTATAATCCAAATCAGTAATATGGATATTCACATGGATTCTAAAAGCAAAAGTACGCATTTTCTTTTCTAATAACATAAAAACTAGAGTAAGTAAAATACGTGTGCTGATGCACGGAAATGCCTAAACAGTTAAAACGTAAGGTAGTAAAGAAATGTGGCAGGAAAAAAAGAGAGGAAAGAATAAAAACTAGAAATAGGAAGAATTCTTGTTAAACAGAGACAACATACAAAGGCCATTACACCATCATATTGTTATTATATGTTAACCAATAAAGTATTACAAAACTAACATGCTATTAGATACCGCAAATTCAATAACTGGTGCTAAGTATTTATATTATTACCCATTTCTTCAAAAATAGAATCCTCTTAATTAAATTAACCTCGTTAACTGAAATTTAAAAACTTATCAATAATCATGGACACGGCAAAGTGCCATAAATGTAGTTTCCTCTCACTGTAGTAGACTATCTTACACCACAAACAAAACAACAAGCTAACATAACATGCACAAAAAAGTGTAGCTTTTTGCCTAAATTCAAGAAACTATGCTTTACTAACAAACACTTCACAATTTCAAACCGTAAACCCTATCGACCAAAATTAAGCCAAATACACATGCACCCACTTGAGCACTATTAAGGCACACACACTCCCCATCAGTTCCACTCAAAGATCCATAAAGAAACCATTAAAGACCGACACTTTCCTTCGATTTCCCTCGTTTCCACACCAAGCAAACAAAACCTAATTCCATCCAGACCACCAACCACCAACCGAAAATTTTCTAAATTAAATGAATAAATAACTAAAAAAATAAAAAATTACCACTGTCTCTCTTAATATCGGCCCTCCTCCTCTTTTTGTTACGCTCCCAGTCAGAGGCGGTGGAACATCCCACACCGTCGGGTTTGGCCTCGGGGGAATCGGGTACGATTTCGATCCTCAAAATCCGATCGGAGAAATTGATATCATTGAACGCGAAGGTGAAGTCCTGGGCCTCCGGGTCGGAGCCCGACTCGCCGACCCCACTCGGCGATTGGTCCGGGTCCGTAATCGTCCGACGACGGAGAAGATCGACGTTCGGTTTCGTCATGTCCACTGCAAAAACCCTTTTCCCAATTCAAAATGCCTAAAATAAAACGAGTAAAGTAAACAATATAACACTTATTTTTAAATTGAAAAAGAATGCTAACCCGCACGGGCGGTCGTCCGGGTTTTTTCTTTCTTTCTGAAAATTAGATAAGTTTTTTTTTTTTTTCACCAAAATAAAAAAATTAAATTAAATTAATGTAATTATTGGAGGAGGAACTCGAACTTAAATGATTTACAAATAATAGATTTGTCCCACTCCCTTTGTATAGTTTAAATTATCGTTTGTAAAATTTATATATAAAAAAGTCAGTGGATAAAAGAAAATGAGAATAAAGAAGTGATAACTATTAGGTCAGTGTATAAAATAGTAAGTTTTATTCGAATTACAATGTAAGCATGCATAAAATTTCAAGTTAATTTAATTTCTAAATCCACTTAGATGATTGCTATGGACAAAAAACATGTGGTTGTTAAAGTAAAAGAGAAGCGTAAGCGCGGGTTGCTAGCCTGTTGTCTGGTGATCTTTTGGGGGGAGTCAACCAGTTCATTTTGGTGGGATTGGGTTTGAAACAGACATCCCAATCAACTTTGGTTGTTTGGGATCCAATTGTAAATACAAATTATTAGGTCTCAGATTTCAAATCCAAGGCTTAAATTGAGTAACATATGGTGCGTTTGATTCACGAGAAAATGAGACTTGAAAATGGAAAATCAAATGGTCGGTTACATGTTATAGGTTTTGCAATGGCCAACAATTCAAGTGTGTTTACATTGTACATTGTTCTTTTTGAGTGTTCAAAATTCAATCCAATCCGTTTAATATACTGATTTAATATAATTTAATCAAATCTAATTTTGATTAGACTAGAACCCTATATTCCAAAATCGACATGATTGGATTAGATGACGAATTTTCTTGTTTTATTGATTTTGTATGGAAAGTAGTGGATCTTGTTTGGGTAACCGATTCTCTATTGTTAGTCATCTTTTGTTATGTTGCATTGTTTTGGCCCAATGTTGAGTTCCTTCTGTGTTTTTTAGGCCTAACAAGTAGGGCTTACTTCTTTAGCCCATTTCTTTCCAACCTTGGATCAAAAAGGAAAAAATAAAATAAAAAGAAGACCAAATTGGATGCCAAAGAAAGTCTTTAGCGTTCAAATGCATGACAAAACTAGTGTAAAGTCAAAGAAAGTCTTTTTCCTTCCCTTTTTGTTTGGTCTGAATGATTTCATGGTTAAATTGCCACCAAATTACCAGAGCAATCAACGCATGTCGTTTATGCTAATAAGTACCAAGCACTAATTCTTCCACCCGCATTCAATGGCCTTAGATTTCTTGTTTCTTTCCACATAATCTAACATTCAATTAGTTTGTCAAAAGTAATTTGAATAAAATTGAAATGGATTGGATTCTCCTAAACTGCGCTCTTCCATTGTTTATCAGTCTGACAAAAGTCAAGACTAACGTTTGATGAAAGTTGTTCAAAAAAGTCCTTTCCTTGAGGGACCACTTGGCATGCTGACTATCTTTTGCAGAAACACATCATAATGCACCATAAAACACTCACACACTTTCACAAAAACCACTTTCAGAAAAAGCTAAATTGCAATCTCTTTTATCATAATCCTCAAGTAGTATGCTCAGCTGCTACATTGTTTAGACCAATCTGACTTCTGGGTTAAAGTCTTGACAGGAACCAAAATGAGCATAAATTGTTTGTGTTTTTTCTTCACCTTTCTTTTGAGTTCATGTTTGTGCTGCTTGTGCAACTCTACAAGTGACTCTTTAGATGGGTTTGCTAGAGATTTGGCCTTCAAGGCACTTTCTGAGCGCCGGGCTCACACTGGTGTTCTGTACAAGGCTATCCTGCCTGCTAACTTATCTGGCATGGAAGTCTCTGTTGTAAGGCTTCGAAGCCGGAGATTGTGGAACAAAGGTGCTGCTAATTTCAGCTGTTTTCAAATCCCATCAAGAACCATGCCTATGCCTCATGTGAAAAGGCTGGCTTTGGTCCATCAAAATTTGGGCAATTGGTCTTCTCACTACTACACTCTTCCAGGTTACTCCCTAGTCTCTTCTGTTGTTGGCTTTATGGTTTATGATGCATCAAATACAAGTTATAAAAGCACCACAAAGCTCAGTCTCAAAACCATGGGGAAGCCTATATTGGTTCAATTGCCCAATGTCACATTGGATCAAGGCATGATCTCCAAGGCAAAGTGTGCATCATTTGCTACCAATGGGACAGTTTCCCTCACTGAAATGAGACCCCCTGGTGTATGCTACGCCACAGAGCAAGGTCATTTTTCGATCGTCCTTCGATTGAAGAGAAAAAGAAGCCTGAAGTTTCTGTGGGTTGTAGGGTTCGTGCTTGCATCTCCCATGATGGTTTTGGTGGGTTATGTTGGGATGGCATCTCTGAAGCGTCTAAAGGCGAAGAAGATTCAGGTGATGGAGAAACAAGCTGAGGAGGATTTGGTTCTTGAAAATAGATGGGTTCTGGGTAGTAAAATGCCTTCTGCTGCAGTAACGAGAACTCTGCCGGCCCTTGAGAATGGCTCTCCATGCCATGGTTCATCAGATCACTTGTCTTTTTATGGTTTGGCCAAAAGCAATAACTATTGAGTGAAATTGTAAATTTGTGAAACATGAAGTTTCTTATTGTCGTGAAAATAAGCATTAAGATTTAAACTGTATTATCTCTGCTTGATATTATTCTCTGATGGGTCATTAATGATCCCAGCTTCACATCATTCTCATACAGTTTTCAAATGATTGCATTATTCGGGATATTCGAAATATTCAAAAGACACTTGAGCAACATTGAAAGATACTTGAGCAACGTGACAAGTTGAGTGACATGCTACGCCGTAATTTCATCATCCTTAGATAATGAAACCTTTGCTTCAAGAACAGTTGACACAGCCACTAACGTAAGTCTGTCTGAATTCATAAAACGACTTTCAGACTGCTTCACACCACTACAAAAATAACACTAAAATGTCCTCTCTTTCTACAGTAGCCTCAAGGCCCTCAACCTCACAACAATGTTAGCTGACAGCTGAACAAGAAAATTGTGAACCAAAACCACAATGCAAGGCAGCCATGACTGAAAAAGAACGCAAGGAAAATGCAAGAACAAAATCAGGGCTCCTGAGGGGGGCTAACATTGCCAGTCTTGAGTTAACCAAAGCCCAGTTTCTGAGACAAAAAGAATAGATTTCTCAACTAAGCATGCGTCGACCAAGATGACACCAAGCCTTTTATCTCCGAGGAAAATTATGCTTAACTTGTTAAAGTTACTGAGATTAATTTCTTAACTCAAGTTGTTAGAGAAACAGAAGGGGATGCAAACTACATACACAAGAAAGTGACTACATGGAACCTTTTTTTAGCTTATAAGCTTAAAGTAATCTCCATTTTTCAAGTTGAAACATATAAAACGGATTGACAGAACATTCAACAAAGGAAACTACTGAAATCCAAGGAACAGAGTAACCATTTCAAAATGCAAAATTGAACAATGGAAAGAAATCATAAGACAACAATTTAGCTCATTGAACTCAAAAGGCATGCATTTCTTATTAATAAGGTACGCAATGATCGCCATTCGCTATGCCTAAGCAAAGAAGCCTCTAAGAGACGTACAATTCCAATTCAAGTATCAAAACAACCAGCATCCAATCCAAATCAACAACCAACCAAACTAGTAAACAAGCGCTCAATTGAGAGCACCAACACCAGAACCACTTTTCTGAGCAAGCTTGGTCCACTCGGTATGAAAAGCTCCAGGGCGATCAACCCTCTCATAAGTATGAGCTCCAAACAAGTCCCTCTGCGCCTGAACAAGATTGGCCGGAAGCCTACCCCTCCGGTAGGTATCGAAATACGACAAACTGGCACACATTCCGGGAGTGCTAATCCCGGCTGATACAGCCAACCCAACAACTCTCCTCCACGCAGCTTGCCTCTGCACCATTTCTTTAGCAAAATCAGGATCAACAATCAAGTTGGGCAAGCTTTGATTCCTCTGATAAGCATTCTTAATCCGATCCAAGAACACTGCTCTGATAATACACCCACCTTTCCAAATCCTAGCCAACTCCCCCAAATTCAAACCCCAACCCTTCTCCACACTCTTGGCCCTCAACAAGTTCATCCCTTGAGCATAACTGCAAATCTTAGAAGCATACAAAGCCTGCCTCACATCATCAATCAACCTCTTCTTATCAATCCCACTCGTCACACTCCCAATCTCTTCCTTAAACCCAGCTTGCTTCAAAGCCTCCTCAGCCTTCAACCTCTCCTCCTTCAACCCACTCAAGTATCTGCAGTCCAAAGAAGCAGCAATGGTGGGCGCAGCTACAGACAGTTCAGCAGCCTGCTGCACAGTCCACTTCCCAGTCCCCTTCATCCCAGTCTTGTCCAAAAGCTTATCCACCAAAAATCCATCCGCCAAATCATCCCTAACCTTGAAAATATCAGCCGTTATCTCAATCAAGAAGCTCTCCAGCTCTCCCTTGTTCCACTCTGCAAAAATCTCACCCAATTCCTCATTGCTCAACCCCCCGACGTTCTTCAACACGTCGTACGCCTCCGAAATCAGCTGCATATCGCCGTACTCAATCCCATTATGCACCATCTTCACGAAATTACCAGAACCCCCCTCTCCGATGTAGGTCACGCAGGGACCATCCTCGACCTGGGCGGCAACCTTGTGGAGAATATCCTGGACGTTGGTGTAGGCCTGGTGGGACCCACCGGGCATGAGGCTGGGGCCGTGGCGGGCCCCCTCCTCGCCGCCGGAGACTCCCATCCCGAGGTAGAGAAGTCCCCTGCCGGTGGCCTCAGCAATTCGACGCTCCGTATTCTCGTACCACTCGTTGCCGCCGTCGATGATGGCGTCGCCGGGCTCCATGTGGGCGGAGAGCGCGGCGATAGTCTGATCGACCGGAGCACCAGCCTTGACGAGGATGATGACGGATCTGGGCCGTTGGATGGAGAGCACGAAGTCGCGAGGATTGTACTGACCGAAGAGAGGAAGATTGCCCTCGTTGTGGGCCCGGTCGACGGTCTCGTCGACCTTGGAGGTGGTGCGGTTGTAGACGGAGATGGGGAAACCTTTCTCGGCGATGTTGAGGGCGAGGTTCTGGCCCATGACGGCGAGGCCTGCGAGGCCGATGCGGGAGAGAGCAGGTGAAGCTTCCATGGCTGCTGCTGTACAGAGAGAAGGAGAGAGAGGGATAGAGAGTGAGAGAGGGGGGTTTGGTGAAGAGAGAGACTGGAGGAGGGTGGTTGATGGAGCGGAGAGATATATGGAAGGATATTTTATTGTATTTCGGTTTTGGCAAGTTGGTTGGTGAATTGGGTTGGGGAGGGAACTGACGGACTCGTCGAGGTAGCGAAGGGACAGTGACCTAACCCCCAACGAGAGGTTGCCGTGGAAGTCGATGACTTCGAGGTTTAACCAAACGCCGCGTTTTGTCCTTCGAACAACAAAATCCGTCTATTTGTTTTTGCTGATATTGTTTTTTTTGGGGTTACAAGGTAGTTAAAAAGCGAGGGGAATTTGAATTGTCACTTTTGATTGTGAGGGTAACTCGAAGGAGTCACACTACGAAAAAGAATTGTGTCGCATATGAATTAGCTAATTGGACCTATAACATGGGTCTAGTGTGTGTTATTTTGATTTTACTTCAAGTTGCATAGATTCTTTAGTTATTGACAACTTAATTGGGGTGTCGCGTTACCATCTTGTTTGTATTGATTTTATGTAGTTGTGTTGCTTGAGGTTTTTTTCCCCTAGTTCACCCAAAAAAATAAGATGTCACATTACAAGAACCACGAGTCTCTACGTATTATTTTTCTTTTTAGGTCAATAAGATATTTGAAATTAGAAAAAAAATAGTGATGCTAAAAGGACTCTAAAATTAACTTAGTTCATCCTAATACCAAAGTATTTATGTAATTATTAATTTAACCTAGTATAAAATATCCAAAAATGATACATTGAATTGTTATATAAATATAATTTTAATAGGGTAAGTTTTATTTTACCACCCAAAAGTTTCCCAAAATTAAGACTTTACTATATGAAGTTTTTTTCATGTTAACTTCGTACCCAAAATGTAGTTTTCCTATCAATTTCATACTTTCGTTAGTATTTCTGTTAAGTGTTCTGTTAACTCATGACATGGCAACGAATGAGCCTGCAATTGATGACGTGTTATAACTTTGGCCCACCAACTTCGCGCCACACGGACATACAAATTAAATAAATAATAAAAATTTAAGTAATTCATTAATTCATCAAAAATCGAAAAAACAAATACCTAAAAATTAAAAAAGACCAAAAAAGAAAAAGAAAAAGGATCTCTCCCTCTTCGATAGCAAACCAACCTCACCCCTCCTCTCTCTGTCTCGCTCCCTGCCCACCCACACAGTGGCGGATCTAGGATTCGAAATCCGGCTAGGCGAAAACTTACATTCAAAATTCGACATTATGAGTGAATCTCATTAATAAATATAAAAATATACACCTAGTAGGACATAATGAGCCTTACCCTCAAATGCATCTCTATACATAAAAAAACATTTAGCAACAAAAAATAAAAGTTCTCTATACAAAAAATTCCAACAAATTATTTGTTTTCTTGGGGTTCGGATTGTGATCCAACATAATAAAATATAACCTATTTAATCCAACATCCCAACAAAAAAATCAAATAAATTCTCATAATAACATCAATGGCTTTAATCAAACATTAACATATCAACAACAAATCAAACATCTCAACAATAGCAATATCAAATCAAACATCTCAATAAAATTCCAAAAATCAAAGACCTTATTAATTTCAACAAAGTCAGCAAATTATAATTCATTAATTCTTAAGTAAACACTAGAATAGATTAGAACACATAACTTCTAACCTATTTAAAATATATTAGATTCAATGTTGTCATATACAACATCTTAAAATTTGGGGGTAGGTAATTAAAGAGAAGATAATTAAAGAAAGGGAAATTTTAGGTTATGAATGCATGTGGGTTGCTTTTTGGGTGGGCATAAGTTTGTATGTTTCACATGAGTTGGCCTATTATATATGGGTATTTTTTATTTTAAAAAATTTTGGGGTAGGCAGCAGCCTACCTTGCCCTAGGCGTAGGACCGCCCCTGCACCCACACCATTGACGTCTGCACCACCCATCCTTCCTCCATCTCTACCTCTTTCTTCCACAACCACCAACCTCCAATCATCCAGACCTGGGTCTTTTTGGAGGTAAGAAACGAGTGGAGGACGAGGTCTGAGCCGGGCCATTGAGGAGGACGAGAGGCTTTCCATGGATGAACTCGAGGAAGAGGAAAGAGGCCTCGGGAAGATGAAATTCGCTGCTTCGCGGTACAGGGGTTTCGACTTGCGCCGTGTTGATCTGAGAAGGTGAGCAAGGCGGCTATACTATTTGTAAAAAAAATTAAAAATAACCCAGTATAGCCGACCGGCTATACTATATTATATAAACGGCTATACTATTTAAAATAAAAAATAAAACAATAGTATCGCGCGCGGCTATACTATTAAAAACTAAAAAACACAATATAGCCGAGCGGCTTTACTATATATATAAAAGGACCCGCCTAGTAATTAGGCGCCCACGTGTCAAAAAAGAATATCCACCCGGCTATATTTTTTTGAAACATTAAAAAACCTCGTATAGCCGCGCGGCTATACTATCTAAAACAAAAAATAAAAAACCGAGTATAGCCGCGGCTATACTTAAAAAAAGGGCCCGCTTCCGCCCAGGCACCCATGTGTCAAAAATGGTATAGGCGCTCGGCTATACTATCTATTAAAAAAATAAAAACAAAAAATGCCCAGGAACGCCGCGCGCCTATACTATATTTAAAAAATTTAGTAGAGCCGCGCGGCTAAACTATTTATAAATATCAAAAAAGGGACCCGAGTATAGCCGACCGGCCATACTTTAAAAAAAAAAAAAAACATAGTATTGCCACACGGCTAGACTATAAAAAAAACAGAATATCGCCGTGCGGCTTTACTTTTTATCTATATATATAAAATACAAAGCAGAGAATGGTGAAACATTCAAAATAACAGAAAATGCTCTTGATTAATGCAAACATTAAGAGTTGAAATTATTAATTAAATGAGGATAATATGGTAAATTCACACTTTTTCATATTTAACAAAATTAAAATTGAAAGAAAAATCAAATAATGGATCTTATTTTTATGGAACACAACTACCCATTATATTTTTTAATTCTAAAATAAATTTAAATTTTTTTAAAAAACACCTCTCGCAGGTGCGGAAGCCCTTGCAGAGTGTCTAGTATATATATATAAAAAAAAGGACCCGCCTAACGTTTAGGCACCCACGTGTCAAAAAAGTATATCAACCCGGCTATACTTTTTTTTTGAAACATTAAAAAACCCTAGTATAGCCGCCCGGCTATACTATTTAAAACAAAAAATAAAAAACTGAATATAGCCGTACGGCTATACTATAATAAAAAAAGGGCCCACCTACCGCCCAGGCACTCACATGTCAAAAATAGTATAGCTGCGCACTCACATGTCAAAAATAGTATAGCCGCGGCTATACTATTTATTAAAAAAAATAAAAACAAAAAATGCCCAGGAAAGCCGCCCGCCTATACTATTTAAAATTTTTTTTTAAAAAATCGAGTATAGCCGCTCGGCGATACTATTTATAAATATCAAAAAAGAGACCCTCCTTGCGTTTAGGTGCACGTGTCAAAAAAAGTACAGCAGCCTTTAAAAAATAATAATAATAATAAGCGGGTATAGCCGGCCGCCTATACTATTTAAATTAAGAAAATAAAAAACCGAATATAGCCGCCCGGCTCGACTATTTAAAAAAAAAGTATAAAATCTCTATTGTCTCCTTAAAAAGCAATTGATTTTGGTTTTTTATATATTATATACATATGGCACCAAAAGCAGCATATCTGAATGATCTCCTGCAGAACTAAGAAAATCAAGTTGGATTTGGATTTCCATATTAAGAAGTTTACTGAAACCATATTTGTTTTGTATAGTCAACCAAGCTTCACAGAACTATATAAAGGGACTCACATCTTAGCAGATGTGCAGTATTCAAGTTTCTTCATCTTTTCTTTTGCTTTAAAAGATGAAGAATTTAATCTCTCTAGCATTCATATTTCTCATCCAAGCCACCCTTTTTAGTGCTGATGTAATATCTTGTCCACGCGGCACAAAAACGCTGACTTATGTGCCTTCTTCATGCCTCACATCTTGACAGGAACGGCCTACCCCATCCAGTGTTTACTTTTGTTTCCAAGCTTTGTTTCTAGTTTTTTCTGTTTGTTGCTTTGCCTTGTTCCCTGTTTTCCATTGAGGCCACAAAGCTTAAGTGGGAAAAAAAATGATACTGATTGTTTGAAGCATACGTTTCTTTCAATTTTCCCATTGTTTTTACTTGGAGCACTTTGGCTTGAAAAAGGTTGGTGTGAGAGGAGAGCAGAATGATGATCAACTTTAAGACATGTGAACCAACACAAAATGTAGACGCAATTGAAACTCGCAGCACATGGTTACAAAAACCGCCTGCAAGACAAGAGTGAACATAATATCATATGTGGCAATCTGCCAATCCATCAAATTGAAACATGAGTATAAATTAATTGGCAACAGAGCCAGAAAAACAAGCCCAACAAAGAGATCCATTTTCTTTTGCTGATACCCCCAGTGAACAAGCTGGACAGCACCTTAGCCCATTTTATGCTACATTCTTCTGCCATTATTGTCTCAGTTAGAAGATAAAGTTCAATGCTATGTTTAGTTTTGTTCAAATTTTTTGATGTTCTGTTTCTTTACCTTCAGAAACTTGCTTTCGATCATATGGGAAATCATTAGAGGGATGTTGATAATTATCAGTGTTCCAAAGCTGGACAGAGCTCATCCAATTCTTCTTATCTCCAGTCCTTTTCTTTCTTATTGTTATTGGTTCCTCTTCCTCCATTGTTTTTTTTCACAAATTTTCTTGAACATTTGGTGCCGCACATTGCATTTTGCATCTTCCTTCAGAGTTTTTTTTAAAAATTAATAACAAAAAAAGGGTAGTAACGCCGAACGGCTATACTATTTTTTAAAAAATAAAAAAACAGTGTATAGCCGATCGGCTTTACTATTTATATAAAAAAAAGAGACCCGCCTAGCGTTTCGGCGCCCACGTGTCAAAAAATAATATCCGCCCGGCTATATTTGTTTTTTAAAAACATTAAAAAATCGTGTATAGCTGCGCGGCTATACTATTTAAATAAAAAAAACCAAGTATAGCCGCACGGCTATACCTTTAAAAAGGCCCGCCCACACGTGTAAAAACATTATAGCCGCGCGGCTATACTATGTAGTAAAAAAAAAAAGAAAAAGAAACAGTGGACTGCATTGCCTTCAACAATCTTGTCACTGCCAGTGCCAGAGCCTTGATCAGTGCGAATAACCCAGAAATCAAAATTTCTCTCCTCTGGCAATAAAAAAAATTATGGACAAGATAGAAGGGGTATCAGATGAACCACCTTCCTTCCTTTTGTTCAATTGCTCCATAAATAGTAAGTACCATGTTCTTGCATGATCAGCCTGTTGCAGTAGTGGAATATCTACATCCTCAAGAGTCTTCTGCTTACCTTTCTTCATTAATGGATTCAACCACCAAAATGACATTCTGCTAACTAATCCTGCTTTTGCAAAAGGAGTTACATTGTTATTTGAACTGGGGTCACCTATGTTATCAGAATCAGCACCTAGTAAAGGTGTGTAGAAAACATCATTGTGGGAACCGAATTAATTCATAACCCTAGGTCAAATAATTCCTTCCATTTGGGGATTATTTGACCTAATTGGGAATTATTCAATTTAATTGGGAGTTACCCAATTTAATAGAATGTTACCTAATTAGGTTAAAGATTGATTTGATTCCAATGAATATTCTCAATTAAAGGAGGAGTTACCTAATTAAATTAGGTATTGATTTGATTTATATCCCTAATAAATCAAATCCCTAATAAGTCAAATCTCGCCAAATTTGGGAGGAATAATTCTCTTCCATCTACGGAATTATTCATCTGAAACCCTAACTCCCGAGACCTCTATAAAATGATGGCCACACACAAAGGTTGAGGTACGTCAGAATTACTACTCAAATCTCTGCAGAAATTATTTCTCATAAACCCTAGCCGCCTCCTCTCTCCCCCTCTCTTACAAAAGGCTTCGGCAGCCCGGTTTACACCATAAACATATATATCTCCGTACCCTAGTTAGCTAGTGTTTTTCTCATAAACTCTTGAACTAATTTAGGCATAGGAGGTCCTCTCATTTGTTCTATTTTGCAGGGAGAAAGAAGCGACGAAGAAGAAAGAGGAATCTTCCAATCGAATATTCCCGGGGGAGGAAATTTGCTCCCACAATCATCATGAGTTGCTGGTTCACCTTTCGAATAATTACTTCCCTGAAATGCACTAGAGAGCAAAAGAATTGATCCAGGTAAATAAAAAATGTTTAGAGCAATCTTAAAAGAGACTGCCTCATCCACAATAGTTTCCCAAAGTGATGAACTGCAAAGAACAACTGCAATATAAAAAAGGCAAGAACCGAACAAACTTTCGTTATCGCAATGTGTGGAGTATGTGGCTTCTTTAGGCTTATGGTAAAAGCCAGAAGCACCCAAGTGAACCCTTGAAATAACAATACTAGCTATCCATGGAGAGGTAAAACAGTCCGACATGTATTTACTTTCTCAACGATTGTCCATATCCCAAAACCGAAGTAGGCCAAAGCCAAACCAGCAATAAAAGTAATCAAGATTATTGACGCTGTAGAGAAGTTTTGAGACTGTGATGGAGCTTTAATCTTGTTTGATGATATTTTACATATGAAGATACATAACAAGATGAATAGAAGCAAGATATCAGCTACAATGATCAAAATAAGGTTGATACATGAATCTGGATTGATAATGGCTAAAAGGCCAGAACTGCATGGATTTCCAGCCTTAGTTGAACACCCAGAATTATTGCAGATTATGGTCCAGAAAACTTCCCCCAATGCTGTGGCTCAGTGAGTTGGAAAATCTGCAGATTTACATGGGAAATTGTTTTTGAAAGCAAACAAAAGGTCTGTAACTTAAATCATGGTATATAAGCAGATCTATTGTAGTATAGTCTTCCATGTTCTTTCCTACACAATTGCCTTACAAGTTCCAGTCAGCCATGAAATTAATGCGTACATTTACTTCCATTAGAATCTACAAGTTCAAAGCAACTGACGACCGACAGATGATTAATCTCTCCTTCAAAACTAGGATCTAGTGAAAGGCTACTCTGTATCATGATTCATGCTTTACCTTAATGTTCATTACATATAGATTAAAAGTATGACATGGCATATATAAATAATTTGTAATTTCATAGGCTATATATAGCTAGAGTAGTGAGCCAGTGACATGTAGAATATAAGCAAGACATTTTCTGAAACCCAGAAAATCTTACCCTGGCTAAGCTCACTAGCAAATCAGCCTCCTTGCCTAACTTGCTCAAGAAGTTTCCGGCTTGTCATGCATTATACAACTACTTCACTAATTTCATCAAAGGCACGTGGAAAATCTTCTAGGGCTGAGTAAACAAGAAAGCTAGGCAAGATCTTCAACTCGGTTAAGTAATTCAACTCAGTTAAGTAAGCACATTGATGGTTAATGAACAAAAAGTAGGCACATCATTGATGTTGAGGAAAAAAAAAAGATATGTAAAGCTTAATTTTATGCCCCGCCACTTGAAAAACAGAAGTGCAAAATCTCAAGTCATCTTCTATTCTCTGGTCCATAGTTGAAGTACGGACCATATAGTTGGTTGGTGTGGGAATTATTTTAAGATGATCAGCTGGTAATTTCAAAAGAAGAAAACAGAAAATCAAACCCAGGAAATATATTACCAATAGCCAGAAGAAAAAACATACACCATTGTAATTGTGATTTAATGGCTTTAGAAATCTAAAAAATGCAATAATTCACTGTCACATCTACCACACACAACCAGAGCACCAATGCAAGATGAAAAAAGCTCTGCTTTCATAAAGTCGACCATCAGATCAGAGCTGATATAGATGGCTGCTAGGCCAGTTGTCGTTCAGGTACCTTTTCCCCCCCTTTTTAACGTCAGGACTTCACATTGTTCACACCCTGAAAGAACCACATGTTCCCTTCTAAAGTATCTCATATTTTCGAGACGTAAGCGAATACATTTAGAACTTTTGAACAAGATAATACCCCATAAATACATAGAAACTATCAAAAGATAGTTAAGAATTATGCAACCATTGTTAATTGTGAGTTACGAATATTAGCTTGATATAAAATTTTGGAATTCAGCAGTGCATAGCGTGATATACATAAGAGCGACATTAGTGGTTTTGAAATTAAAGTTGTGCTGTTCATAATCTAAGGTTTCATAGTTTCATTGATTCATAAGAGTGACAATAGACTTCAAGAGACCATATTTACAGGGAGAAGAATGCTGCAACATCTTATTAAATCATAACTCAGAGACATAGTAAGAATTTAAAGCTAAATGGCTCCAACCAGGCAGACTGTACTACATATTCAAGAACACCCCAATTTACCTTGCCTGCTAAGTTATTCTCAGAGATTATTACAAATATATAGAATACCTTTCCCTATATATCAATTGTCGGAGGGGATGCTAGCATTGGCAGCTCGAGACCAGTATTCCTTAACAAGCTGCCCAAATAGTGAGCCCTCATTATTCATCAGCTTCATTGGCTCATCATACTCTACTAATTTCCCTGTCCAACATATTTGTCAAATTAGCAACAAAACCACATAAATGAAACAACACAATTGTTGGTACAAGAGCTTTTGGATATAATGCAATGCTTACCATCTCTAATAGCAAGAACCTTAGTGCAGTCCATCACAGTTGGTATCCTATGGGCCACTGTTATTACAGTGCAGTCTGCAAATTCTGTTCTTATAATTTTCTGGAGAACAGAATCTGTTGCATTGTCCATTGATGCAGTAGCCTCATCGAGCACTAGTATCCGGCTCCTCTTCAACAACGCACGTCCCAAACAAAATAGTTGCCGCTGTCCCATGCTCCAGTTTGTTCCATCTTGTACAACTGCAGTGCAGGTTTTTAGTTCTTGTTTCACGGACTTTGGAAAACACTCCCTAGGTAAACAGTTTCTTACCCAAAGAATCAAGGCCCTCTTCTTTTTCTTGAATGGCCTCTCGCAGCTGACATTTCTCAAGAACCTTTGACACATTGGTTGGAGGACAAGTTTAAGTTAGTAAAAGAAAGTAATAGAGTATGAACATGTTTACTTCTTGGCTTGTTCTGTTGAAAATTTTCTTGATAAAAGATTATTGTTGACACATCTTTCATTTTAGATGGTTGTTTTGAACAGCTGATCAGTATGTGTAAAACTTTACCTCCCATATTTCATGATCAGTATGCTCTGATAAGGGGTCTAGGTTGAATCTCACAGATCCACTGAATAGTGTTGGATCTTGTGGGATGATCCCGAAACGTGATTTTAAATCATGAAGTCCAATTTTACAAATGTCATAGTCATCTACAATGACCCTTCCCTCTGTAGGTTCTACGAGACGAAACAAAATGCTGATAAGAGTAGTCTTTCCACTTCCAGTCCGGCCAACAATACCAATTTTGTACCCTCCTTCAATTATGCAATTTATCCCGCGAAGAACTAGTGGAGCATTTGGCCTATATCTTACCTGCATAAGTTCTTTCAATGTCAAACACAAGTACCTTTTTTTTAGTGTTACACTCTTTAGTATATCTTTGTCAACCAACCTGTAAGTCATGTATTTCCACTTTCCCAACAGTCGGCCAATTGTGGGCAGGCCGGTTTTCTTCTATTACTTCTGGAGCCTCACTGGGGATATGCATGTATTGCTCTACCCTTTCTACAGAAATCATTGAATTTTCTAGCATGCATTGAAATTGAACAGAAATTACTAGGAATACATTTAATGAGAGACCATATGACAGTGCCATCCCAATAAAACCTGTCAAAAGTTCAAGCAAAATGTTAGACAATTTATCACATGGATGATGAAAAACTGTGATGGTGTTGAGTTATGGGGAGAAATTGAATGGTGGAATCTAACCAGAGGAAGAAGCGTCAAACTGAATCAAAGTGATGGCAAGTGCTGAGGCTGAGAGAACAATAGCACATAGCCATTCAAGACGTTGGATCAACCACTCACTTGCTGAAAATCTATTGAAGTCAGCACTAGCATTTGCATCAATGAAGTCCAAGTATTTTGAGAAGAATCGGTCCTGCTCTCCGAAAGCTCTGATTGTCAAGGCTCCAGCAATAGATTCGGCAAGGTAGCTTGCAAGTGCAGACTTGGTCGTGCCATTCATTCGCATTAACTCTTTCGCAGAAGCAAAGTAGTATTTCTGTTTGTAGAAGAGGCAGAAAATGTAAGGTAATCATTCAAGTGAGACAAGATTGGCCAAGGTGTTTCAATGCATACATGTGTTGTGGTGATCAAGTTGTTTCAATCTCAACCCATGATTATATATGCTAAACAAGAAGGTTGGTTCAAGTGTCATACCTGAAGTAGTACAGTAGCATAAATTGTGGGAATGACCAGAAACACAATTGGCCAAGTAACAGAAACCAGTACGATAAATATGCTGTATGTGATCATAGTTCCCCCAACATAAATTCCTAACTTGAATGCTACTTCAAGGTCAACAATATTCATATCAGAAGATACCTACACAGATTAGACAGTGCAGATGTAAGTTCCATTAGGTTACTGCAAAGTAGACCATTTAAGGTTTTTTCTTTCGAAATTATCAAGTCTTACCCGGCTAAGTATCCTTCCCACGGGTGTTGAGTCATAAAACAGCATTGGTGCTCGGAAAAGAGAGTTCAGTAGTGTATCAAAGATGGATTTGGATGCCCCGCATCCTAACTCAACTATAAAGAAGAATCGAAGAACCAAGGAAAATGACATTATACACGTGATCCAAGAATAAACGGCAAAGAGCTTGACTCCGGATATCACATGAAGCTTGGAAGCCAACCAGTAAGATTGAACTAACTGCCCCACTATGAATATCAAATGAAAAAAGCTGGTCAAGGAGAAGTACAAAAATCCCTTGCTATGCTTCAAATACTGAATGTATGGCTTGAAACCAGTGTCTCCTGTTTCTCTCTCTTCTTGCTTAATCAGTTGATCTCCTGAAGATTCGTTTGGTTGTACCTCAGTTTTAACCTTCTCAATCTCCTGTGTGGATGATTTATGTTTTCTGGTAGGTTCTTTTTGCCTCCCACAACCAGCAGTGTCATTGTGTGCATTGACAAGGTCTTGGAACTCTTGAGAAGAAGCCAGCAACTCTTTATAAGGAGCTGCTCTTAAAATTTTCCCTGAAGACATCATCTGTGGAGAAAAAAAAAGTATTACTTGAAATATTTCCCTAATTATGAGATTTAGCCTGCAGATTATTGAATTGACTTAGAAAACTGATCTCACCAAGGGCTAGTTTGGGATTTCAGCCACTTTTTTAAAAAATTTGCTTTTGCTGTGCTTCGAAAATAATGAGTCGTAAAGTAAAGGAGCTCCATGTTTGGTAAACAATATTTTTAAAGTGTTGTTAGTACAAAAAGTAGTGTCAAAACTGTTTGGTCAATTTTAATCTAAAACTTTTGTAATTGTGAATAATGACTAAAATAGA
This sequence comes from Prunus fruticosa, assembly GCA_018703695.1. Taxonomy (NCBI): domain Eukaryota; kingdom Viridiplantae; phylum Streptophyta; class Magnoliopsida; order Rosales; family Rosaceae; genus Prunus; species Prunus fruticosa. Next base: position 22,272,273 of record CM031921.1, read on the forward strand.
CATGATATTGAAAGTGTTATGGGCTAATGATGTGGTGGTAGTGGCAGCGGTGGAGGTGGTGGTAGTGGCGGTGGTGGCAGAGGAGGATGTGGTGATGGTGGTGGTGGTGGTGGTGGTGGTGGTGGTGGATGTGGAGGTGGAGGTGGTGTCTTTTTAAAATTAATGATGCTATTTTGGTAATTTTAAAAAATTCATTAAAGGCTCATCTAGGGTTATTTTGAAAGCAGCTTTGAAAAGCAACTCATAGCATGCTTTTAAAAGTTGTTGTTAAAATGCCACTGCTTTTAAAATAATCGAGATATTTTATTTTTATCAAACACCTTAAACTGTTTAAAACTTTAAAGTGAAAGCAGGTTTTTGGTTTAGACGAAAAAAAAAAGCAATCCCAAAGGGTCCTAAAACTAAAAGGGATTACAACTAATCTATCATTACTAGTAACAGTGAGCGTAAATTACCAAAATTTCATTAAAAGCTGGAAGGAAGTCTACTTGGTGTGTTACAAGCAAAACTGTCTTCTCTGACAGAGCTCCCATGACATATTCCTGCAGAACTTTCATATTAGCTCTCACTGGAGAAAATAGACAATATCATTACTAGTTTGAGAGGAAAACATATGAATTACATTGAACAGACTGGTTCCTGTATGGGCATCTACTGCACTGAATGGGTCATCCAAGAGGTAGACATCAGCATTTTGATAGAGTGCGCGAGCAAGTTGAATGCGCTGCTTCTGTCCACCACTTAGATTCACACCTCTTTCTCCTATCTGAGTGAGATCGCGGTATGGAAGCATCTCAAGGTCCTTCACGAGAGAACACTTCTCAAGTGTTTCTTGGTATCTAACACGATCCATAACCGACCCAAACAGAATATTTTCTTGTATATTTCCTGTTTGGATCCATGCGGACTGAGAAACATATGCTATCTTCCCATATACTTGAACCTGTAAAATAAGGCAGAGAAAAACTTTACTAGTCAGACTTTCCCATCTTAAATGGTCAAATAAATTGTTTAGAAGTGAAATGATTACTTACAATGCCATTGACGCGTGGAACTTCTCCAAGAATTGCAGCTAAAAGGGTTGATTTGCCTGAACCAACCTCTCCACAAATAGCTACTTTTTCTCCTGGTTTAACCACCAAATTAATGTTCCTTAATGTAGCCTTTGTAGCACTAGTATTCCATGAAATTTCGGACGATCTAAGGAAAATGGAATGCGCAACCTCTTCACCACTGCTCTCTTTTGTTGTTTGTCTGTTCTCCAGCTCTGGTGCATCAAGGAAGTTCACAATCCTAGATAATGAAACCTTTGCTTCAATAAATGCTCCAAAAACATCTGACATCAGCCTAATTGGCTCCTGAACATTACGCAAAGTTGCTAGAAATGTGAAAACATCACTGGCAGTGAGTGTAAAACCAACGAAGTAGCATGTCCAAAAGGTAACAGTTGAAACCAAAGTAGGAGATGACCAGAAAAGAGTCAAATGACATCCCCTTAGAGACAATGCTTGAAATATCAATTTTAGTTCTTCTGTTCTTAACCCTTCTATGACATTCTTAAAATTTGTCTCCCAAGAATACAGCTTCAAGATCTTCATATTTGAAAGTGCTTCTGCAATGGCCTTCAGCCTCCTATTTTGTGCTACCATGAGCTTTGTTTGATACTCTTGCCGCAACTTGGCCAAGGGTGAGCTTGCCACCACACTTAATATGAGTACAGTTAGAGCTGCAACGGTTGCAAGCCCCACAGAGAAGTAAATAATAAGTAATGAAAGACAGCTGAAGGCTTGTGGTCCACATCTGATGAAACCAGTATGGAAATTCACCAATTCTGTAAGCATCCACTGTGACATAATTCACTATCTCACCAGGAGAATGAGCCATCTTGGCTGAATTCGCTAGTTGCAGTTGCTTCCGATATATTGCTGCTGACATCAATGATCGCACTTGGAGCCCCATCAGTCTAGTTTTGAAGTACCATTGCCTCTCCGATAGTGACTCCAAGATTTTCACGACGAAGAGACCAAGAGTCAGGGCATAACCCTCGTATTTAAAAGCTGCATTGCCTTCTACAATCTTAATGAAGGCCATGAGAAACAGTGGACTGCTGGTCACTGCCAGAGTCTTGATTAGTGCGAATAACCCAGAAATCAAAATTTCTCTCCTCTGGCAATAAAATATTATGGACAGGATAGAAGGGGTATCAGATGAACCACCTTCCTTCCTTTTGTTCAATTGCTCCTTAAATAGTAAGTACCATGTTCTTGCATGATCAGCCTGTCGCAATAGTGGAATATCTACATCCTCAAGAGTCTTCTGCTTACCTTTCTTCATTAATGGATTCAACCACCAAAATGACATTCTGCTAAATAATCCTGCTTTCGCAAAAGGAGTTACATTGTTATTTGAACTGGGGTCACCTATGTTATCAGAATCCGCACCTAGTAAAGGTGTGTAGAAAACATTATCATGAGTTGCTGGTTCACCTTTCGAATAATTACTTCCCTGAAATGCACTAAAGAAAAAAAGAATTGATCCAGGGAAATAAAAAATGTTTAGAGCAATCTTAAACGAGACTGCCTCATCCACAATAGTTTCCCAAAGCGATGAACTGCAAAGAACTACTGCATTAAAAAAGGCAAGCACTGAACAAACTTTCGTTATCGCAATGTGTGGAGTATGTGGCTTCTTTAGGCTTATGGTAAAAACCAGAAGCAACCATGTGAACCCTTGAAATAACAATACTAGCCATCCATGGAGAGGTAAAACAGTCTGACATGTATTTACTTTCTCAACGATTGTCCATATCCCAAAACTGAAGTAGGCCAAAGCCAAACCAGCATTGAAAGTGACTGAGATTATTGACACTGTAGAGAAGTTTTGAGACTGTGATGGAGCTTTTATCTTGTTTGATGATATTTTAGATATGAAGATATATAACAGGATGAATAGAAGCAAGATATCAGCTGAAATGATCAAAATATGGTTGATACATGAATCTGGATTGATAATGGCTAAAAGGCCAGAACTGCATGCATTTCCAGCCTTAGTTGAACACTCAGAATTATTGCAGAATATGGTCCAGAAAACCTCCCCCATGTCGTGTTTGAGTGAGGTCGAAAATCTGCAGATTTGCAAGGGAAAAAAAGTTTGAAAGCAAACAAAAGATATGCATCTTAAACTTAAATCATGGTGTTAGGCAGATCTATTGTAGTCCAGTCTGCTGGGTCCTTTTCTACACAATTGCCTTTAGAAGGTGAACTGGCATATATAAATAAAACGTAATTTCATATGCCATATAGCTAGAGGAGTGAGCCAGTGACATGTAGAATACAAACAAAACATTTTCTGAAACCCAGAAAATCTTACCCTGCCTAAGCTCACTAGCAAATCAACCTCCCTGTCTAACTTGCTCTTGAAGTCTCTGGCTTGTCGTGCATTCAACCTGTCTTTTAAATATATACTACTACTTCACTAACTTCCATAAAAGGCACGTGGAACATCTTTTAGGACTGAATAACCAAGACAGCTTTTCTTCCTCCTTTAGTTCTTCTCAGTCACTCTTAATAATCATGGAGCTATTTGGACTACTTGGAGTATTTGGACGTTGGCTTTAATTCTGAGGCCTCTAATAAGTTGGAATTGAGGTGGCTGGTTGTCTAGCTGTATAAGATGGAGCCTTTGACCTCATCGTTTCTGATAAACTCTAGTCTTCAAATGAGAATAATCAAAAGCAAAATGAGTTGTGAGTAGGCAACATCTTCAAGATTGAGAGATGTAGTACTAGTAATCCCACATTGGTTAAGTAAGCACATCGATGATGAGGCCTTTTGGTAAAACCTCATACTTGTTTGGAGGTCTAAATGACTAAGGTGGGAAAATATCTGCCTTTTGCGCATAGCATCATAATAATATACCAACTAGCTCTTGGTCTAGTAGTACTTCTCTTTCCAATATTAGAAGAGGTCCTAAGTTTGAATCCCGCCTCCCTCGTTGATAAAGGAAACAACATTGTAGTCATATAAACTCTTGCTATTTGGTTAATGAGATATGATCTCTTCAGTATTACAACTTACACGAACGCAACGGTAAAAAAAGAGATATGTAAGCTTAATTTTATAATAACTCTTGAAAAAAAAGGTGCAAAATCTCAACTGATTTTCTATTCTGTAGTCCAGTGAGTAGAAGCAGGATCATATAGTTGGTTGGTGTGAGAATTATATTAAGATGAGCAGCTGGAAATATACTAGCAATAGCTAGAAAATGAAAACAAGGCTTTAGAAATCTAACATTGCAATAATTTAATGTCACATCTACCACTGCCACAGACAACCAAATCACTAATGCCAGATGAAAAATCTGCTTTCATAAACTCGACCAACAACACAGGGATGACATGGGGTATATCATTAATTGAAAGTAAAAGGAGCCGTAGCATCTGACATAAATGGCTGCTAGGCCAGTTGTGGTTCACATTTTCTTTTTTTAAAGTTAGGTCTTCACATTTTTCCCACCTAATATTCTATATATTTAACTAAAAAGTAGGTATATCGACAAAGCAATTTATTACAAATATTAAGGCTCCTATTGTGGAATTAGGAAGCGTGCCATGATGTTTTTTTTTAAAAAAAAAAGTTAATGCAATCCCTTGTTTCCTCTCTTTTTTAATGTGGAAAATGTTCGGAAAAATTGTTTTGAGTCTTGTTTTAGTTTTTTGTTTGCTTGAGGACTAGGAAAAGATTGCCCATCGGAATGAAAATTCCTGGATCCGCCACTGACCAGATGCATAATTAGATTTCATGAACAAGATAATACTAAATCACCATGAATACATAGAAAACTATCAGAAGATACTTAAGAATACATCCTTAATGTTTGAAAAATCGCTAGGCAGTTGGTGTAGAGGAGTAATTGGGGCCTAGGCAGGCATCTAGGCGTTTCTTTTTCTCTTTTTTTCGTTTATAATTAAGGTTCCAACCAGACAGACCATACTACATATTCGACAACACCCAATTTACCTTGCCTGCTAAATTGTCCTCAGAAATTATTACAAATATATAGATTAACTTTCCCTATATATCAATCGTCTGACGAGACGCTAGCATTGGCAGATCGAGACCAATATTCCTTAACAAGCTGCCCAAATAGTGAGCCCTCATTATTCATCAGCTTCATTGGCTCATCATACTCTACCAATTTCCCTGTCCATGTATATTTGTAAAATTAGCAACCAAACTACATAAACGAAACAACAAAATTCTTGGTGCCAGAGCTTGGGTTATAATCCAATGCTTGCTTACCATCACCAATAGCAAGCACCTTAGTGCAGTCCATCACAGTCGGTATCCTATGAGCCACTGTTATCACAGTGCAGTCTGCAAATTCTGTTCTTATAGTTTTCTGGAGAATATAGTCTGTTGCATTGTCCATTGATGCAGTGGCTTCATCGAGCACTAATATTCGGCTCCTCTTCAATAAAGCACGTCCCAAACAAAATAGTTGCCGCTATCCCATGCTCCAGTTTGTTCCATCTTGTACAACTGCAATCCAGGTTCTTAGTTGTTGTTTTACAGACAATGAAAAACACTCCTAGATACACAGTTTTTTACCTAAAGAATCCAGGCCCTCTTCTTTTACTCGAACGGCGTCTAGTAACTGACATTTCTCAAGAACCTTTTAGACATAGATTGATAAGTTTAAGTTAGTAAAAGGAAGTCAGATTATTAGTATGTTAGTAACTGATTAATGTTGTTAAACCTTCAATTAAGATTCAGAGAACTCTATTATCTTACAAGTGTACATCCTAATATCCAAAACGTAAGTTATTAACAACCAGCACAGACAAGCAAAAACTTTACCTCCCATATTTCATAATCAGTATGCTCTGATAAGGGGTCTAGATTGAATCTCAGACCCACTGAATAGTGTTGGATCTTGCGGGATGATCCCCAAACGCGATCTTAAATTGTGAAGTCCAATCTTACAAATGTCATAATCATCCACAATGACCCTTCCGTCTGTAGGCTCTACCAGACGAAACAAAACGCTGATAAGAGTTGTCTTTCCACTTCCAGTCCGGCCAACAATCCCAATTTTGTACCCTCCTTCAATTATGCAATTTATCCCACGAAGAACTAGTGGAGCATTTGGCCTATATCTTACCTGCATAGTTTCATTCAATATCATACACAAGCACCATTGTTCATAGAGTTACACTCTTTAGTATGTCTTTCTCATACTAACCTTTAAATCATGTATTTCCACTTTACCAGCAGTAGGCCAATTGTCGGCAGGTCTGTTTTCATCTATTACTTCTGGAGCCTCACTAGGAATATGCATGTATTGTTCTATCCTTTCTACAGAAATCATTGAATTTTCTAGCATGCATTGGTATTGGACAGAAATTGCTAGGAATACATTTAATGAGAGACCATATGACAGTGCCATCCCAATAAAACCTGTAAAAAGATTAAGGAAAATGTTAAGACTATATAATATAGATGGTTACATGAAATCAATTTCAGGCCCAAGAAATTGATGGTGGAAGCAACCAGAGGAAGAGGCGTCAAAATGAATCAAAGAAATGGCAAGTGTTGAGGCTGATAGAACGATAGCACAAAGAAATTCAAGACGTTGGATCAACCACTCATTTGCTGAAAATCTGCTGAAGTCAGCAATAGCATTTGCATCAATTAAATCCAAGTTTTTAGAGAAGAACCGGTCCTCCTCGCCAAAAGCTCTGATTGTCAAGGCTCCAGCAATGGATTCGGCAAGGTGGCTTGCAAGTGCAGACTTTGTCGTGCCATTCATTCGCATGAGCTCTTTTGCAGAAGCAAAGTAGTAATTCTATTGTAGAAAAGAAAATCAAATAGAAGATTTGTTGTTTAGGAAAGGCAAAGTACATCTGTCAAAGAACAAAACAAGATGGTTGGTTTAAATGTATTACCTGAAGTAGTACAGTAACATAAATTATTGGAATAATCAGAAACACGATTGGCCAAGTAATAGAAACCAGTACTAAAAATATGCTGTATGTCATCAAAGTTGCCCCAACAGAAATTCCTAACTTGAAAGCTACTTCAAGGTCGATGATATTCATATCAGTAGATACCTACACAAAATAGCCTTGCAAATGTAAGTTCCATTAGGGTACTTCACAGTAGAACATTCAAAGCCTTTTTTGTGTGTGGAAATTCTTAAGTCTTACCCGACTAAGTACCCTTCCCATGGGTGTTGAGTCATAAAACAGCATTGGTGCTCGGAAAAGAGAGTTAGTAGTGTATCAAAAATGGACTTGGATGCACCGCATCCTAAGTTAACTAGAAAGAAGAATCGAAGAAACAAAGCAAATGACATGAGACACATGATCAGAGAATAAAAAGCAAATAGTTTGACTCTAGATACGCTATAATCCTGAAGCTTGGCAGCCAACCAATACGATTGAATTAATTGCCCAACTATGAATATCACATGGAAAAAAATTGACGAGACGAAATGCAAAAATCCCTTGCTCTGCTTCAAATACTGAATATATGGCCTGAAACCAGTGTCTCCTGTTTCTTTTTCTTCTTTCTTAATCAATTGATCCCCAGAAGATTCTTTTTGCGGTACCCTAGTTTGAACTTTCTCAATCTCTTCAATAGAAGAGTTCTGTTTTCTTTTAGAAGCGTATTCAACTTGCCTCTCACACCCAGCAGTGTCATTGTGTGCATTGACCAGGTCTTGGAACTCTTGACAAGAAGTCAGCAACTCTTTATAAGGAGCTGCTTTTAAAATTTTCCCTGCAGACATCAACTGTGAAGAAAAAAATGTATTACCTGAACTAGTTCTACTGAAATATGAGATTCAGCTGGCAGATCAAAATCATATAAAAAATGTTAGCATGTTTATAACCTACCAAAATGGAATTAAATGACGGAAGGAAGTCTACTTGGTGTGTCACAAGCAAAACTGTCTTCTCCGACAGAGCTCCTATGATATATTCCTGAAAAACTTTCATATTAGCTTTCACTAGAGAAAAGAGACAAAACCATTACAAGTTTGAGATGCAAATTATGAATTACATTAAATAAGCTGGTTGCAGTATGGGCATCAACTGCACTGAATGGGTCATCCAAGAGGTAGACATCAGCATTTTGATAGAGTGCGCGGGCAAGTTGAATGCGCTGCTTCTGCCCACCACTTAGATTCACACCTCTTTCTCCTATCTGAGTGAGATCATGGAATGGAAGCATCTCAAGGTCCTTCAATAGAGAGCACTTCTCAAGTGTTTCTTGGTATCTAACATGATCCATGACAGACCCAAACATAATATTTTCTTGTATAGTTCCTGTTTGGATCCATGCAGACTGAGCAACGTACGCTATCTTCCCACGTACTTGAACCTGTAAAGTATGGCAGACAGAAACTTTACTAGTAAGACTTTCCCATCTAAAGTAGTTTAATAAATTGTTTAGAAATGAAATGATTACTTACAATGCCATTGATGCGCGGAACTTCTCCAAGAATTGCAGCTAAAAGGGTTGATTTACCTGAGCCAACCTCTCCACAAATTGCTACTTTTTCTCCTGGTTTAACTACCAAATTAATTTTCCTTAATGTGGCCTTTTTAGCACTAGTGTCCCATGAAATTTCAGAAGATCTAATAAGAATTGAATGCTCAAATTCTACGCCAATGCTCTCTTTCCTTGTTTGTCTGTGCTCCAGCTCTGGTGCATCAAGGAAGTTCACAATCCAAGATAATGAAACCTTTGCTTCAATAAATGCTCCAAAAACATCTGAAATCAGCCTAATTGACTCCTGAACATTACGCAAAGTTGCTAGAAATGTGAAAGCATTACTAGCAGATAGTTCAAATCCAAGGAAATAACATGTCCAAAAGGTTACAGCTGATACTAAAATAGGACTTGACCAAAATACTGCCAAATGATATCCCTTTTGTGACAATACTTGAGATATCAACTTTAGTTCATCTGCTCTTAACCCTTCTATGACATTCTTAAAATTTTTTTCCCAGGAATACAGCTTCAAGATCTTTGTGGGAGCAAATTTCCTCCCACGAGAATATTCTGTTGAAAGATTCCCTTTCTTCTTCGCCGCCTCTTTCTCCCTGCAAAATAGATTGGATAAGAGGACCACACCCGGGGGGTGTTGGCCAAAGGCCCTCCGATGCCTAAGTTAGTTCAATTGATTTAGGGAAAAACCAATAGCTAAATAGGGTACGGAGATATATATGTAAGGTGTAAACCGGGCGGCCGGAGCCTTATGAGAGAGAGAGAGAGAGAGAGAGAGAGAGAGAGAGAGAGAGATGAGGTGGCTAGGATTTGTGAAGAGAAGAGCTTTCTAGGATTTGTGAAGAGAAGAGCTTTCTAGAGTTCTTGTAGAAATTCTGACGTACCTCATCCTTGTGCGTGGCCAAGTATTTATAGGGGGCCTTGACGAGGTTGGTGAGGTAGGTGAGGTTGGTACATTTAGGGATTTGATTAATTAGGGAATTAATCAAATCCCCAATTGTGGTTGGTGAGATTAGTGGGGTTGGTGTTTTTAGGGATTTGATTAATTAGGGAATTAATCAAATCCCTAATGGTGGTAGGTAGGTTAATCTCCAACCTGATTAGGTAATTCCTCATTGAATTGGGAAATGTGGTAGGAATAAAATAAGTGTTTAACTTAATTAGGCGTTTCTCAATTTAATTGGATAATCCCCAATTAAATTGAGTAACTCCCAATTAGGTTTAGAAATTCCCAATTAGGTCAGATAATCCCCAAATGGAAGGAATTAGGGTTCTGATTTAATTTGGTTCCCACAAATGCCCCCCAGCTTCTGCATGGCGCGTGATGGCATGTAGGAGATGTAGATCATCTGTTGGGCTGTCCAGCTGGAACTGGGCTTCCTTCTTGGATTTGGGCTCCTGAGTGGAGGAAGTGTCTGACCTGCCAATTTTGTGTACACCCAATTTGGAAAGAATCTGAAATCCCTTGTAGGTCAAGGAATTTTGGTCTTTATAAATGTAAGGATTTTCCCAACTATTCTTCACACCAAAATCTGCCCCTCCAATTCCGTTCAGAGTGAGAGAGAGAATACTTTGAAGAATTATCCTAGCCCTCTTGAGATTTTGTCTGCGCCGCACACCCAAGGTAATTCAACTTGGGGCTATGTATTTTTTTTCTTTTTGTTTTGACTTCTGGCTGCCTGGACCGTGCCTTAATGGAGCTGCGAGGGGGTGTGATTGGCTTGGAGCATGGCATGACCCTGCCTGGAGGTTTGGAAGGTGCGTGGAAGAGCTGGTTGGTTCAAGCATGTGTGCATGGTCTTGAAGTGGAGGCAGGTGGGCGCCAGGCTTGGGGTGCGAAGTGGGTTCGAGCTGGGGCGAGAAGGCGCTGGGCCTTGCGCTGAGAGCTGGTGTGCGCTGGGCCTTCGCATGGCTGCGGGCCATGAGCTGGAGCTGGGGCGAAGTCACGACGGGCCTCGCATGGAGAGTGGGCTGCGCCCTGCCTTGCGTGGGACCATTTGCGAGACTTGGGCTGCGCAGGCTGGTGTTGGGGCGAGCAGGCCGGGAGAAATGAAGGGCCTCGTGTGGCGTATGGGCCTAGGGAGCGCTCCAGTGGAGTCGGCAGGCCTGGTTGATGCGCGCGGGCTGGAGGCGCGAGCTGGGCCGCGTATTCCTGCCTGGGCTGCTGCACGCTGGCTGGTTTGGAGAAGGGGCAGATTGGGCTGCCCTCATTCTTGTTTGGGCTGGTCCAAGCAGCTCGAATTTTTATTTTTACTGCTGCTGTTTTTAAAAAAAAAATAATTTATATTTATAATAATTCTAACTTGTAGAATTTTTTTGTATTCTAACTCGTAGAATTTCCTTTTCTTCTTGTAGTTGCCCGTTGACCATGTCTTCTGAAGATGGCAAGAAGTCTCACGGCTCTCAAGTACCTTTGTATTTGTGGGGAGGCTCCTTAGTGCATAGCAAGAGGTTTGTGGCTAATTTGCACCGCGTCACAACTGAAGCTCAATTCCAAAAGTGGCGGGCCGTTTATGCTTCCGCCATTCCAGATGACGTGCATATCAAGCTGGTGAAATCTCGGGCTAACAACACGCCTTGTGTGGATGCGAATGACCCTGATGCTAGGATCATCACCTTCCATCCTTTTTATTTTTCCTTGGGCTTCACCTTCCCGTTGTCAAGGCTTTTCAAGGATGTGTTCTGCGCCATGGAATGTGCTCCAAGTCAGTGTACCCCGAATGTCTACCAGGCGATCAAGTGTTTTGAAAACCTGAGTCGTTTCTTCATACTGGAGCTGACGGTGCAAGAATTCTTCTATTTTTTTCAAGTGAGGCGTTTCGAGGACTATGCCCAAGTTCGCATCTACAAGGCCAAGCTGTTTGACAATCTTAGTCAAGGAGGGCGATGTCGGCGACGGCCCACTTGTCCCCATCACCTCCTGCAACGATATGCCTTTTTGTTGATTCTTGATCTGCTATTTATTTGAATTTCTTGAAGTGTGGCTGACTAACTCCTGTCTTCTGCTTGTAGCGAGTAGCATCAGCAAACAACTGAAGCTTGGACCTGTTATGGCTAAGGTTCGTCGTGCTTTGAACATCCCCATAAAGTTTCGTGAGTGGCGTTGGCTATTGAGCGAGTATCGGGAGGAAGACGGCAGTCTGCCCCCCCCTCCTGATGATGTCGAGAGATGGAAAGAGAGCGGTCCTGACCTTGATGATCTGCTTGTTGGGCAAGAAGAGTGCTCTGCCGAATACCTTTCAAAGGAGAAGGTTGTCGTCAGTCTTCAAGACATGAAGCTACTTCTTCACGGGGCGAAGGACGCGTCTCCATCGAGGAAGAAGCCGAGGCTTTCTTCTACTGAGAAGACTCAAGCGGGGTCTGTTCCATCGTCGTCTGCCAGGGGCCAACATCTTGTAGGCGTGGATAGCAAGAAGGTTGGTGAGAATCATGATCTGCTCCGTGAGATAGTCGTGCCCGATCCAGTTCTGCGAGCGTCAAAGAGATGTAGATATCCCTCTTTCAAGTTCCAGTCGTCTGCATCAGTCTAAGGATGGGGATCGAATGCAGAGACACGCTCATGATTTAGTTGTTGAGGCACGGGCAGTCAAGCGTGGAGTTGATTCTGCATCATTGACTCCTTTGCAGGCGAGGTTGGCGGAAGCTAAGAGGATGAGAGAGTCGTCTGCCTGGGCAAAGGGTTCTCCTTCAGCGCCGCGGTTGATCCCAAGATGAACAAGTCTCACCCTGGAGGGGATGCATGCGTGTCTCACCGCTCAAGACGAACTTCTTATCAGACTCATCCTCTTGTGTTGAGTTGGTCGACCACATCCGTCAGGCCGGTGATCTTGGCACGTTTTCGAGTCTTTCCTTGGAAAAATAAAGGGAAGCGTCACTTCACTTGCTTCAAAAAGGACTGATTTTTGCTGCTGAGACTATCCGAAACTCATCTGCTGTTGCCCCCTCTTCTGCTCAGCTCAGCGAGCTGGAGAAGAAGAATGTTGAGTTGGCTAGTAAGCTTTCTGCCTGAGCAGGGCCGTTATGAGAAGAAGACGTCTCATTTGAGGCCGATGATATCAGAGTTGAAGAGTTCCTTTGCTGAGAAGGATTTTGAGCTCAGCTCTTCTGCCTGCTGATTTGGCCAGTGAAAAGATGTCTTCTTCTGCCTTGAGCGCAAGAATGCTGACATCTCCCATAGCTATGATAAGCTCCTGGCTAGGTTTCGTGCTCACCACGAATCTCCTGAAAAATCCAAGTCTGAAGCCACCATAGACGCGTACAAGTTGGGCTACCTGGGACTGTGTGGATGGGGCTGCTCCTCTTTATGCAATTGAAGATGTGGACATCGAGATGCTCTGCCCTGACTCGTCCCACACGCAAGGAGAAACTGAAGAGCAGGTAGCTGGAGCGGATGCGGTTGAGGAGGACGTAGTGGATGAGATGATGGCAGATGTCGCGAGAGGGCAGGTGGAGCTGCTAAAGGCATGGCTGGTAGGCGAATGCAGAAGAGACTGCAGATCAAGGACCTCCTGCCGGCATCTCAGAGAGTAGATAAAGACGCCTTTATTTGTTTTCAGCTTTTGTAATCTGCTTTCTTGTTTAGAATAATTGGTCTTATTCGACCATCTTACTTTTGTTGAACTTGGTCGGTTGGTCTACTTGTGATGGAAATTTCAGTTTATTTTTTCAACTTAAATTTGCATATTGACTTGTGGACTGCTTGAGTAACTAGCCTGTATTTTGATGGCGCATCTCCCTTTAGAGATTTCTGAGTGCCGGGGTTACCCTTTGGGCGTGTTCTGCATTTCCCGTAGGTTGTTTTCCCTTAGGAAATTGGCGAGAGCCAGGGTCCCCCTTGAGGGACTCCGGGCGTATTCTGCATATCCCGTAGGAAGCTTTCCCTTAGGTAATTGGCGAGGGCCAGGGTCCCCCTTGAGGGACTTTGGCGTATTCTGCATATCCCGTAGGATGCTTTCCCTTAGGAAATTGGCGAGGGCCAGGGTCTCCCTTGAAGGACTCCTGGGCGTATTCTGCATATCCCGTAGGATGCTTTGGTCGCTGCCCTGCGTCTCCCGAAGGACGCTGCTTATGGACAACTGTATGACTCCCGCCTCCCTTAGGAAACGGATAGGAACCTGGATATTTCCCGCAGGGGGCATGGAGACCTCATTTTAAGAAATTCCTGGTGCACCCTGCGTCTCCCTCAGGACGCTTTTTGCGGGCTGCGTCTCCCGAAGGACGCGCTTATGGGCAACTTATGTGACTATCCCGCCTCCCTTAGGAAACGGATAGGAACCTGGATACCTCCCTCAGGAAGCATGGTGACCTCCTTTTGGGAAATTCCTGGCGCACCCTGAGTCTCCTTTAGGACGCTTCTTTGCGGGCTGCGTCTCCCGAAGGACGCTTCTGGTCGTCACCCTGCGTCTCCCGAAGGACGCTGCTTATGGGCAACTTATATGGAGATGTTCTGGAATTTGTAAGCAGATGAGACACTCTAGAATGGGAAACTGAATTTATATTGATATTCATAAGATTACAGTGCCTTTATTCGAGAATGAAGATAACTGAATACAAAAACCAGAAACTTCTATTGGTTGCTTTTCTTTTGCATGGCTTAGTCATCTGCTTGGGACTGAGCAGTAAGGAGGGAGCGTCATGGATAATATTTTTGGAGATGGTGGGCATTCCATTGCCGTGGAATTTCCTTCCCTTCCATGGTGCCCAATGTATAGCTTTCTCTCCTCCGATCGGCTGTTTACATAAGGGCCTTCCCAGTTAGGATTCATCTTTTTTGACCCTTGGCTTGGTGCAGTGACGAAAGATTTTCTTAATACGAGATCGCCTGGTTGAAACTGTCTGATCTTAGCTCTTTTGTCGTAGTAGGACTTCAACTGTTGTTGATAGGCAGCAACCCGGACAATAGCCTTCTCTCGTTCACCTTCAAGCAAGTCGAGGTTGAGCCTCATCTGCTCGGAGTTCTGATCGACACTACCCACCTCAAGGCTTAAGGAGGGGACAGTGATGTGAGGAGGGATGATCGCTTCCGTCCCATAGGCGAGGGAGAATGGAGTCTCGCCAGTCGATCTTCATTTGGTGGTGCGATAAGCCCATAGTACTCCGGGAGTTCATCCACCCATTTCCCTTTAGCGCCTTCTAGTCTTTTCTTCAAGTCGTCTAATATGACTTTATTAGATGCCTCGGCCTGTCCGTTTCCTTGTGGATACCTTGGGGTGGACAGGTGTTGTTTGATCTTGTATTTGGCGAAGAAGGCGGTGATGTGCTTGCCGATGAATTGCGAGCCATTGTCGGTTATTAGTGACTGTGGGCAGCCAAACCGGCAAATGATGTTTCTCCAAATGAATCGTTCCACATCGACTTCTTTGGTAGAGGCTAGAGCTTCGGCCTCGATCCACTTAGTAAAGTAGTCGGTGGCAACGATCATCATATCTTTCTTAGCAGGTGCCGGTGGCAAGGGACCCACTAGGTCAATGACCCACTGCATGAATGGCCATGGGCTGTTTTGCGGATGGTAGACTTCGGTAGGCAAGTTAGGAATTGGCTTGTATCGCTGGCAGCGATCACATTTCTTGACATATTCGGTGGAGTCATGGCGCATGGTAGGCCAGAAGTAGCCTATATTTAGAGCCTTCTAGGCTAGTGACCTGCCCCCAGAGTGATTGCCACACTCGCCATCGTGAATTTTACATAGAACCTTAAGTGTTTGAGGGTACTTTATGCAGGTGAGATGAGGGCCTTCTGCTGATGAGCTTGTTGCCGTGCATGTAGTATCTCGCGGCCTTCTGCCGGACCTTTCTGGCTTCGGTCTTGTCCATTGGCAGATTTCCATTCATCAAGTAGTCGATGATGGGGTCTTGCCAGCTGGGGTCCTCGTTGATCTGCATTGTGTTGACTGGCTCTATTTCTTCGATGCTTGACCGGTCAAGGTGTTCGACCGGGATGGAGCGTCTAACTGGGTATCCAACGCTGATCCTAAGCTTGCCAGTGCATCTGCATGCGCGTTCTCTGCCCGTGGTACCTGTTGGATGGTGAAGGTTGGAAATGCCTTCAATAGCTCTTGAACTTTGTCAAGGTCCAGGATCATCCTTGAGTGCTTCACCATGTATTCACCTCACGCTTGACTCGTGATCAATTGGGAATCCGAGTAGATGGCTAGCTTCTTGATCGCTAGCTCCTTTGCCAAGCGCAGGCCAGCGAGTAATGCCTCATATTCTGCTTAGTTATTTGAGGCCGGGAAACCAAGCGTGATGGCTTGCTCCACTAGGGTTCCATCTGGGGTGATGATGATAACACCTGCTCCTGCTCCTTTTTGATTTGACGCTCCATCTACACGTAATTTCCACATGCCCATAGATTGACCAGGTTCGGTAGAGGTACCATCTGCTTTTGACATTTCCTTTTACTGTTAACCAGTTTCTCTTCATCGGCAGATGGGATGAATTCTGCTACGAAGTCTGCTAAGGTCTGGGCTTTTATTGCAGTTTTGGCCGGGAGAGGAGGTCATACCTGGCTTAGTTCTATAGCCCACTTCATGAGTCGTTGAGAAGCATCAGGGCTGTGGAGGATTGATCTCAAAGGAGAGTCGGTCATGACGATGACTCGGTGAGCTTGATAGTAAGGTCGCAACTTTCTTGCGGAAACTACAAGGGCCAGAATGAGCTTTTCCAATTTCGGATAGCGAGTCTCTGCATCGAGGAGAGCTTTTGACGTGTAGAATATCCGATGTTGGGCCCCTAGTTCTTCTCGTATGAGAGTCGAGCTGACGGCCGAGTTGGACACTGCCAGGTACACAAACAAGTCCTCACCAGGAACTGGTTTTGAGAGTAGGGGAGGTGAAGTGAGGTAAGTCTTTAGATTTTGGAAAGCTACTTCGCACTCCTCATCCCATTTGTCTCTTTGTCCTTTCTTCAAAGCTTTGAAGAATGGTCTGCACTTGTCGGTAGATCTAGAGAGGGAATCGGTTGAGGGCCGCTGCTCTGCCCGTTAGACTTTGTATTTCCTTCGTTGTGGAAGGCGACTTCATCTCGAGAATAGCCTTAATTTGGCGAGGATGTGCCTCGATACCTCGTTGTGTGACTAGGTATCCCAGGAATCGGCCGGACGATACACCAAACATGCATTTACTTGGATTCAGCTTCATACGATATTGGCGGAGCAGGCTGAATGCTTCAGGAAGGTTTTTGATGTGATCTGCACGCTGGGGGCTTTGACCAGCATGTCGTCCACGTAGACCTCCATAGTTTTGCCGATCTGTTCCTTGAAGATTTTATTCACAAGTCTCTGGTAGGTTGCTCCAGCATTCTTTAGACCAAAAGGCATAACCTTGTAGCAGGAGGTCCATCTCTCGATGATGAAAGAGGTTTTCGCCCTGTCATCCTCGTGCATCAGGATTTGATTATAACCGGAGTAGGCGTCCATGAAGCTGAGCAACTCATTGCCGGAAGTGGAATCCACGAGTTGGTCAATTCTTGGCAATGGGAAGTTGTCATTAGGGCATGCCTTATTGAGGTCGGTGTAATCGACGCAAACTCTCCATTTGCCCTTTTCTTGTTTTGCCACCAGGAACAACGTTGGCCAGCCACTCTGAGTAGGAGACCTCTTCGATGAAGCCGGCCGCTAGGAGTTTGTCGATCTCGGCTTCAATGATTGCGACCCTCTCAGGAGCGAAGTTGCGCCTCTTCTGCGCCACTGGCTTGCTAGCAGGGTTGACGTGGAGCCGGTGGCAGATAATGTTCGGGTCGATGCGAACATGTCTTTGTTGTTCTGGAGGAAGGTGGTCAGCTCACCTTCTCGTCTGGGCTTAGGCGCGAGCCGATCCGCGCTTTTCCATCTGACTGGTCAGGATCCAAGGGTATTAGCTCGACGTCCTCTTCGGGTTTCCATCCTTCTTCTGGGGAGATCTCTGGATAGATTCCCTCGGTTTGGTCTTGACCCTTTAATTTCTATAAAGGTGCGAGATTCGTTTGTTCAACTCCCTTCAAATCTGTTTGACTCACAGGGAGGAACTGTGTTATCTTGCTTTTCTTCAGCCCTTGAGCCGAACATTTCCTCGCCATTGCCTGGTCGCTGTCCACTCTGGCCGACACCCCCCCAGGAATTGGGTAGCGGATTTTCTGATGGGTGGCAGAGGTGATGGCGTTGATTTTGCCGATCCATGGTCTGCCCAGGATGCCATTGTAGGGAGAGACTTCGTCAATGACCATGAATGTTTGTGAGCTTATTACAGGTGGGGAGTAGACGTCAAGGTCTCTCGTGCCCACGGTAACTGTTGTTGCTCCATTAAAGCCAGTCAACGACTGGCTGATTTGTTGATCTTTGCTTCCAGGCCCATCTGTTGAATGACTGCCAGTTGCAAGATATTAGCTGCACTGCCCTCGTCCTGCATGGATTCGGTCGACCATGGCCCGAGCGATTTGAATGCTAATGACAAGGGCGTCGTTATGTGGCATGTCGATACCGATTAGGTCTTTTTCTCGAAGCCGATCAAGGGTCGTCTTCTGCTAGTAGAAGGTCGGTCGTGATTTGGGAGATCATAGTGGCCTGTTTGATCTTCCTCTTTCTTTTTTACTTGTCAATCCAGACTCCTCGAGTCGGCCAGGATTGTGTTAATTCTTATGACTTTCTGAGGTGGTTCCTTGGCGATGTCACGATCTTCAATCTGCTGGATGGCCTGTTTTGCAATGAATTCCGTGCAGTGGCCTTCTCTCACGAGTTCTTCAAGGTGCGTCTTCTAGGCAAAGCAGTTGTTAGTAGTGTGCCCGTTCGTCCCATGGAAGGCACGGTATTTCCGGGTATCCCTCTTGTCTGGATCTCCTTTTAGGGGTGGTGGTCTTTTTACCCAAGGTTTGTCTTTCACTTGGGCTAAGATTTGATGTATGGGGATGGAGAACTTTGTGTAGTTCTCTCCTGCCGTAGCGTCCCCTTGTGGGTGTGACCTTGCGTCCCTCCTTGTTTTTGTTGCTAAACCCATAGCTTCTTTGGCCTGCCCGTTTAGATGGCTGATCTTCATGCTTAGTAGACTTTTTTGCGGTGATTTGATCATCATCCCAGAGCGCATAGCGTTCTGCGGTCGCGAAGACCTCTCCCGAGTTTGGCTGGGAGCGATAGTCAGCTCGCGGTATAAGTCGTGTTCAGCTGGAAGGCCTTTCTTGAAAGCAGAGGACGCGATTCGGTCGTCACACCCTACAATGTTGGCCTTCTCTGCTTTGAATCTCTTGATGTAGTCTCGAAGGGATTCGTCGGACTTCTTGCGTAGGTTGAACAGATGGTCCGGGTTCTTCTTAATCATCCGGTAAGATGTGTACTCTTTGGTGAAGACGTAAGCCAGCTCCTTGAAGTTGCTGATTGACCCGGATGGTAGAGTGTGGAACCAGTCTTGGGCTGCTCCTCGCAAGGTCATTACAAACACCTTGCATATCAATGCGTCGTCGGTCTTGTGAAGTATTTTAGGTGACTTTCGGGGTCAGAGTCCCCTTTGAAGTGGGTAAACGAAGGCGTTGAGAATCGCTTCGGGAGCAGCCTGCTCAATCTCGGCAGTGAAAGGCGTAGAGTTTGCCTGGTCCATCTCTTTACGTAGTGCATCTTCGAAGTTCCCGCCTGTTCTCAAGTCTCGAAGTCGGTCATTCACAAGCTTCTCAACGTCTTCCGCACACATTGCTATAAAGGTGCGAGATTCGTTTGTTCAACTCCCTTCAATTTCTATAAAGGTGCGAGATTCGTTTGTTCAACTCCCTTCAAATCTGTTTAACTCACAGGGAGGAACTGTGTTATCTTGCTTTTCTTCAGCCCTTGAGCCGAACATTTCCTCGCCATTGCCTGGTCGCTGTCCACTCTGGCCGACACCGCCCCCAGGAATTGGGTAGCGGATTTTCTGATGGGTGGCAGAGGTGATGGCGTTGATTTTGCCGATCCATGGTCTGCCCAGGATGCCATTGTAGGGAGAGACTTCGTCAATGACCATGAATGTTTGTGAGCTTATTACAGGTGGGGAGTAGACGTCAAGGTCTCATCGTGCCCACGGTAACTGTTGTTGCTCCATTAAAGCCAGTCAGCGTCTCTGCTGATTTGTTGATCTTTGCTTCCAGGCCCATCTGTTGAATGACTGCCAGTTGCAAGATATTAGCTGCACTGCCCTCGTCCGCATGGATTCGGTCGACCATGGCCCGAGCGATTTGAATGCTAATGACAAGGGCGTCGTTATGTGGCATGTCGATACCGATTAGGTCTTTTTTCTGGAAGCCGATCAGGGTCGTCTTCCGCGGTAGAAGGTCGGTCGTGATTTGGGAGATCATAGTGGCCTGTTTGATCTTCCTCTTCTTTTCTTTACTTGTCAATCCAGACTCCTCCGAGTCGGCCAGGATTGTGTTAATTCTTATGACTTTCTGAGGTGGTTCCTTGGCGATGTCACGATCTTCAATCTGCTGGATGGCCTGTTTTGCAATGAATTCCGTGCAGTGGCCTTCTCTCACGAGTTCTTCAAGGTGCGTCTTCTAGGCAAAGCAGTTGTTAGTAGTGTGCCCGTTCATCCCATGGAAGGCACGGTATTTCCGTGTATCCCTCTTGTCTGGATCTCCTTTTAGGGGTGGTGGTCTTTTTACCCAAGGTTTGTCTTTCACTTGGGCTAAGATTTGATGTATGGGGATGGAGAACTTTGTGTAGTTCTCTCCTCCGCCGTAGCGTCCCCTTGTGGGTGTGACCTGCCGTCCTTGTTTTTGTTGCTAAACCCATAGCTTCTTTGGCCTGCCCGTTTAGATGGCTGATCTTCATGCTTAGTAGACTTTTTTGCGGTGATTTGATCATCATCCCAGAGCGCATAGCGTTCTGCGGTCGCGAAGACCTCTGCCAGAGTTTGGCTGGGAGCGATAGTCAGCTCGCGGTATAAGTCGTGTTCAGCTGGAAGGCCTTTCTTGAAAGCAGAGGACGCGATTCGGTCGTCACACCCTACAATGTTGGCCTTCTCTGCTTTGAATCTCTTGATGTAGTCTCGAAGGGATTCGTCGGACTTCTTGCGTAGGTTGAACAGATGGTCCGGGTTCTTCTTAATCATCCGGTAAGATGTGTACTCTTTGGTGAAGACGTAAGCCAGCTCCTTGAAGCCTGCTGATTGACCCGGATGGTAGAGTGTGGAACCAGTCTTGGGCTGCTCCTCGCAAGTTCATTACAAACACCTTGCACATCAATGCGTCGTCGGTCTTGTGAAGTATTTTAGGTGACTTTAGGGATCAGAGTCCCCTTTGAAGTGGGTAAACGAAGGCGTTGAGAATCGCTTCGGGGAGCAGCCTGCTCAATCTCGGCAGTGAAAGGCGTAGAGTTTGCCTGGTCCATCTCTTTACGTAGTGCATCTTCGAAGTTCCCGCCTGTTCTCAAGTCTCGAAGTCGGTCATTCACAAGCTTCTCAACGTCTTCCGCACACATTGCTAGTTGGTTATGTTGGCGACCCTCGCGATTTGGGCGACGTTGATCTACTTCCTCATTGACTCGCAAGGTTCGATTTTCTCGGCTGTGTGTTGCTTGGGCGGCGTATTGGTTGACTGCGCCTCCGAAGGGTTTTTTGTAGCTTGTCGATGAGAATCGACTCTACGAGACTGAGCAACGGAGCGCCTTTCCTCGTGATCCACATTGAGAAGGTTATCAGGTTGACGTCCCCGGGAGCCTAGCCTTTCATGAATGTTCCTCTGTGAGTGGTCAGCGGAACGCCTTTCTTCACGATCCACATTGCGATGGGTGTCAGGTTGACGTCCCTGGGAGCCTAACCTTTGAAGAACATTTCCATGCGGGCCCGGTCGGGCGCGGATGCCAAGTCGTGGGCCCAACCTTTCACGCACGTTGCTCTGAGTGTGACTTGCGGATGCTTGTGACATGTTGGCAAGCTGATCACGTTGTCGTCCTTCTCCTTGTCTGCTGACTCCTGCTCGACCTCTTGGTACCCATCAGCTGCCTGTTTGCACGTTCGTCGATCCTTCTCTCTTCGCCCAATTGTCCAACACCAAGGTTTTGAACCAGATTGATTTGGTTGAGGAGTTGCCTCATCAAATTGCCTTGGTCGTCCATTTCTGAGCTAGCTGGTCAACTCTCAGATTAAGGTCTGCTTGATTTCGTGGATCGGGAGGAGAGAAGTGTGTGGAGCCCAACTGCATACGGGCTAGGGTTTCATTGGAGGTGTACACGGGGGCGTGCATCGAGCGTGAAGGCAACGGAGGGAACGCTTGAAGTTGCTCCAAGATCGGTCCTAAGTTGGCGGTGGTAATGAGCCCACCTTGATGGGAGGTTCCACCGTGCTCGGCAGTGGTGCCATGAGGGTGGCTGGATCCGGCTACAGGGCCTTGGGTTGATATGGCAACTGCGGTGGCCGGCGCGGTGGTCTCAACTGCAAGTCCGGTAGGTGGCCCGGTGGTAAGAGGTGGTGGTGCCACCATGTCGATCGCGGGACCGTGGGTGGAGTGGCTTTGGGCCGTCGCGGATCGAGCCATCGCGACGGTTTTGCCTCTCGTCTTCTTGCTTCCAACCATGGTTGTTTGGAAGGCTTCGGTGGATTGGAAAAGTGTGGAAAATGGATTTAGAGCACGCTTTGAGTATAACTCAAAAGCTCTCAATGAAAGCACCAATTTGTGGGAGCAAATTTCCTCCCACAAGAATATTCTGTTGAAAGATTCCCTTTTCTTCTTCGCCGCCTCTTTCTCCCTGCAAAATAGATTGGATAAGAGGACCACACCCGGGGGGTGTTGGCCAAAGGCCCTCCGATGCCTAAGTTAGTTCAATTGATTTAGGGAAAAACCAATAGCTAAATAGGGTACGGAGATATATATGTAAGGTGTAAACCGGGCGGCCGAGCCTTATGTAAGAGAGAGAGAGAGGAGGTGGCTAGGATTTGTGAAGAGAAGAGCTTTCTAGAGTTCTTGTAGAAATTCTGACGTACCTCATCCTTGTGCGTGGCCAAGTATTTATAGGGGGCCTTGACGAGGTTGGTGAGGTTGGTGTGGTTGGTGAGGTAGGTGAGGTTGGTACATTTAGTAGAGCTGGCAAATGGGTCGTTTTAGCGGGTTCCGGGTCGTTAACGGGTTAACCCGTTTTCTTAACGGGTTGACACGAACACGACCCGTTAAGTTAACGGGTGACAAATACTAGACCCAAACACGACCCGTTACGATTCGCGAATATCCAACACGACCCGTTAACCCGTTAAGAATAAACCAGAAAAAAAAAATACACTATCAGCTTCTTCTACCAATACGCCTTCTCTGTCTATTTTCCCCCAAACCTCAACCCTAACTTTTCTTCCCTCTTTCCCTCTTCATTTCAGTCGTCTCACCCCAAAACAGTATATATATCTCTCTCACAAATATCTTAAAAACTCAACGAAAGAAATTTCAAAATTAACTGAGAGAACCAAAACCAACAACTCTAGAATCAATCACCCTCTGTGGCCGACCCAGATATCTCCTCCTTGATCCCTGGTGGCTGGGTTGGCAGAGCCTATTGAGTGGAGAGAAGAAGAGCAGAAGAGAATGTTGACAAAAAGATAACAGAAGAGAAAAAGAGAACAACGAGAGAGAAAGAGAAAAAAGAGAACAATAGAGAGAGAAGAGAAGAACGAGAGGAAGAAGAAAAGGAAAAGGGGAAAGAAGAAAAAGACAAAAAGTAAGAAAGAAAAAGACACGGAAAGAAAGAAAGAAAAGGGAAGAAGAAAAGAAAAGAAAAATATTTTGTAAAATTACAAAATTAACCTCCTTAACGGGTGGTAACGGGTTAACCCGTTTTCGAATCCAAACGACCCGTTAGCTTAACGGGTGGCTAACGGGTTCACCCGTTTCAACCCGACCCAATAAGCTCAACCCAAATACTCAGAATTTCTGTGCGAATTCGTGTCGTGTTAACGGGTCGTATGCAATATTGCCAGGTCTAACATTTAGGGATTTGATTAATTAGGGAATTAATCAAATCCCCAATTGTGGTTGGTGAGATTAGTGGGGTTGGTGTTTTTAGGGATTTGATTAAATCAAATCCCTAATGGTTGTAGGTAGGTTAATCTCCAACCTGATTAGGTAATTCCTCATTGAATTGGGAAATGTGGTAGGAATAAAATAAGTGTTTAACTTAATTAGGCGTTTCTCAATTTAATTGGATAATCCCCAATTAAATTGAGTAACTCTCAATTAGGTTTAGAAATTCCCAATTAGGTCAGATAATCCCCAAATGGAAGGAATTAGGGTTCTGATTTAATTTGGTTCCCACAATCTTCATATTTGAAAGTGCTTCTGAAATGGCCTTCAGCCTACTATTTTGTGCCACCATGAACTTCGTTTGATACTCATGCTGCAACTTGGCCAATGGAGAGCTTGCCAGCACACTCAATATGAGTACAATTAGAGCTGAAACATTTGCCAACCCCACTGAGAAGTAAACAATAAGTAATGAAAGGCATAGTTGAAGGCTTGTGGTCCACATCTGATGAAACCAGGATGGAAATTCACCAATTCTGTAAGCATCCACTATGACATAATTCACTATCTCACTAGGCGAATGAGCCATCTTCGCAGAATTCGAGAGTTGCAGTTGCTTCTTGATATATTGCTGCTGACACCAATGATCTAACCCTCATATTTAAAAGCCGCATTGGCTTCAACAATCTTAATGAAGGCGATATGCTTTGTCCTGCTGTGGAATCCTGGATTCTTCGTCATTGTTATAGTAGACTTGTTGTCGCAAAGTATTTCAGGAGCTTCCCATATCTTTAAATATTTTTCTGAGCCAAATAGCTTGGCATGTTGAACTTGCTGCTGGTACGTACTCGGCTTCTGCCGATGATTGAGCCATAGTCTCTTGTTTCTTTGATGACCATGAAAATATTCCTGATTCAATTGTAAATGCATATCCCTATGTTGAACTTGCTGCTGGTACGTACTCGGCTTCTGCCTGATGATTGAGCCATAGTCTCTTGTTTCTTTGATGACCATGAAAATATTCCTGATTCAATTGTAAATGCATATCCTGATGTGCTTTTCATGTCATCCATCTGATCCAGCCCAATCACTGTCCGTGTAGCCAAATAGTCTTGGATTTGTAGTAGGCTTATACCATATGCCATAATCAATTGTACCTTTCCAATCTAAAATAGCAAACCCAGCACACCTGAGTTCACTCCCCCAAGTTCCAATCAACCCGTGTAAATGGACCCAGCTTACAGATTTAGTGCATTGACTTAATGGAGTTGGGTGTGAGGTACCTCCCCTTTTTAGTCCACCCCATGTTCCACCACACTTCCCCAACTTTATTAACATTTAACTCTTCAAATAAAATAAAAATAAAAATAAAAATCTTCACATACAGAAACAATTAACATTAAAAACCACACTTCCCCATTAAATTTTTGTTTAAATTAAAACCACACCCCATTCCTCAGCTTTAATATTGTAATAAATTTTTGTTTAATATTGTAAAATTAACATAAAAAAGAATTTTGAAAAATTGTTTGAGTATGAGATATACATGAATTGATCAATTTTACAAGGGGAAATTTTGGGTTTGAGTTATCTAGCATTAGAGATGGAGTTAGTAGGTTTGTACGCAAGGTAAATTTAGCCCATTCTATTTTGAAATCCTAGGTCCATCGTGAGAACTCCCTTCACCTTGTACTATCACTTGTATTTTTAAAAAAATGTGTATAAACACCATTCTTTTGGCTTTCAGTTTGCAAACGAATGCTTTTTGTTTTTTCCTTTTTCATGTGAAGAATGCATATGAATCATGCATTGGATTGCACTGAGACTTTTAATTAAAACCCTACACCTAGAAGCACATTGTTGGACAGATTTTACTCTATCTATTTCTCGCAAGTGCACGAACCAATTATAGTATAGGAATGCAAGCACGAGGTCGTTCCACAGAGACTTGGATGAAAGACACTTATTACTACTACTTAGACTCACAAGTAACCCTAAGACTAAACAGAATTTAAATGAAGTTGTTTTGAGTTTGTTGGAATGAAAACTGCAAAAAGGGAATGCAAAGTGGCAAGTGACCAGCAAGTAGATGTTTTAGAAAGTTGAGAGACAAAGGAGACAAGCACTAGGGGTTCAACTTCACCATGACAATCCAATTTCAAGCTACAAGTTAACAATCACCTAAGTTGATTACAATTTCTGGAGTTCGTTCTTTCTTATGTATGATTATCCATATGGTGTTTGGTTTTAATCAAGTACTCAGAAAACACAACTTAGCTATGGTGTTTAGTCTAGGTTATGTATCTGAATCCATTAAGCTTAAGAAGAACACAAAGGAACCAAGTAAACATTTAAACATGGTGTTTGTCCTAAATGCATTACCCACTCATTCACTAATCGGTTCAAGAGTCATATGGTGTTTATGTAAACTTGAACTAGATAACCAACATGCATGTGTTCATAATGGCCAGTTATTTAAACATGCATAAAGATTCAACTAAGAACAAGTGAATGAGACCAGAAAAATAGAAGTAATCAACAAAGGTTAATTAACTTAAAACATGAAATTGTCTTGTCAGGTTACATTGAAACCCTAGCTATGGATTTAGCTGCCCATAATGAGAAAGAAATTAAGACATAAATGAGAAAACATAATGAATGCAATAAGAGTAGAAAAACCCCTTTTCTGAAGTTCTTGTGGTGTCCAAGGCTTCTCCAAGTGCTTCTCCACGTCTAATGCTTCTCCAAGAGCTTTCTCACGTCTAGAAGGAT
Source organism: Prunus fruticosa (assembly GCA_018703695.1). Taxonomy (NCBI): domain Eukaryota; kingdom Viridiplantae; phylum Streptophyta; class Magnoliopsida; order Rosales; family Rosaceae; genus Prunus; species Prunus fruticosa. The sequence goes on from CM031921.1 coordinate 22,298,494, forward strand.
GTATGAAGGATATGGAGGTGATTTGGGATGAGTTTGAGTGAGTGGTGATGGCTGAGGAAGATGAAATTCGTAGGGGATTGTGAGAGTGTTTGAGGATAATTTCTGAATGTGTTTGGGAAAATGATGGAAGTGTTTGAGGGGGGATGGAGTGAAGGATGGCTGAATTGTGGGGTTGTGAATCCCAGACTTGCACACCTTGAATCTGGAATTGAAGAGGTATTTATAGGGGGAGGGAAGTGAGAAATCAGAATTGAATATAGCAATTACCTAACACACTTGCATTAGATAATCAGAAATGGTTGGTGAACTTCACCAACAAATCCCACCAGCAGCCATAACTCATCATCATGTCAGCATGACCAAGCTTCCATCCAGAAACCAATAGCTCATCCTCATGTCAGCATGACCAAGCAAGCAATGAGCTCATCTGCAAGTCAGCATGATGTGTAATTTGATGGGCTCACGGATTGGGCTTGGATTAATCAATTGATGAGCTAGAGCTATCCATCTTCAAGTTCAGAATCTCTTCTTTCGAAGTACACGTGAATTGGCCCAATCCAAGCACAGATGAAAAAGATATGTCCAAAATGAATTTGTAACTCATTCTTCAGCTTTTACACATTGTTTTCACCATTTTACTTCAAATGCCTCAAGTGATACCTAGAGCTCAATGAACTGAATGACAAACACAAAAGAGGTTAAAAGCACAAGGTTAACTCAAAAACATAACTAAATCATAAGCTATAAGGGTATAAAATGATATACAATTGTGAACCGAACAAATACCCCCAGACCTAGATTTTGCTAGTCCTCGAGCAAAACAAAACAAAACAAAACAAAAACAAGAAGTTAAGTAGACCACTTCCGCAGGTAACTCGATTGCATTGAGCATATGCAACAGGCCTTTAAACCTCTAGGCATCCCTAGTAGGAGGAGTTGTGTCTCCTAAGGGTTTAACAGAAACGGTACCCATAAACGCTTTACCTGACTCCACAAAACAAAGTGGTTGGAAAAACAAACTTTGAAATCAACTAATGAAAATGAAAGAAAACTTTAGTCATACCTCCAACACCATAGAGTTGCCAAAATAGGTGATCAATCAGTGTGTACAAGTGGAAGCTATAGCTCAAAGGCACACGGGTTCAAAGCAAGCACACTCAAACCTTGAATAGAGAACATGCTTCGACTCTAATTCTCACAGATAACACTCAATCACTCAGAACCTATGGTTTAATTCTCTCAAGAAAGCATAAGTGAGTGTGTGATATAGAAACACAAGTTTAGGTTAGATCTCAAGAAGGGAATCAAATACTAAGAATAGAGATACACACATACTTACCAGCACCCATGAATACATCCTCAAAGATCAGCTAGGTCTTTCACAAGGTTGTAATGAAAGGCTAAGGTTAGGGGAAATGGAAGAATTGGAAGGAAAAACAAGTAACTTAAGAACATACCAAGGCTGCATTCTTCATTGATCTGCAAGGTATCATTGATTTATAATGGCATGGCTGCAGACTTCATGGTACCACCTGGCATAGACCTTATATTTCACACTTAAATCAAATCGACACACTTTCTCTTTATTGTTCTTATTTGCTGATTTGATCCGCATCTTCTTTAACTTCATTGCACATATTCACATCATCTTTCATTTAGGCACATGGCAGCAACTTCCTTGCTTCAAACTTATCTTGGCACACCTTGGTATATTTCTAAGTTATAAGGTATGGCTACAAGAGGTTAAATATCTCAGATTGAGATACAAAGGTAGGGAAAATGATGAGGGTGATAAAAGAAAAGGGCTTGAAGTGTTTGGCTTCAAGAGGGCTAATGGAACACACATATGGGTAGGGTGAAAAGAAAGCACATAGAATGGTTATACACACATAGCCTAGCATCACTTCAATGAGTTCATTCATGAATGAGAGCAAGCACATGATATCTGCAAAAGAGAATCATCCTTAGTATTCAATCAAAATGGAACAATGAGATCAATTAGAGTGAATTGAAGAAAATAAGTATGGATGAGAAATAGAACACTTTAAACCCTCTCAAGAAAGCGATTAGGCTCGATATGGCTCACTAGGGTAGTCTCCACTATTCTCCTTCAAGAATTTGAGCATGGTACTTTAGCCACCAGAATTCTAAGAGCAAAAGCTTTGTGAAGTGCAAAAATTCTAATATGAAAACCTCAATGGCAGCTCCATAATATTGATTGCATGACCTTCTAAAAAAAATGAACAAAAACTGAAAAACACAATGAAAGAAAACTGAAAACATAAATGAACGAAAATTGAAAACCTTCCCCCCAGACCTAAATTGAACATTGTCCTCAATGTTAAAGCATAGAAAAGATGGTTGAGAACATGCAAATGATAAAGGGAAAAGTTAAGAAGAATGTATAGAGAAAAACTCCCCCTTGATGCGATTAGGTCGACCGCTAACAAACACCTTCTTCTTGAACACATGGGTTGCCTCCCAAGAAGCGCCTTAGTTAATGTCTTGGCAAGACATTATGCAATCAACTTATGATGAGTTGGGGGTTTCGGATCAATCGCCTCAAGATAGTTCACCCAACTTCTTCTCCTCTTCCTTTTCCTTTTCCTTTTCTTTTTCTTCAAGTGTGCAAGGGGTGTAACTTTGAACATGCCATTGGATGGTTCCAACTTCGTAGAGCATGGATCAAGGGGCTCAAGTGGTAACCCAGAAATTGGTGGAAATGGCTGGAACACTTCTAGGGCAGCTACCACTTCTTGGAACTCAGATTCATCATCAAGCTTACCTAAAGGTTGTGTCAAAACAATTTCTAAAGCATCATCAGATTGTGCCTGCACAAACTTAGACAAAACCAGGGAATCCAAACAATCAATTGAAAAACAATCAAGTGAATTAGAAGGATGAGTTAAGGATTCAAACACTTTGAATTCTATGGTTTGACCAAGGACTGTCATTTTCAGAATGCCATTTTTCACATCAATAAGAGTGTTTGCTGTGGCCATGAATGGTCTTCCAAGCAAGATAGGCAGCTCACGATTATGAATGGGTGCATCTTCCATGTCTATCACTACAAAATCAGCAGGCAATATTAGCTTATCAACTTGAACCAAAATATCTTCAACAATACCTCTAGGATATTTCACTGAACGATCAGCAAGTTGTAAGCTGAGTGTGGTGGATTTTAATTTTCCCAAACCAAGTTGCAAGTACACTGAATAAGGCATTAGATTGATACTTGCACCTAAATCCAACATGGCTTTCTCAGCTCGTTTATCTCCAATGGTTATGCCGATGGTAAAACTACCTGGATCCTTGAGCTTAGGAGGAAGTTTTCTTTGAAGGACAGCACTCACATTTTCAGACACCAACACCTTCTCATGAGGACTATACCTTCTCTTGTGTGAGTTCAACTCCTTAAAAAATTTAGCATAAGTTGGCATGTTCCTGATCACATCAAGCAAAGGCAAGTTAACATTGACTTTACTAAGTATATCATAGATTTCAGGAAAAAAGATTTATCCTGTTTGCTTTTAGCAAGACGTCCAGGAAAAGGAATTGGTGGCACATAAGGGTTCTCGGCCTTGTGCAATATAGGTGAACTTGTTGACGTGCCAATGGGAATTTCTTCTTTTGGTGTCGTCTCTTCCTTGTGTTCATCACCTGCATTCACAACATCATGATTAGTAACTTCTTTGCCAACTTTATTATCAATAACCTTACCACTTCTGAGAACTGAGATTGCGTTGGCTTGCTCATGATGCTTGGGATTCACATTTGGCTGACTATGGAATTTTCCAGGTTCTCTTTGGTTCAAAGAATCAGCAATTTGTCCCAATTGAATCTCCATCTTAGTAAGGGCAGCAGAATGTTGTTGAAGAGCACCATTAGTAGTTTGCTGGAATTGCAAAGTATTTTGGGCCAACATCTTGACTGTGTCCTCCAATGAACTTGGTTTAGGCTGGAATGATGAACTTGCTTGATTTTGATTTTGATTGTTGCTCCAAGAGAAATTTGGGTGATTCCTCCAACCAAGATTATAAGTGTTTGAGAAGGGATCATTTCTTGGCCTTTGGTTGTAAGAATTCATCATGTGGGCTTGTTCTTGGACAAACTCAGGATAAGCATTACTAGCTGAACACATGTGAGTTGAGTGTCCTTGAGAATTGCTAATAGCACAAACTTCAACTTGAGGAGCTTTAGGTACCATATTGAGCACAGCATCAAGCTTCCTTTGTAAACTAGCCACCTGTGAAGCAAGCTCATTGTTAGGACTAATCTCATAGATACCAGCCTTACCTCTTGTATCTTTGTGTTGAGCATTGGATCCCAACATCTCAAATATGTCATATGACTCTTGAGCATTCTTTTTCTTTAAAGCTCCACCTGCAGCATTATTGACAGTAGATTGACAAGTTTCGGTTAATCCATCATAAAAAATTTGCATTTGTAAGTATAGAGGTAACCCATGATGTGGACATTGCATTAGAGTTCCTTTGAAACGCTCCCAGCATTCGTTGAATGGTTCGCCATCATGTTGTGAGAAGTTGAAAATCTTGGACCTCAAGGTGGCTGTCTTTTGGGCAGAGAAAAACTTCTCCAAGAACTTCTTAGCAACAGCATCCCAAGTGGTTAGTGATCCAGGGGTTAACGACATAAACCAAGTCTTTGCTCTATCCTTCAAAGTATAAGGGAAAACCCTCATCTTCAGATTTGCTTCAGACACATCCTTCAAAGGCAAAGTACAAACAACAGTATAAAATTCTTTAATGTGAGCCAAAGGATCTTCGTTAGGTAAACCATAAAAAGAAGGAAGCATTTGAAAGTGAGAAGATTTAAGCTCATAGTTTCTAGCTTCTCTGGACAGCAAGATGCATGAAGGTGAATTTGGTATGATTGGTTGAGCAAGATCCTCCAAAGCAAGTTGGTCATTAGCTACCATCTTTTCTTCTTCCTCTTCTTCTTCTTGATCTGAGTTAAAGATGTTGAACAAAGAGTATTCTTCTGAGCTTGCTGAATTGGAGGTTTCAGCTTCTAAGGGATTGAGAATAGATTCAATGGCTGCCTCGTTTGCTTTAACAAGCCTTTGTTCAAATTCAGCTAGTGATGGTTGTTGTGTACCACGGATTGGTTGGATCCTAATGGTTCCGGATTGAGAGTGTTTCTTGACCGCTGATACAACTTGTTCAAGCAACGGTTTGCTCGACATGCAAATACCTGAAAACAAAGAAAAACTAAAGAACGTAAGCAATAGTAACAAGACTCTTAATCAAGTCCCCGGCAGCGGCGCCATTTTCTTGTTGGACAGATTTTACTCTATCTATTTCTCGCAAGTGCACGAACCAATTATAGTATAGGAATGCAAGCACGAGGTCGTTCCACAGAGACTTGGATGAAAGACACTTATTACTACTACTTAGACTCACAAGTAACCCTAAAACTAAACAGAATTTAAATGAAGTTGTTTTGAGTTTGTTGGAATGAAAAATGCAAAAAGGGAATGCAAAGTGGCAAGTGACCAGCAAGTAGATGTTTTAGAAAGTTGAGAGACAAAGGAGACAAGCACTAGGGGTTCAACTTCACCATGACAATCCAATTTCAAGCTACAAGTTAACAATCACCTAAGTTGATTACAATTTCTGGAGTTCGTTCTTTCTTATGTATAATTATCCATATGGTGTTTGGTTTTAATCAAGTACTCAGAAAACACAACTTAGCTATGATGTTTAGTCTAGGTTATGTATCTGAATCCATTAAGCTTAAGAAGAACACAAAGGAACCAAGTAAACATTTAAACATGGTGTTTGTCCTAAATGCATTACCCACTCATTCACTAATCGGTTCAAGAGTCATATGGTGTTTATGTAAACTTGAACTAGATAACCAACATGCATGTGTTCATAATGGCCAGTTATTTAAACATGCATAAAGATTCAACTAAGAACAAGTGAATGAGACCAGAAAAATAGAAGTAATCAACAAAGGTTAATTAACTTAAAACATGAAATTGTCTTGTCAGGTTACATTGAAACCCTAGCTATGGATTTAGCTGCCCATAATGAGAAAGAAATTAAGACATAAATGAGAAAACATAATGAATGCAATAAGAGTAGAAAAACCCCTTTTTCTGAAGTTCTTGTGGTGTCCAAGGCTTCTCCAAGTGCTTCTCCACGTCTAATGCTTCTCCAAGAGCTTTCTCACGTCTAGAAGGATGTATGAAGGATATGGAGGTGATTTGGGATGAGTTTGAGTGAGTGGTGATGGCTGAGGAAGATGAAATTCGTAGGGGATTGTGAGAGTGTTTGAGGATAATTTCTGAATGTGTTTGGGAAAATGATGGAAGTGTTTGAGGGGGGATGGAGTGAAGGATGGCTGAATTGTGGGGTTGTGAATCCCAGACTTGCACACCTTGAATCTGGAATTGAAGAGGTATTTATAGGGGGAGGGAAGTGAGAAATCAGAATTGAATATAGCAATTACCTAACACACTTGCATTAGATAATCAGAAATGGTTGGTGAACTTCACCAACAAATCCCACCAGCAGCCATAACTCATCATCATGTCAGCATGACCAAGCTTCCATCCAGAAACCAATAGCTCATCCTCATGTCAGCATGACCAAGCAAGCAATGAGCTCATCTGCAAGTCAGCATGATGTGTAATTTGATGGGCTCACGGATTGGGCTTGGATTAATCAATTGATGAGCTAGAGCTATCCATCTTCAAGTTCAGAATGTCTTCTTTCGAAGTACACGTGAATTGGCCCAATCCAAGCACAGATGAAAAAGATATGTCCAAAATGAATTTGTAACTCATTCTTCAGCTTTTACACATTGTTTTCACCATTTTACTTCAAATGCCTCAAGTGATACCTAGAGCTCAATGAACTGAATGACAAACACAAAAGAGGTTAAAAGCACAAGGTTAACTCAAAAACATAACTAAATCATAAGCTATAAGGGTATAAAATGATATACAATTGTGAACCGAACACACATTGGGTCTAACTCAACTCAAGTATTGAGCCTAGGGGGTTAAGATAGCGACAATATCGCTGCATGGTTTGGCCTTTTTTTGGGCCAGTTGGAACAACATAAATACCATTCTTTTGGCTTTCAGTTTGCAAAAGAATGCTTTTTGTTTTTTCTATTTAAATGTGAAGAATGCATATGAATCATGCATTATACTATTTGGAAGGTGACTTTAATTGGGAGGCATCAACATTGGAATTAAAGTGATTGTTTGAAATTAGCCACCCTCCTTTTTGCTTGCTATATAAGATGGAGGCATGGGCCTCATTTCTGATCAACTCAAAAATGTCTTCAAATGAGAAGCAAACTGAGTTGTGAGAAGGCAAAAGGGTAGAATGATGATCTTCAAGATTGAGAGAGGGTATGCACATATCCTATTAGATACAAGAGGGTTCGAGTTTCGATTAACTATTGAGTGGTAATCTTTGTAGGAGGTAATTTCTCTTTAGGCAAATTCTCCTAGTGAACTAGGCAAGATTTTGCCAAACCACATAAACACTAGAAAACAAAGTGGCAATAGTCACCATTATTTGGTAACATTTGCTGACATTTGCTGAGGTGAAGTATAGAGAAGACTTGGAGATTAGTTCGAGTGGTGAGGAAGTGTATTCGGTTAGAATTATGATATATTATGTAAGAAGCAAAAACAATGTCCAAGTATAGAGGCATTTTGACATGTTCCATTATAACATGCATCATTAACTATTATTAATTATCATTATGTTATTTTATTTTTTTAAGAACTTTCTTTCACAATGGAGGAATTTGATGGTAGCCACCTGGAAAAACAAAAAAACAAAAGAAAGAAGATGTCTTTCGCAACAAAATTTATATCGACAAACAAAACCCTTTTCCCAACGAAAGGTGTCCAATACAATGCTTGAAACCACCAAGTACGAAAACTATGTTGGCACATTTTTCGGTGGGAAAGATATTTCGTAGCGATTTTGGCCTGATAAATTTATGTCAAGTAGATCTTTCCTGACAAAGTTTCGTCGAGTAAATATTTCCCCACAAATTTCATCAGGAGAGTTATTTCTCGATAAATTTTCGAACGGGATGGACATTTCCCACCAACTTTTCACCAGGATAAATCCTTCTCGGCGAAATTTTTTCTTTCCCGATATATTATCATCAAGAAAGATCTATCCCAAAAAAGTTTCGACGGGATAGCTTTCTTGACAATTATGCACGGGGATAAACCTTTCCTATTGCGAATTTTGCTCTTTCCTGACAAATTTTTGGGTAGACCTTTCTCGGAGAATTTTGCCGGAAAAGACAAATATTTTTGTTGTTAACGTACTTGTTGAGATGGGTTTCATTCAGATTGCAAATTAATATACAATTGTACGTACTTAATGAGAAAGCCTAATAATTCACACCATAGCCAATAGTACCTAGCAAAACAAAAACAAAAGTAAGGAATTTGGATTTTTCATAATGAGATGCACAACACCATACATTATTGTGATCAATTTGCACCAAGCGTTGCCATTATATTCCGTCAGGGGATCCCTCCCTCAAATAACTTATTTGAGAGACACTTTTATAGGGCCCACTCCACATTGTATTTTACTAATTCAACCATCTATTTTGTAGATATTCATTCAAAGATCATCTCTATAAAAAAATCACTTAAATCCAATATAATTTGACCATTCAATTAAATTATTGAAATTTAAGTACTTTTTATTGAAGGAACGTATTCATTGATTTTGTTGGTCTCAATTAGATGCCTTTAATGATTTTCAATTTGCACGATTTTTTGCACGGTCTTTGAATAAAGATGTGAAAAATAGACGTTTGGATCGTTGAAAATTTTTTGTATGGTACGGCTCCAGTGAAACTTCACCTCCATTACTTCCCTGGTTCTAAGATTCCTGATTGGCTGATGCAATGGGAAATGAATAACCTAAGGACGCTCTATATCAGGGGTGGAAGCCTCTGGGGAAACAATGCAAATGGGTTGTCAAAATGGTGCGCTTGAAGTTCTTGGAAAAGTTGCAGATGGGTTGGCGGAAAAAAATATCTAAGAAAAACCACCCAGACCCGCCTAGGCGGGCGCCTAGCGCCTAGGCCCTTTTTTTCTTTTACTTTTTTTATTTTTTAATCTTTCTGATTTATTACCTTTAATTTGTGGTTATACATAAGAATTCGCGTAATTGTTTATAGTTGGTGATCTTCCTTTTGAAATACAAGTACGGGACACTTGTTAGAGTTGGCCTCCATGTGGACATAAACAAACCGTCTGATGCTGCAAAAAGAGAGCTCATTTCTTTCCTTTGGAAAACTTCAAAAAGCTCCGATCTTTATCCATATCATGGTCAAGACTTTATGACACTCCCAAAAAGCCTCCATTGATGATGGCTCCAGTTCCTGTTCCTTTGGAGAAACCTCCTTTGGTGAAACTTAACCTCCATTACTTCCCTGGTTCTAAGATTCCTCCTGATTGGCTGATGCGATGGGAATTGAATAACCTAAGGAAGCTCTATCTCAGGGGTGGAAGCCTCTGGGGAAACAATGCAAATGGGTTGTCAAAATGGTGCGCTTGAAGTTCTTGGAAAAGTTGCAGACGGATTGGCGGAAAAAAATATCTAAGAAAAACCACCCAGACCCGCCTAGGCCCTTTTTTTCTTTTTTTTTTTTTTTTTTTTCTCTTTCTGATTCAGTCGCCTTTAATTTGTGGTGATACACTAGAATTCGCATAATTGTTTATAGTTGGTGATCTTCCTTTTGAAATACAAGTATGGGACAGTTGTTAGAGTTGGCCTCCGTCTTCCCCAATACAAATTCTACAGGGACTATATCTGATGAAGCTGCTTTTGATATATTGCTGCAGATACCAATGATCTTACTTGAAGCCCTATCAGTCTAGTTTTAAAGTACCATTGCCTCTCCAACGACAGTGACTCCACGATTTTCACGATGAAGAGACCAAGAGTCAGTGCATAACCCTCATATTTAAAAGCTTCATCGCCTTGAGCAACCTCAATGACGGCCATGAGAAACAGTGGATTGCTACTCAGCATGACAACCTTGATAAGTGCAGTAAAAAATTATGGACAAAATAGAAGGCATACGAGATGAACCTCCTTCCTTCCTTCTTTTTGTTCAATTGCTCCAATAATATTACGTACAATGTTTGCGCTCGATCAGCCTGTTGCAATTGTGGAATATCTTCACTCTCAAGAATCTTTTGCTTATCTTTCTTCATTAGTGGATTCAACCACCAAAATGATATTGTACAAAATGACCCAGCTATCGCAAAAGGAGTTACATTGTCATTTAAACTGATGTCACCTCTGATATTAGATTCCTCACCTTGCAAAGGTGTGTAGAAAGCATCATCATCATGGATTTCTGGATCACCTTTTGCCAAAATGCAAAAGAATTGATGCAGGGAAATAACAACTGTTTAAAACAATCTTAACCGATACCGCCTCGTCGACAATAGCCTTCCAAATAGGTGAACTGCAAAGAATAACAGCGACCAAGAAGGCAAGAATTGAAACAAAAATTGTTATTGCAATGTGTGGAGGGTGTGGCTGCTTAAGGCTTATGGTTAAACCCAGAACCAACCATGTTAACCCTTGAAATAACAAGACTAGCCAGCTATGCAGAGGCAAAACAGTCTGGTCTGCATATGAAGCTACATGTCATCAACTTGTAAAATAGCTTGTCTTCCTCCTTTTTACTTCCTTTAACATTCCTTTTTATGCAAAACCCACCATTAATTCATATCGTAGCTCACATCACATCTATTCTTAAATCTAAGACTTCTTGTACTCATACGATTTCTTTTTTTCTTTTTTTTATTATTATTCATGATATTCTCTAATATAAAAAATTAAAATTTAAAGCTACTAGACCAAAGTGGGATATAGTGTGATAAATTATTAGAGAAAAAGCAGATGACTATATAAAAACAAATTATTGACTAATGCGATTTGATTTGCATATTGCACATGCAACATGCGTGGTGGAATAACACAAGTGCAGCTCAACACAATCGAAATTAGGAGAAATTATTCCATGCGTCGGATATACCAGCTGGCAGTGTATCCGGGTCATATTTTTAGACACGTGGCACTCAAATTGAAACTTCACCAATCTCGTTTTCTTCGGTGTGATAGTCACACAGTCTAGTGGTGTATCAATCCACTCTTCCTACAGTACGTGTATTTATATTCTAAAATCATGACATATTAACCATGTCCTACACTCGTATTATAACACCTCACTTGGTATGGTAGCATCACGTAGCTGCCATCACACCTTAGAATATCTGTTTATTATGTTAATTATTTTATTAATTAATATAAATATAGAAAAATATTAGAGGGCATTCATTAGCAGGGGGTTAGGCAGCCCTTTCTTTTCATGTGGAGATATAATAATAGTTTAATGGCTTTTTAGCCGTTCCAATTACTCATTTGAGTAATGCTATTTGGACACTGGAGTAATATTCCTGGATGCGGAAGTTTCCAAAAGTCAAATAATGAAGCGGCTGATTTCTCAGCATGCAAAATGATTTGGTTGCAATCTAAAAACAAAAACAAAAAACAGAAAGAGACTTGGTTTTGGCTTTGGTCAGAGAGAGGATCTGTTAGAAGATCTTATAGGAACAGCAACAATATTCTCTTAAAATCACAGATGTGCAAGAAAAAATAGTCACTGAATTGCTTCTGATAAAAGATCTTATAGGAACAGCAACAATCTTCTCTTAAACAACTAAGAAACATGAAGATGAGGTAGAGAGTTGAATAAATTCTTTACTTTCCTCAATCTTTGTTACATTTATCAGAGGTTCCTCGATGGTACAACATAATAAGTTGTATAATAAACCTATGCTGCTCAAAATTGGAATGCTTACAAAAATAAACCTAAGCTGCTCAAGAACATAGTTGGATGAGCAAATGAACCCCACATCAATCCAGCTTTTAGGGACTGTAGCGGCACGGAAAATTTTATCTACTAAACGAGAGATGAAGGGGTAAACAATCAAAATTATAAGTCATACTTTAACATGTTACTAACATGAAAACGATCAGCACTCTATTCGAGCAGCACCACTCTCTGACGAAACGAACTTGGGCTTCCTAATAACTTGCTCCAAGCATTGGACCATGTCTCCAACCCGGAAATCATCGTAATTCTGGATTACCAGTCCACACTCATTCCCCTTCTTTACTGTGTCCACATCCTGTTTCTCCCGCTTGAGTGATTCACAGGATCCTTCAAATACAACTTCCCCACTCCTTAGAAGCCTCAAGATTCCCGATTTAGTTACAAAACCATCAATCACCCGACATCCAGCAATCTTCACATCAGGTCCCTTGGACTTGCTCCTTCCTTTGAGCTCAAAAATACTTAGCACCTCAGCCTCCCCAGCAACCTTGGTCTCAGGAGTCCCAGGGGCTTTGTCTACTATAAAATTGCCAATGTCCTCCAGAAGGTGATAGATCACACGATGCAGCATTATCTACAAAATTGAAAAGAAAAAAAAAAATTAATCTTTCCAGCTTTACATACTAAACTAAATAAAAGTTCAACTCCAACTGCTCACGCCCAATAATGCATACAGAACAGATAGTCATATCCTATTGACCGTTAGAAAAAGTGCATCCCTTCAGATGATTTTAAAAAGTTTTTTTTTAAGGAAACCGAATTTTATTGCAAAAAGACAATTTTTTTTAAATTAAAAAAACAAGGTGGCCAAGATGGCCACAAAAGAAGACTTGACAGCGAAATAGTAGTTAGACCAAGCAAAATGAAAAACTTCTAGCAAAATAACAAAACTTAAAACAAACTTTGACTGGAAAGCTAGCAGATGGCTTCATTCCAATCCAACTAAAAGCTCCTAAAGGATATATCTATAAAGTCTGTAGAAGTCAAAGCCCATAGTGAGGAGCATAATTGAACTTTCTCTCATAGCTCCTCCGTTTCGCGACAAGTGTGGTCCTCAAAAATCAACCCTAAATCTATTTTTGTTCCAACCAAGCCACCCAGATGATTGCCAATACGATACAACCCCATAATACCTTACAAAATGAAGATAACGAGAAAAAAGAGAGGTCAATACCTTTACACTGGCTCGAGCTGCAGCCAAACTGACGGAACTGGGTGGAGTTTTTATATTAAATCCAATAATGCATGCACCACAGGCTTGTGCCATGTCCAAATCAGACTGAGATATAGGCCCAACGCCCACATGCACTACATTCACAAAGACCTGGAAAAGAATCGAAGAATTATCAAGATCAAAGAGTGGCAAGATTAGTTAGCATGAAGAGAATCATAGAGAACAATACAAAGCTTTTCTTAAATGCCCCATTATTTAGTACAGGTATTGCCAACCAATGAGAAGTTTAGAGTGTGGAATATTTCAGCAAGGAAAATGTTTTTAAAAATGGAAAAGATGAAATAGATGATTACTGCACATAACATTGCATGGAAACCCACGAAGCATCATCAACCAAAGCAACAAGTAATTATTTGAACAGTATTGGTAACTACAGAGAAAGTATTTAGTCAGGTACAGGACCATTCTAATCTTGTGGCATACCTGAGGACTATTCAAATTCAGTAATGCATCTGTAACAGCTTGGACGGTGCCCTGAACATCTGCTTTTACTATTATCGGCACTTCCACCCTCTTGGGCTCCTCTTCTGATGCTTCTGGTTGTTGAGCTTCTGCCCTCTCATCAATAATATTCATATGTCTATCTTTTCTCGAATTTCTTTTTACTCCCCACACTAAGCTTTTTATCTTGCTCTTCAGAAGCCCTCTCTTCAACAATCTTGATAAGTCTATCTCTCTCGAATTTCTTTTTCCTCCCCGCACTAAGCATTCTAGCTCGCTCCTCAGATTCCACAACAATGATATCATCTCCTGCCCTTGGAAGTCCCTTCAACCCTTCAATCTCAACTGGCATTGCGGGTCTTGCCTTTTCTACCAACTTCTCTGCCATATCCCTAATAGCCCTTATTCTGCCCCACTCTGAGCCCACAACCACATACTGCCCACATAATAAAGTCCCTCCTTTCACTATTGCAGTAACCGATGGACCCTTCCCCTTATCAAGTCTTGCCTCCACCACATAAGCATGAGCTGGCCCATCGATTCGAGCTTTCAGATCCATTATTTCAGCCTGGAGAAGCAAAGCCTCCTCCAAGTTATCTAATCCAGTCTTCTTCATCGCTGAAACCTCAACAACCTGAACATCTCCACCCATATCCTCTAGCATCAAACCCTCAGAAGCAAGCTGGATCCTTATTCTTTCTGGGTTAGCAGCTGGTTTATCACATTTATTAATTGCAACTACAATCGGTACATTAGCAGCCTTTGCATGGGCCATGGCTTCAAGAGTTTGAGGCATCACCCCATCATCAGCAGCTACAACTAGAACAACTATATCTGTGACAGCAGCCCCTCTTGCCCTCATCGCACTAAAGGCAGCATGACCAGGGGTGTCAAGAAATGTAATTGATGCTCCTGATGTCATGCCGACAACAAAAGCACCTAGATGTTGAGTAATTCCTCCAGCTTCCTTGGCAGCCACAGATGTTTGACGTAGAGCATCTAGAAGCGAAGTTTTCCCATGGTCAACATGACCCATGACAGTTACAACTGGAGGTCGAGGTAGAATTTCTGAACCTTCATTGGAGTGCAGCCTCTTAATGTTGATCCCAACTTCCTACAGATTAATGGATGGCTCATTCAAGTTTCTAAAGTTGCCAAAATGCATATCATATTGAAAACACATGACATTCAAGGAAAACAATGCTAAAGAGCAGCAAGTAGAAAGTTCTGAGTATGTAAGAACTAAGACAAGTAAATTGCACTTGTTTTTCATCAAGCAGAAATACAATACAAAATAGTGACCAACTATGGGTACTGTCACATGACCTGATTGGTGTGCTGTAAACTGTAAAAGAAGAATACATCTTTCGATTCTTTCCCAATAATGATTTGAAGCAAAACATATAACAAACCACCCGTTTCAAACAGCGTGTCATCCCTCCCCCAACCCCCAATAAGTGAGAATGGATTTGGAAGCAAGTTTTATCCATTTAAGCATATTTCAGTCTCAGAGATTTTCCAAAAACACTTTTAAATGGTGAATCCAATTCTAAGCATGCGTACAATGTATTTGATGACAACTGAAAACTAACAATTGTTAACAAGTAAAATAAAATATTAACTGAGAATAAGATATTATTTTAATGCTGATAAGGTGAAATACCATTGCAATCAACTCTGCAACATCCATGCTGAGAGGATCGAACTCTGTGTCAACCTTTTCCCCAACATTTGTAAGAATACCTTGCAGAGTGGATATTGATTCACCAGTACGCTTGGCAAGCTCAACAACTGTCATGCCTTCAAAAATCTCAATCGTCTTATCTGAGATAGGTTTGGTAGTTCTTTGTGGTTTGGGAGGCACATATGGAGCTTCAACAGGAGGCTGGGCCTTACTGTCCCTCCTTACAAACTTCTCTTTCTTGGGAGTTTTTAAACCAAATGACTCGTCATTTCCTTTTCTAGCAAACAGTTCTGGGCTCGCATGATAGCATCTAAGCAAGAAATTTTCCACCATAAAGGTTGAAATTAGCAAACCGAAATGAAAACAAATAAAACAAGTAACCACAAAGAAACAGAAAGATCAACTTACCGTATCAGGGACTCTTTTGTCAAAGCTTCATAAAAATCAAACCTCCGTGACATAAACGAGGGATCTGCACTACAAAAATTAAGATATGAGCAATGATGAAAAATAAAATAAAGAATAGTTCTTAAGTTTGGCTAATACTCAACAAGATGTCTAACATGTAACATGTGAACAAAACACCCATACTTCGGTAGTTGCTTTCCTTCAAAATCAAAACATGTAACTATCGTCTTGTACAATTGTGTGGTTAAAGTAATATAAACAAAAAGTAAGCAAAAGCCACATTAATTACAAAACGGGCTAGATTCAAGATCAGAGAGTTATGGAGTGAAACTGAATTACAATGGTAATTATGAAAAATAAACTGAACAAAAATTAAGACTTTATTGAGATCATTTGAACAGAAATTATCACATAAAAAGGTTTTCCTTGTGCAATTTTAATTTACCTGGTGTGCATCTGACAGCAGCAGACATTGATTTTATTATATCATCAACAGTAGATACAGAAGTGAAACCATGTCTTTGTAGTCTTGAAGTTAAATCTGTAGTTAGACTGGCACGAATGCCCTGCAATAAGAAATTCTGATGAAAACTTCTAGATTCCAATGGTATATATGAAATATATATATATATATATATATATAGACACACACACACCAACCAAAACTACTGTTATTCTCCGTTATCCAACTATTACATTTTTAGAGTTTTCTTTTTTTCCTGAAATCAAATACCAAGAGTTCAATGCTAAACCAAGAATAAGTGACAAGATTATAAAACAAACCAAGGCAGGGATGAAACCAAATAGAAAGGGGGCCAGGAGCGGATGGGAGACTGGTAAATGAAAACTTGCCTTTTTTCCAAGCTCTCTCCACGCCATTCATAAGTATTTCAGGCCAAAAAGAAAATTATTTGAAAGTTTCAAACTCTGCACAGTTGGACAAAGACAATGACAGAAAACAATGCATTAGCCAGAGTGATGCTCCCTTTGATTGCTAAGAAAGTGGAAGAAAATGACAAAAATTTAACGTTCTTGAGCATGCAAAGCACAGAATAAGCCTTACCAGGCTTCAAATGAGAAACCCAGATTGCCCATCCACCAGTTCACTTCACCTCAAAATCAACAATTAAATTGAACAAAGTACTTCAATAAAAATACAATCTTTTCCTGAAGAATAACCGACGCACGCAAAACTGAATGAGTATTTTCAAAAGCTGAATCAAACCCAACTGATAATAAGCATAAAAACAGCGAGAAAACTATTCGAATTACACATCAAATGGTGGGAAAAAATATATATCTCTATGAAACACAGAACAGAGCCAAATAAAGCAATACAAAGTTGGAGTTTGTGAAGCTTCTGCTTACGGTTTAACAGGACAACCAGGGTTCAGTTTCTCGGCAACGAGCAGTTTAAGTCGGTGAGCCTTCTTTGCTCACTTTGCCGGTTGCCCCTTTCAGCTAGAGATCAAAGACGTTGAGAAAGACGTGAGGTTGTCTATTATCCTTTTCTCAGTCCGACCCGAAAATGAGAGCTTGGATTGGGCTGATTTCAGTAGCTCCCGGCCCGATTTAATTTCGGGCTCGAGTAAGGCCCAACAAAATTATTTAATTACATATTGCGTGTCCTTGTACGAAATTATTTTAAATGACAAATTAAATTTAGAAGATTGAATTGAAGCGCTGGCTCTATTAGAGTCCATTATGTGTTTGGGTGGATCCATATCCATTTTGATCTTGTCTTGCTCATTTCCTCGCATAACATATCATCCATATCCATATTCATGGCGATGTTAGGTTCAGTCAATTTTGGGGAGTTTTGTTCTCATTATTTTTATTGTGCCTGAAATGAATTATAGCTTTCAACATTCAT
This sequence comes from Prunus fruticosa, assembly GCA_018703695.1. Taxonomy (NCBI): domain Eukaryota; kingdom Viridiplantae; phylum Streptophyta; class Magnoliopsida; order Rosales; family Rosaceae; genus Prunus; species Prunus fruticosa. The sequence goes on from CM031921.1 coordinate 22,316,071, forward strand.
GATTCATTTTATAATCATTTTAATTTTAGTTTTTATTTTTTATTTTTTGTGTCAGAATATAGAGAAAAAAGAGGGGAATGAGAATGGAGATGAGATTGATAGAGAGGATGAGAGAAGAGGATGCGAGTATCAAAAGTGAAAACAAAAACAACAAACTGAAATCTATTTCCAAAAAAATATTGATCGGTCAGCTTCTCTCCTTTTGTCTACGTCTACAGCAACTTCTTCTTTTGACTGGGCAGCTTCCAAATAAAACATATTTGTTATCGTACATATAGACATGGGCTATATTACTTTAAGGCAAATAAGGCCTACAGTTTTCTTTAAAAAAGCCCTCAGCTCACATTTACCCCACTTTCTCTTTCTTTCTTCTCATTCTCTTCTTTTTAATTATTTTATGCATCTTTAATTTAAATTTAGTATTCTAGAGTTTTTTTTTTTTTTTTTTGTGGTCAACTATTCTAGAGTTTGATTAGGAGTGAATTATAATATGTTTGATTAAATGCATTGATCATATTATGAGAATTAATTTTTTTATTTAGCCCAAACTAGGATTATGTCCTCTAATTTTAATTTTGGAATTTGTTAAACTTTTATTTATATATATAAATACATTTGAGAGTAAAGCTCATTATATTTTCTCACTAAATATATCTTTTTATATTTATTAATGAAATTTACTCAGACCCTCAAATTTAATAAATAAGTGAAATTTACTCATTACTGGATGAATTATAACGTGAAATTTACGTTTTTTTTATTTATTTAATTTATTAATTAGTAAATGTAGGTGTAGATGGCTGCCGCTGATGCAATAAGATGCCAAAATACAACGGCTGATAGCCACCTGCCATGGATTGGAATTTCAAGTAATGTACTAATGATAATGGTCCATGAAACAATAATGAAGTCGACGACAAAACATTGATCACCGACATACATTAAAATTGAATAATATAAAACGCAATTATACAGAAATGGTTCACGTGACAGTTCACGTGTTATCTCATACCCACTGGTTATTTTAAAGAGAATTATTAAGATTCATTAGATTAAAAAACCTTTAAAAAACGATCTGGTACTGGTACCAACCAAGATATAAAAAGCCGTAAATACTCTAAGCTGCAAACTTTTATTAAAATCATCATCACCAACAAGAATGAGTTCATTGTCATGCCCCAGACGAGATATGAACACCAAAGCACATAACAGCTAAAGCTATTTTGGGAGCACATATATAAAAGTTATTCGGACCACAATAAAAATGGGAAATACACAAACAAATAATTGGACAATAGATTCTTTGGTGGTCAATGACCAGTCCTTAATCTCTCCAAGGCCACATAATTCAGGGTAAAAGAAAACCATACAATTCATCCCATTACACAGCAACCTGAGCAAAGAGCATTCTGCGGATCTGCAGTAACAAGAATACAAGCTCAGTTCCTGAGAGCATAAAATAAAGCAGCCTACAGCCTAATATCGCAGTGGCGAAAAGTGAATTATAAAAAGGAAACTGTTACTTTGCAAGGAAAATACCTCTGGAAGCTTTTTACGGAATACAACATCCAACCGTGCATCAAGGGTGTTCTCACATACAATCTTCCCATCTCGAGAAGCCAACACTACACCTCCAGAACTGAACAATCAAAAGTTATCATCAGCAAGTTCCATCATTTCACTTTCTTTCAATATATAAAAGAGAGCTGTTTGGGAAGCTAAATAGCAAGCCATATTAAATCCAAGTCCTAATTGCAAACTTCTGACAAATTTAGGGGCAGAAAGTAACGTACCAGGATGAAATATGGGGATTATGATGGGTAGGAGCAGGTGGAAGAAAGACAGTGGTGTCTACTATAATCTCTGGTGAATGAACTTTTGCTTTGTCCGCATATTCCTGTGCTGCTGATTCCAAAACAGCCTCCACCAGATGTAGGTCTTCTTTCCGACAACGTAACAAAACAGCAGGCTCCTTCAGCCTGAGCAAACTCTGTGTCCCAAAATCATAATTTTTCAGTAAACCAGTGGTAATTATTAATTTATCCATGCAAGAGTCCATAAAGTTAAAGTGAACTAGAAATCACCCAGGAAGTCAGGAATCACACGAACTCATTTGTTATGAATAGAAAATGTAATCTGTTGTCAATGAAGGATATGGATCATCACCATGAATAATACTTCAAACTCGAGCCATTGCCAATTTGCCACTAGATGATAGATACGTAGGTGCACATAAAAACTGGTGAGGCAGGGTAGCCATGTCTACCATACCATATAAGAAGTTTAACAAACCTGAATGATAAGATCTTTCAGAAGCTTTTTATAACCATGGTGATCTTGGCTCACATTCAGAAGCTCCTTGGAAGCCGCCTCCTTCATGGAGTTAACCACATCATCTTGAGCTTGAAGAACTTTAATACGAGAAGCATTAAGCTGCATAGAGTACTCACTGCAAAAACCGATACAACAAACTGTTAGTTACCCACATATGTGCCATTTTTGCATAGCCATAGGAGAAACAAGAAAGGAAAAGCTTCCATTAGTGAACCCATCCTCTAACAACCAAATTCAACAGCGAATAAACCAAGAACCCAATTTGATTGAACATACAGTTTGATTTCTTTACAATAAGATTTGACACTCGTCCTACCCCTTCCCTACCTACTCCAATGCCCTTCGAGCTACTAGCTTCATAAAGTAAGGTTTTCAAAATCCAAATACAACAAGCCCCTAAATTTTGGGCCACATTAAAATTCATCAAACCTCTCATGACAATAAGATTTCCCACATATTCAACTCATTTTTAACTTATGTTCAAACCAGTTTCCTCAATTTTCCACCAAATCCATAAAGTTAACAAAATCACCATCTTCACCACTTCCCAACTTTCCAAACTCACTATCGTATTCCACAACATCAGCGATTACTAATTCCAACTCAAAATTCAACCTACCAGTAACTGATATTTGAAACCGTACTATTGATCCATATCCATATATTCTTAACAACAGAATGCTCAATGATTGTTTCGCCCATCAGGGATAAAACAATGATATGACTTAGTTGGAATGAGAAATATAACCAAAATTAGGAAGGTTTAAGTAATTATACATCTTCTTTCGGACGTCGACTTGCTTCTCTTTCTTCTCGTACTCTTGCCTGATCTTCTTCTTCTCAGCCTCGACCAGCTGCAACTTCTCAATGTTGAATTCCTACAGTAACAACACAAATTCTCACAAAGAATCAAACACCCGTATATATGTACAGAAACTTAATTACGCATGAATTACAAAAACGGATCGAGATTAAATTGAAATTTAGGGTTAGAAGAAAAGTAAGAAGTCGGGAAAAATAAGAGAGTCGTGAGAGAATTAGGAAACGTACTTCTTCAGCAGAGACGGAGATCTCGTTGGCCTTTTCCTCAGCTTCTTGGCGAATGAACCTCACCATCTGCTGGATCTGCTTGGAGACATCTGCGTCGTTCATTTTCGCTGATCTTTGAATCGAATCGGAGAAGATCGAAGACTCTCTCTCTTATCTCGCGCGCAGAGCAAGTGACTGTGAGCCTTTTTCCGGTCGTGAATTATAAACGAGAGACTACGAGGACAAAAGATCAACCGCTTTATATATCCATCGTCAAGAAGCGTGAGTGATCTTTATTTTGGTTTTTTCTAATTTACTCTGAGCTGTCACTTATTTATCTTCTTTAATTTAGCGTCCTGTATTTGTATTTTTTGACAATATAAATCAAACCTTTTTTTTTTAATACCAAATATTTTAAAAGGGTTATTTCAGCAATCCTCTCTTAATTATACCCGTATTTACACTTTGGTCACTCAATTTAATTATTAGTTGTAGAGGTCACTCAAGTATGTATTTTGTTGCACCGTTAGTCCTACCATCAAGTCCTTTTAACGATAGGGACTAATGGTGCAACACAACACCTAATTGAGTTACCAAAATGTAACTCCAGGATATAGTTGAGAGATCATTGCTACAAATAATTTTAATTGAAAAGTCACATTTGCCCATCAATAATTTAAGAGATACTTGCCACGTCATCATTTTAAACAGTAAAAGTAATAGACTTGACGGTAGAATTAACGGTGCAACAAAACACCTGAGTGACCTCTGGAACTAATATTTGAGTTGAGTGACCAAAGTGTAACTTGGGGTATAATTGAGGGATCATTGCTGCGAATAACCTTTTTAAAAGTATAGCCAGCGGCTATACTCGTTAAATATATTTGAATATGTTAAAGGGAGATTCACTATTATACCTAATATATGAGCCCAAATTATATATAAAAAAAACCATATATGAAATGTACTTTAGAAACACACCCAAAACTCATTTATAACATAATAAAATGGTTTTTAACTTCTTTTAAATTACAAAACTGCCATTGATTTTTTAAAACAAATACAATCCCCAAACCTCATTAAAAAAAAAGGCCAAAAACATTTAATAGGGTATCAAAGTAATTTAATAATCAAAATTAAATTCAATAAGGCCAACTTTCATTTTTTTGGTTTTTTTTGGTTTGTTTATAGAAATTAAATGGTGTATGGTTTATTTATAGTTTTAGTGCTAAAAGTGGGTATTTGACTAAATATCTCTATGTTAAAAGTATAGCCGTACGGCTGTACGTGTAAAATATAGGGAGCTTTAGTTTTAAACCATAATATAGTTTACTAATTTAGTAGAAAGAAATACAATTTAGTCTAATTAGCAAAAAGCCAAACACAAAAATGTAACAAAAATACCATTACAAATTATGAAAATTACAACATATGCCATTTTCAATATTTAATTTTAAACCAAACTGGACAAACTGAAAAAGAAACGACATTCTCTTTTAAACCAAACTGAAACAGAAACGACATATAAACCGAAACCGAAATTGAATCAGCCATTCGCGCGACCTTTCAACTTCACCTCCAAAAAAACTTCTTCAACTGTTCCACAAATCCCCAAAATCTCAGCCAACGTCGACGACCATCTCAGATTCCTAGTCTTCACTCTCACTTTCGGCAAAAAAGTGTAAGGAATCAACTCTCTGATACCTAGTCGTAATTTTTTTTTCCTGCTATGTAGATTAGGTTTTCGTTTTTCGTTTTCGTTTCGTTTTGGTTTAGGTTTTCTGCATTTTAGATTTCGGTTTGGGGTTTCTTTTTTGTTTTGGTTTTTGGCATCTAAATTTTCCGGTTTGGGGTTTCGTTTTCGTTTTGGTTTTGGTTTGGTTTTGGTTTTGGTTTTGGTTTTCTGCATTTAGATTTCCGTGTTTGGGGTTTGGTTTTGGTTTTCTGCATTTAAATTTCCCGGTTTGGGGTTTCGTTTTCATTTCCTTTTGGTTTTCTGCATTTAGAATTCCAGTTTGGGGTTCCGTTTTCGTTTTACTTTTGGTTTTCTGCATCGCAGAAACACAAACTGCATCGCAGAAACACAAACTGCATTGCAGAAACTCATATTATATGTCTATGATGTTTGATGTTTTCTTTTTTCTGTTCAACCA
>CM031921.1:22321686-22355054 GCA_018703695.1 Prunus fruticosa
GAAGTCCAATCGTCAGGCGTCCAGTCGTCAGAGGTCTAATCGTCAGAACCCGACGCGTTTCACTTCTCACGCGCTACAAACTTTGGATCAAGCTTTACACACAAGTCCAATTGCGAATGGCAGGCGCACAGTTGTGAGTTTTCATTCACCTCTCGTGCCGAACGGCAGGCGCACGGTTGTGAATTTTCATTCACCTCTCGTGCCGAACGGCAGGCGCACGACGATTGTGAGTTCTCATTCACCTCTCGTGCCGAACGGCAGGCGCACGGTTGAGAATTTTCATTCACCTCTCGTGCCGAACGGCAGGCGCACGGTTGTGAGTTTTCATTCACCTCTCGTGCCGAACGGCAGGTGCACGATTGTGAGTTCTCATTCACCTCTCGTGCCGAACGGCAGGCGCACGGTTGGGAATTTTCATTCACCTCTCGTGCCGAACGGCAGGCGCACGGTTGTGAGTTTTCATTCACCTCTCGTGCCGAACGGAGGCGCACGATTGTGAGTTTTCACTCACCTCTCGTGCCGAACGGCAGGTATTCCATCACCTGCCCCACGCTAGCCTCGCATATCATTCGGTGTCGGATGCCGTCTATTTTCCAAGCTCACTCGCTCGGGTACTTGGGGGACTACATGCCACCATCGGCAGTAACAAGCCCATCGAGTCCGGAACCAGAATACCGGAGAGGTTCAAGTCCCTAATCAAGAAGCCGCTTCTCAATCGATAACTTGGGGGACTCCTTTGTACCGTATCTGACCCTACCCACATCACCTTGACACGTGGATCAGAGAAGACTCCCAAGCACCTAAGGCTCTGAACAAACGGCATCATTTACCGATGGTCCAACAGAGTGTACAATCGGGAGCCCTGACCAATTATACAGAATCAACCTCTAAGCACCCTCCCGAAATATCTAAGGACTCATGTCAACCTCAGGGGCCCTCCCACAAGTCCCACATCGAAATTAAGTACTAAGAGCATACAAAATGCCTTCTATAAATAGCCCCTTCACTACAATACAAGGGTAAGACTTTTCATCTTGACTTTTATACTCAATATATTGTCAACAAGCAAAAGCTCTTAAAAATAAACTTACTCTGGCATCGGAGGGTCTTAGGCTGGTTCCACACCGGTTCCATAGACCTTACGAGTCTCGGCTTCTTTCCATTCAGGATCAGCAGCCAAGAAGGAGAGGAATCATCATTGGACACTCAATCGATCTCTCAGATCGTCAATAACACTTGTAAGTTGCATTCATTTCTATCTTGTTTAGTTTTAGCGTAAACAAAATTCCTGGAACTTTTATCTATTTGCTTTGACCCTAACTGTAATCCTGCTTTTTCCCATCTAGTGGTGTGAGTATAGGGCATCATTTTAGTGATTTAATGGGGCTTGGAAAACAATTAATAAGTACCATTAGAAGTAGAACGCGTAGAAGAGAAAATTGAAGATCTAAACTGTGAATATGAGATGATTTGGGATGCATAAGGATCAATGCATCTTGTTAGTAGGTATCAATTATGTATCTTAATGTGTTGAAAATAGTGTTGGTAGTTACCAGTTTTTGTATCTTAATGTGTTGAAAATAGTGTTAGTAGGTATCAATTTTGTATCTTAATGTGTTGAAAGTAGTGTTGCTGGGTATTAGTTATGTATCTTAATATGTTGACAATAGTGTTAGTAGGGATCAATTCTATATCTTAATATGTTGAAAATAGTGTTAGTAGGTATCAGTTATGTATCTTAATGTGTTAAAAATAGTGTTAGTAGGTATCAGTTCTGTATCTTAATGTATTGAAAATAATGTTTGTAGTTGAAAATTATGTATCTTAATGTGTTGAAAATAGTGTTGGTAGGTATCAGTTATGTATCTTAATGTGTTGAAAATAGTGTTAGTAGATATCAATTATGTATCTTAATGTGTTGAAAATAGTGTTTGTAGGTATTAATTCTGTATCTTAATGTGTTGAAAATAGTGTTTGTTGGTATTAATTTTGTATCTTAATGTGTTGAAAATGTGTTGATAATATTGTGAGTAGGTATCACTTCTCTTTCTTAATAAAAAAGTGTCTGTTGCATATATAAAATGGAATATGGGTTTGACCTATGTTTCCCGGAGTCATAGGTCCATTATGCCCAGGTGAATAATTTATGTGTGGTGAGTACAATCCTGCATAATTTTGGGGCGCATTTCAGTGACTCGCTTATGAAAAGATTTAGAGAGAGCTATTTTGGGCACCTGGTGGCTCTCTATAAAATTGCATTTAGTGGTCAAATTCTGCATGCTCTGCACTTCGGCGAGTCGAAGGACTTGGTGTGATGGACATGTTGGGCCTTAGTTATGCAATAGGATCCAGCGTGGCTCAATTCAATGTAAAGGAATTTGTTTGAATAGGGGTCTGAAATGTAGAACAGAGCCTTACATAACGTTAGCGGGGGATGCTCATAATCGGTTTATGAATGCGCATTTTACCAACATGAGCCAAGTTAGTTGCCATGACTTAGAAAATGCATTCCTAACGTCCGAAAGAGGAAGTAAGGACTCATTCAAATTAGGATTTTTGTATTTTGTGGAGTTTGTGATAATGGGGAAACCTCAAAATGTAAAGATAAACGAGGACTACTTACATTTGGTTCATAAAATGGATGAATTCAACAAATATCTGTGGGGCTCTATATCGTTTGAGCACGTACAAGATTTTATGTTGTTTGCTTTTGTGAAGCAAGAGAGTGATGAAAACGATGATGGGAAGGGGAAAGGGCAAAGAAAGAGAAAATAGGCGGTGCGGAATTCAGTGAAAAAAGGGAAGAAAAAAGTGGAGGATAAGAAGCATAAAAGAATTAACAAACCTCCATGGAGTATAAAGGGATTGATCTTTGCTTTCTAGATATGATTTAGTTTAAAACTAGTGTTTGTAAAATTTAAGTTCGTAATTAAGTATTGACTTTGAAAATCTATTTGGTATAAATTTGAGCATATGAATTCATTGCTGAATTGGGAATTCCCCCCACCCCTTTTAGATATTGTTAGTGGATTGAGGAAACTGCATTTGTCCCTCGAATTTGCCGATGGGAATCCACAGATAAGGTGCCTGAGTTTAGAAAGCTGAACGCTTAAATATTTCAAAGCAAACATGTGTTTACTTAATAATTTATTTCAATAGTAAGTTGGTTTCATGAGTAAAAATGTTTAGTATTGTGTATGACCTATTAACTCTATATTTTTGACAGCCTGTTATCCTGCACCTCTTACGACCTAGTGCATTGGAGATGAGCCAACCATATTGGAGTTGGGGATCAGATGTTCCTGAATATGATGCACCTAGTGTAGGCCCGCGGGTCTTAAGTACCTTGATGAGTTAAACTCTATTGTGCAGCAGTTGAGGAATGAGGTTGCAGTATTGCATTGTGAGAATGGTGAGCTAGAGGAGAGAGAGTTTTACGCTTGGAGAAGTCTACCAGCCATGCCAACGCTTTCTTGAGGAAGACTGAGGATGCTGGAGAGGATAAAACTCAGGATGGTGGACTAGCCGAGAAGAGAGAGGAGTCTGTACAAAATGAGAAAGAAGAGGTGCAATATACACCCCAGGATATAAATTGGGATGATCCAGCTGTGGTGTGTGTCACCCTTGTTAAATTTCTTACGAATCCTCCTCGAAAGATTGATATGTCCATTGCGGAGGGTGATTGTGGTGATGATGTTATAGTGGGGGTCCAACAAAAGAGGGGTCAGGGAAAAAGTGCGACTCTTGGGCTTGTGACGAAGAGGTGAAAGGCAGTGGTAAGGGAAACTCCACAGCAAGGTCCTGAGATTCCCAATATTTCAGAGGAGACAGTTGGTGACCCCCCTAAGGCCAGTTCCTCGTGATTCGATTCTGACATGGCGAAATTCTGTTGGGAACGCGGACAAGAAGAAAAGTAAGTTCCCTTTTCCCGTCCTTAGTGACATGTAAATGCTTAACTATGATGACTTATTGAGTTATTGGTGAAATGGATTTAATAATAATAATGATTGACAAATGTGGTTCACATGTGAGCTTATGTGGAGAAGAAGGTAAGGAAGCTTCTCATAACTTCTTTGTTCGGTTGCTGACCAAGGACAGTTAGTTGGATGACTCGGTAAGCATTGATTGATTTGGGATTTTGTCGAAATGCCCATGCTATGTAGTGATTTATTGATTTAATAACGGAAACAATCCTTTTATGTAGAACATTGACATGGCCTTACTTCTACTACAGGAGTGGCACAACAGCTTTGGCAAGTAGGTGGGTTCTGACTGGATGATACCTGGACACCACTTTCCAGGTCTGTATTATTTCATAATTATGCATGTTTATTTGGTAAATTTGGTATCCATTATGATGCATAACTCATGTGCCTCTGTTCGGTTCATTTTTACACATGATTTTTCATGTTATTCACCCACTATTTTGAGTTAGTTCTTGACATTTTATAGCTTTTTACTTCATTTTTGTGTTTTCTTAGATTTTGCCTTGGTTGGGATGAAAATGAGCTAAAAGTGCATTATTAGTTATAAATTCTGTTTTTGTTCATTTTCGTAGGTCAACTTCTTGGCCTGGGATCAACATGCTCTGGTGCTCGGATGAGGTCATGATCTTCATGAGACTTGTTCCAATGGATGTTAACTACAACATATCCAAATTTGAGCTCCATTGGACAAGTATTGCCTATCCAACCAATCCATCATGTTACCACAGTTCTGGAAATCCGGATTTGGCCAGCTTTTACCTCCCTTGTGTCATCTTAACTTCTTGTTACCATAACTCTTGGTAACAAGGAATTACATTTGTAAAATAGATATTTTCTGAGCTTTTGGCATCTTTGTGAAGTCAAAGCTCCATCATGGCAAGGGGACAATGGGCTAAGGCTTTATCAAAGGTGGTAGTTTTATATTAAAAGGTAAAAGCTGGAAAGGAGGAGAGAGGGAGGAGAAGTCAAAATTGCAATCTGATATTGGGAGCTTTTTGATCGTGGGAAATCAGGCTATTCCACATTCTACACAACTGGAGAGCAGCTTTTGGGGAGCTAAGAGCAAGGAAGGAGAAGGAGGTGCAGCCAAGGAAGAAAGGAGAAGACTTCCACCATTGAAGACTTCAAGCTTTCATCATTTCCAAATCTGTAAACTCCTTCTAGTTATATTTCGAGTTTGTATTTGGAATAAGTATGAGCAACTAAACTCCATAGCTAGGGCTTAGGTTGAAGCCCTAAACATGATTACCTTATTGTTTTGATGCTTGAGTGTATGAATTTCTAGATGTTGTTGATGAACCCCATTCACTAATTGAATTTTATGATATGTGTTTGCTTCCTTTGCTTAATCACCTTAGGTTGTATGCATGTAGCTAAAGTTGAGAAGTTGTGTAAGATAACCAAGAACACAATTTCTAATTAGCAACAAATGATTGAACTTGTTTAAGTGAGCATCATGTGAATTGGTTTCTTGACAACAATTGATGAATTCCAATTCACCAAATTAATCTATCCTTGATGTGTGTTTTCCTTGATTGATTACCTTTGAAAGCATGCTTCTTGAGGTTGTTGGGATTATGTGTATCTTCATGTTTTCCTAAGCAATAGATGGATGGAGTAAGAACCATCCATGTGAATTGGTTTCTTGAATACCTAATGTAAACACCATGCTATTAGGGTTCTTGTGATGTTCATATTCTCTTTGAACTTAATGGGTTTTCCTTGCAATTGAATTCGAAGTACGAACCATACCTAGGTTCGGTTATGAGGAGGGCACAAGTATTGTAGCACGAACCATGCACTTTACGTATATTAGAGAGAATCAATGCGTCTTGAGCCACGACCCATGGTCTTGATTGCGAACATCTTCATCAATACATTTAGAGTTCATCACTTGAGTATCCATGAACATGGGTAGAATTGTTTAGGGTGGATTCCGAAACCCTAGTGTTTGTTACATTTTAATTTCACATTTTGATAATTCATCTCTGCCATTCACATTTAAATTCAAAGTCCATTTACTTTCATGCAATAGAAATAGGTCACTTGAACCAAATCAAAAAACCCCCCCAATGTGTGTGTGAGTTGCGTGTTTGACACGTTTTGTGTCTTTGTTACTGAATTTTGTTTGTTTCCGTAATTGTTTTGGACTTTTGGTCCGCGTGGTGTTCTTGCATTTTTTGTGCTGATTCCAACCGTATAAAGAACGTGAATTTTGGATAAACGGTTGGAAAGTTATAGGTCAAAAACTGGACAGAGGTCGAAACTGAAAAACAGAGAAACGAATCTGTCCAAATGGTGATAAACGGGTGATAGAAAGTGCTGTTTGTGTTTTTCTTTGTTTTCTTGTGTTGTTTCATTTCTTTTATCTTCCTTACTTCATTTTTAGTTTCCAATTTGTATTGTGTTTGTGTGTTGTGTAAAATTAGTGTTCTTTACGTACTCAAATTAGAACTTATAGGAAACCGACAAGTTCTTCGTGGGATCGAACCCGTACTTACATAATCTATACTTCATTAGATTCGTGCACTTGCGGGTATTTTTAATTGGTTGTTTGCACATTAATTTGTGTCCTTTTAGGAATGCAACAATTTTTGGCGCCGTTGCCGGGGAACTGGCACGGTTGCTTATTTGTTTTGTTTGAGTATGTTTAGAGTACTTAGTTTTATTTTTGTTTATTGATTGTTGTTTCATTTTATCTTGATTTGTTTTTGTTTCTTTTTCCTACAGGAACATCCGAGGAGTCACCTCCACCATCTCCAATGGCAGCCGCAACTAAAATTGTGGAACTTACTATGTAAGAATACTCCAATAAATTTGTGATGGAAGAAGCAAATGTTTTTGGCTCATTTCATAATGAATTGCCTATGAATGAATATTTCCGACAAACATACAATTCGGAGTGGAGAAATAATTCAAACTTCTGGTGGACCGAACAATCCAAATTTTCAACAAGGGTCATATCAACCATATCAAGGCCAACATAATACTTGTTCACCTTATGGTCAACCCCAATATTATAATCCACCACCACTTAGTCAATCTCACCAACCACCTCAAGGACCAACTTTGGAAGAAATTGTTGCTTCAATGGTTAGACACACAGATAGTTTCATCATGCAGAGGAATGACACCCATATGCAGAGGAATGATACCCACATGCAGAAAATGGTTAAGGCCATTGCCAATCTAGAAAATCAAGTGGGGCAAATTGTCACATCTTTGAGTCAAAAGGAAGCTAGGATAATGTCTAGCCAAACAGTGATACAAAATGGGCGTGAGCATGTTCAAGCAGTTACCTTGAGAACTGGTAAGGTAATTGGTGAAATTGATGGTTCTAAAAATTTGATTCACAATGTTGATGAAATGCAGGTTGAGCAAGTGATTGGGCCTAAGGAAAAGGATGAAATCAACAAGGGGGAAGATAAACAAGCAGCATCTTCACCTGAGTGGATCCCAAAGCATGAACTTGCAAGAAGGGCAAGAAAGGAGAAGGTAAGTCGTGAACCTACTGATGAAGATATCTTACATGCTCCTTTTCCTCACAGGTTGATGAGTTCTAGGAAAAATCAACATGCCAAGGACATATTGGAAACTTTCAAGCAAGTGCAAGTCAATATTCCTTCCTTGGATGCAAACAAGCTCAAGGAATGCGAAACTGTTGCATTAACGGAAGAGGTTTCTGCTGTTTTGCAAAGGAAGCTTCCTCCCAATTTGCAAGATCCAGGAAGTTTCACAATTCCTTGTATAGTTGGTGATAAATTGTTTGAGGAACCTTTAATTGATTTCGGTGCTTCAATTAATCTAATGCCATATTCTGTTTTTGAAGTACTAAAGGAAGACAAGCTGAACATCCATGTTCCAAGCACCAATCATATGTTCAATGTCACTCCTTCTACTCAAATGAGAAGGCCACCCGACCCTAAATATGTGCCTCATCCATCTAATCCACGTATTGAAGAGCGCTTAAAATTGCTTTTGAAACCTACTCATGTGCATAAAAAGAAAAGAATACGAAATGGGTTGATTAGATGGCAAAGGGATTTGAAGAAACTTCATGTTCGGCACAAGGAGGCGATTGAGCCAAAACCCCCCAAGTGACCCAAGTATGTTGGAAGTCCGGCAAAAGACTTTAAATTTAGCGCTTCTTGGGAGGCAACCCAAGGTGAATAGAAGAAGTTTGTTGTCGTCCTAATCGCTTCAAAGTGGAGTTTCTCTAGACTCAAACTTACTTTTATTTTACTTTATTTATTTATTTTCCTTTTGAGTTAGGATTTCAATCTCCAACCAAGGTAATTTCGATTTTCTTGTTGTTTCTCTTTGTTTTTCTTACTTTTACTTTTCTTTACTTGTTTGTGTTTCTATTTTGTTGTTAAGTTTGGGAAGTAGATTGCTTCATGATTGCACACACTGAACTTTGGCTCAAATGCTTATTTCATTCCATACATGTGATTCCAAACACAAACTTGAAGAAAAAAAAAAAAAAAAAAAAAAAAAAAAAAAAAAAAAAAAAAAAAAAAACATAAATTTCTCAATCACATGTTCATTGTTGCATTTTGCACCACCTGAGGCTTCTGCTAATTGCCTCTGTCCCTTCTTGCTTGTAGAACCTGCAACAGCTCTACATGATCTTCATTCCTCTTTTGCAGCATCTCTACATGCTGGCTGGCACTAGAGCCGCTTCTGGAGGTCCGCCACCAGAGCTTTCAGGGCCGCCACCTCCTCACTCAGTGCCCCGCACTCTCGTGTCTCGCCAGGAGGCGCATGCCCAAATTTGTGGCCGAGACCGCGTTGAGCACGGTTAGATTGTGGGACTCGTCCACTGCCATCCTGGTCAGACCTCTGCGCCACATGCAGGTCATGACCTGCACTGCTAAGTCTCCTGCAGTCATGCCCTCCGGCATTACTGCCCTTCGCGGCACCACCTCAGAAGTTTGAGGCCGAGCCATGATGGTATGAGGAGTTTGGGAAGATAGGGTTTGGAGGAGCCCGTCTCTGGGCATTTGGTGGTGCAAGCGACAACTCAAGGTTAAGGTCATCAACAAGCATATCTGGGGATGCCATTGATTTTTCTGCCTGGGCTTTTTGATGGTTTCTCTTGAGTTTGCAGGTTGAAATGCAGGATGCTCCTTCTTTCAACCGAGAAGTGGTTTAAATAGACTTATTCTCATAGGGGAGCCGACACCACTTTGTATTTCCGGAGCAATTTGCGGATGAGTCAAGTTAAACAGGGAAGCATTTCTGCTTTCACTTTACTTTCTTTCCCTCCCCGTTTTTCTGGTGCATTGTGTTTTGATTTCTTTTTAGTTTGTCATCTTTGTTTTATTTCCGTTGGGGAAGTGTGCTTTGTTTCTTTTTAGTTTGTCGCATTCCCTTTATTCAAGTTTGGGAAGTGCGTTTTGTTTTTCTTCTTTGTCTTTTGCAACTTTCTTTTCTTTTATTTCCGAAAACGAGAAATTGAAAAAAAAAAAAAAAAAAAAAAAAAAAAATTTCACCGAAAGGCAAAGACAAACAGGCACACCAATAATACACTAGAATCATTTTTTTCCATGCTCGGTGTCTCGACCATAGGACCCTTGAGTTTAGCCCTTTGGCTATCCACTTCCGGGGGCTTCACGCACAGCCTCTTGGGGCTCATCACTCGAGCTCCCAAAGATTGCATTCTTAGCTTGAGCGTAACCACTCTCGCGGTCTGTTTTCTTGCGTTTTCCCGGTCGGTCTATGTCCTCCAGCTGCTTTCTCATGTCATGGGCGTAAACACTTACCATCTTTGAGAGATTTTTGTTCTCTTCCCGCAACGCCTCCAGCTGGTCTCGATTCACCTCTAGTATCCTTGCCCTTTCTGTTTTTAAACTTTTAATAATACTCTGGCACTCTTCAACCATACTTCGCTCTCCGCCAACTGACCTCTTAGCACCTCCACCTCATGGGACTTCGCAATTAGGCGATGACCCACACTTGCGACTGTTCCTGCTTTTTGCACGCTTAGTGCCAGAGCATCGCTCACGACCCGGTTGTCATCCCTTGATCCCAGCACCCGTATATCCTTGGGAGTCACTAGATTTCTAGCAACTCCAAGGGCAACATCGTTGTCCAGGAGATCTGGAGTCATTCACTGTCACGTGCCCCCGTGTTGAGGCAAAGTAGGGCATCCACACTGGTGCCACTGCTTGGCCCTGAGTTCTGAGTTGGTTGAGCTAGGTTGAGATCCAGCGAGAATGGGTAGGAAGAGGCCATTTGAACTTTCTTTTCTTTTGTTCTTGCTTTTCTCTTTTGTGTGTTTCTGAGTTTTGTGTGTTTTGCCCCAACTCTTTCTCTTCTTCTTTTATAGAGTTAGTTTCTACGTAACCCTAGCCACTGCGCTTCCTGGTTTGGCGCGGCCCTTGCGGCCTATCCCCCTCTATCGCCTCACCTGTCCCCCAACCCCTTTAATTGCATTTCCGCCTTTCAGCGCTTTCAAGAAACGAAAGTCGTCACGCCTTCCTATGAAGGCAATAATTCCTGGCTTGGGACCGTGAGAGAGACCTCTGCTTGTCGGCACGTCTCTCACTTTGTATCCCGTGACTCACAGGAGCCGAGACATCAGGGCCCACTTTTTTTTTATTTTTGAGTCCTCGCTCTATGTGTTTCTGACTCAGTTTCTTTGTTTTATATACTTCCTTCGCTTTTGGGCTTTCCTTTGGGTTGGGCTTTCATTTTGGTTTGTGCGTTTCTTTGGGTTGGATTTCTGCGTGCGTAGGACTGTTGTTAGGGCTTACTGTTCTGCTTGTTTTGTTTTGTTTTGTTTTGTTTTGTTTTGTTTGGTTTTGTTTTGTTTAGTTTCGTTTTGTTTTGCAGCCGTGTTGTAGTTGTATTTCTTGTTTGTTCTTGTTTTTACTTGCTTTATTCCCTTTATTTCTTGTTATAACATTGTTGATGCCTAAGTTCTTTAACATTGAGGACAATGTTTATTTTTAAGTTTGGGAAGGGATAGCAAGTCTTTTTTCGTTTCACTTAAACTCTTGCTTTCTTTTATTTTGTTTTTTTTTCTGTTTTGAGTCTTTTTGTTTTCAAGTCACTTTCCGGACATATACGATGAGATTGTGATGAATGTTTACATGACTTGATTGAAAATGCTAAAAAAAAAAAAAAAATTTGTTATTCACTAAATGGCATCGTTCTAGCATGATATGTTTGAAACCCTCTATGCACTTGCCATTTGTTTCATAATTCTCCAGTTGAGGGATTTGCATGATCCAAAGAATTGTATCAAGCATGAATTAGACTTGTATAACCATATAATGTGAGCTTTGAGCCTTTTGCTTCAATTCATGAGTGTTATACACATATTCTTATTTTCTTGTCATCCGAGTTGTTGTTTGATCTCATTATTCATTGATTTGGTTGAGCACTTAAAAGTCACTCATTCTTGTGCAATTTGATTACATGACATTTGAGAAATGATATTGAGGCCCTCTTTGGACCGTTTGTGCCTTTCAAGCTAACCGTATGCATGCTTAAGCATGATTTTCCATTGTTAACCACCTTGAGCCTATATGTATGTAAGCCTTTTCTTTCAAGTAACCAATTTTTACTTCTAGCCTTAGCCTGAAAAACAAGAATATACCTTTCTAAGGAACTCATGAGCTTTAATTTAGATATGTTTTTCATGCTAAGTTTGGGAAGGGTTATTACATTTCAAAAAAAAAAAAAAAAAAAAAAAGAGTACTTCACTCAAAGGGTGAAAGAAAAGAGAAAAGTTGTGGTTAAGTGGCAATGGTTTCAAATCCAATTCCATGTTTCTTGGTTGTTCGAATGGAAGGAAGGAGTGTGAATCATAATTAGTGGAGGTACAAGGCTTTGTGGTCTATTTGATCACCCCTAAAAAAAAAAAAAAAAAAAAAAAAAAAAAATTGAAAATCTTAAGCGTGATGTTTCAAAGTCTTTTAGTCAACGATTATATGCTCTTACATTGTGAGTTCCTTGGACTTTGTTGTATCCATATCCTTCATTTCTTACTCACCTTGCACCCTTAGCCCCATTACAACCTATAATAAAGACCTAAATTGATCCTAAATGTCATGTGGTTGATTTGCACACATTTTTCAGCTTTTGAGTGTTTAGCATCCTTTTTGAGATCATATTCATGCATGTTTTTCAGCTTGCTAATTTTGAGTTAAGTCCCTTATGGTTTAACTCTATTCTCATGTCTATTATTGAGTGATGCATTGTAACCCTCTCCCGAGTGATTCATTTGTGAGAGGACAACTTTGGTGAGATTTGAAGTTACATTTGTGCTTGGTATGATTTTTTGAAGTTGTGTGAAAACTGAAATTGGAGAATGAGTTTCATTTGG
The DNA here is from genome assembly GCA_018703695.1 of Prunus fruticosa. Lineage (NCBI taxonomy): Eukaryota > Viridiplantae > Streptophyta > Magnoliopsida > Rosales > Rosaceae > Prunus > Prunus fruticosa. Next base: position 22,334,008 of record CM031921.1, read on the forward strand.
CCATCACACTACTACACTTGAGCATGTTGTGTTCTGAACTTTGCCGCCTTGTGACTAATGTCTAAACTAAGTTTTTCTTGTGAAAATTTTTGAGTCATTTGCATAAGTCACTCTCTCTTTGGAAAGTGTTCGAAAAGTTTTGTTTCGAGTCTTGTTTTAGTTTCTGTTTTGCTCGAGGACTAGCAAAAGATAAGTTTGGGAAGTTTGTTCGGTTCATTTTTACACATGATTTTTCATGTTATTCACCCACTATTTTGAGTTAGTTCTTGACATTTTATAGCTTTTTACTTCATTTTTGTGTTTTCTTAGATTTTGCCTTGGTTGGGATGAAAATGAGCTAAAAGTGCATTATTAGTTATAAATTCTGTTTTTGTTCATTTTCGTAGGTCAACTTCTTGGCCTGGGATCAACATGCTCTGGTGCTCGGATGAGGTCATGATCTTCATGAGACTTGTTCCAATGGATGTTAACTACAACATATCCAAATTTGAGCTCCATTGGACAAGTATTGCCTATCCAACCAATCCATCATGTTACCACAGTTCTGGAAATCCGGATTTGGCCAGCTTTTACCTCCCTTGTGTCATCTTAACTTCTTGTTACCATAACTCTTGGTAACAAGGAATTACATTTGTAAAATAGATATTTTCTGAGCTTTTGGCATCTTTGTGAAGTCAAAGCTCCATCATGGCAAGGGGACAATGGGCTAAGGCTTTATCAAAGGTGGTAGTTTTATATTAAAAGGTAAAAGCTGGAAAGGAGGAGAGAGGGAGGAGAAGTCAAAATTGCAATCTGATATTGGGAGCTTTTTGATCGTGGGAAATCAGGCTATTCCACATTCTACACAACTGGAGAGCAGCTTTTGGGGAGCTAAGAGCAAGGAAGGAGAAGGAGGTGCAGCCAAGGAAGAAAGGAGAAGACTTCCACCATTGAAGACTTCAAGCTTTCATCATTTCCAAATCTGTAAACTCCTTCTAGTTATATTTCGAGTTTGTATTTGGAATAAGTATGAGCAACTAAACTCCATAGCTAGGGCTTAGGTTGAAGCCCTAAACATGATTACCTTATTGTTTTGATGCTTGAGTGTATGAATTTCTAGATGTTGTTGATGAACCCCATTCACTAATTGAATTTTATGATATGTGTTTGCTTCCTTTGCTTAATCACCTTAGGTTGTATGCATGTAGCTAAAGTTGAGAAGTTGTGTAAGATAACCAAGAACACAATTTCTAATTAGCAACAAATGATTGAACTTGTTTAAGTGAGCATCATGTGAATTGGTTTCTTGACAACAATTGATGAATTCCAATTCACCAAATTAATCTATCCTTGATGTGTGTTTTCCTTGATTGATTACCTTTGAAAGCATGCTTCTTGAGGTTGTTGGGATTATGTGTATCTTCATGTTTTCCTAAGCAATAGATGGATGGAGTAAGAACCATCCATGTGAATTGGTTTCTTGAATACCTAATGTAAACACCATGCTATTAGGGTTCTTGTGATGTTCATATTCTCTTTGAACTTAATGGGTTTTCCTTGCAATTGAATCGAAGTACGAACCATACCTAGGTTAGGTTATGAGGAGGGCACAAGTATTGTAGCACGAACCATGCACTTTACGTATATTAGAGAGAATCAATGCGTCTTGAGCCACGACCCATGGTCTTGATTGCGAACATCTTCATCAATACATTTAGAGTTCATCACTTGAGTATCCATGAACATGGGTAGAATTGTTTAGGGTGGATTCCGAAACCCTAGTGTTTGTTACATTTTAATTTCACATTTTGATAATTCATCTCTGCCATTCACATTTAAATTCAAAGTCCATTTACTTTCATGCAATAGAAATAGGTCACTTGAACCAAATCAAAAAACCCCCCCAATGTGTGTGTGAGTTGCGTGTTTGACACGTTTTGTGTCTTTGTTACTGAATTTTGTTTGTTTCCGTAATTGTTTTGGACTTTTGGTCCGCGTGGTGTTCTTGCATTTTTTGTGCTGATTCCAACCGTATAAAGAACGTGAATTTTGGATAAACGGTTGGAAAGTTATAGGTCAAAAACTGGACAGAGGTCGAAACTGAAAAACAGAGAAACGAATCTGTCCAAATGGTGATAAACGGGTGATAGAAAGTGCTGTTTGTGTTTTTCTTTGTTTTCTTGTGTTGTTTCATTTCTTTTATCTTCCTTACTTCATTTTTAGTTTCCAATTTGTATTGTGTTTGTGTGTTGTGTAAAATTAGTGTTCTTTACGTACTCAAATTAGAACTTATAGGAAACCGACAAGTTCTTCGTGGGATCGAACCCCGTACTTACATAATCTATACTTCATTAGATTCGTGCACTTGCGGGTATTTTTAATTGGTTGTTTGCACATTAATTTGTGTCCTTTTAGGAATGCAACAGCCTCTATGCAGAAATGTGTTGCCTTAGATTACAATCAAATGAAGATGTATATGGGAAAAGAGGACAGGAAGCACAACAACGGTCTCCTGGGAATGGTCAAGGGCGAAAGGCCTAAGTTAGCTAAACCTTGGTCGTTTGTGAATCACGTTTTTATGCGCTTCAACCTACAAAGGAAGAAGCACTGGATCTTACTTGTTTTCGATTTAAAAAATTGTGAAATATCATCATCGATTAGGATAAGGAAGGAATTTAACAAGGTTTTAAATTGGAGATATTATCATCAATTAGGTGATTTGATCCCAATCAAATCCCTAATTGATTCAATCTCTGCAATTTGGGGAAAGAATATCTTCCTTCCAAATAAGAAGATATTCTTTGAAAAACCCTAGATGCCTAGAGCCCTATAAATACATGGCTACATTCAACACATAAGGAAATTCGAAACTCAATCCTGAAACCTTACAACAACAAAAAACTTGAAACCTCTCTCCCTCTCTTCAAACCGACGGCATACCTAGCTGCCGGTTTCACTCCCTCTCATCTCTCCACACAGTTAAGTGCCACCACACACGACTCCAGCCACCCAGTTCTCCCCATAGATAAAACTCCGTACCCTTTTCAGCATTGTTTCTCAAGAATTTAATCAAACTAACTTAGGCATCGGAGGTCTTTTGGCCAACACTCCCCGGGTGTGGTCTTTTACTCATGTTTGATTTTACAAGAATCAAGGAAGAGAGAGAAGGAAGATCAAGAGGCGAAGGATCTATGAGTGAATATTCTCTTGTGAGATATTCTAAAATTTAAAGGTAAAACTAAAACCAAAAGTAAATGCAATGCAATACAAAACAACACTATTTAAATCTAAAATTTAACCCTGCGAGACTTGGAACTCTTATATTCCTCAATTATCGATGGATTATTGATATTATTAGCAAACTCTCTTTCAATGTGGAGGATCATACAATTAGCAAGAAATTCATCAGCTATATGGTGCTTCGAATTCAATTCTCATACATGAGAAAGCTTGTTTTGTTGTTGCTGTAGAAACAGAAAGAGTCAACACCAACCGAATCAACTTGTCAAGGAAAATGTAGTTTTCTACCAAAGTTGTTTCCACCAATTGTTGACATAATTGTGGAAGAATAATGGTTTCCTTAAAGCAAGGAAGGCAATGTATATCATTTTGAAAATACCTGAGCTGTGTTTCTAAAGCTTTCAACTCATGTGGAAGGAAATCAGCAGGATAGAATTTCTAGGCAAGTTTACATATATACTCAATATTGAAGGACTTGAAGGAATTGTGAGGATCCAATGATGAGCTAAGGGTAAGAAGTTCAACTATTTGCTCCGGAAATCTATCATTTAAATCCCTCAATATGCAATCTATAACATCATTAAAGACATAAACGCAATAGGCATGCTCAATTGTAATAACATCTTTTTATTGACAAGAACGATGTGTACCCGTCATATAATGAGCACCTATACCAGGAACATCAACACCATGTAGTTCACAAAATGATACCACACTCATGAATAAATCATCTCACCCATGTTCCCTCATATCTTTGTAAGGTTTTTATTTGAACCTTTATTGTATTTTGGCTCTTCTCTTAAACCAACAAAACCATTGTAATATTAATTAGATTCTATGTTAGAATCAGTGTGGGTTGAAGGGCTTCCAAGTCTCCTTGTTGCAGTTCAAAAGGTAAAACTCATATGCATTTTCACTGGATTAATACATGTTCCTGTGTATTGATCTAACTTTCAATTTTGCTTTTTACAGCAACATTTCTCTTTAATCTGTTTTGACATATTTCTTTATTCCATTGACATCTCTTATTTGACCAAAGCATGGGGTTTATTATATTTATTAATGACTATCTATACAAAATATTAAACCCCTTCTTTCTAAAGACATCTTGATTATTATATTTTATATTTTCACTTTATGTCAAAGCATGCATGAGTTGCCGCTCATTCCTTCTTTTCTTTAGCACCATCTACTATATTTAACTTATCTTGCTTTATACATTGGCCTATGGATTGAATACTTTTATTCAACACCCATGTAAGAAAACATTCTCCACATTGCACCTATCACCTATAGGTGATAGATGAGGTAAGTCTTCTTTCGTTTTTCTTGTATTTCTTAATTGAGTATATTGAATCTCTCCTTGCTTGGTTCCCCTAGTACTTTTTCACCCTGTTGGGTTTTCCTGGGTCAACAATTCTCATGTGTTATTTACATTCCGTTGTTACTAGTTTTAATTTATTAACCACGAAATTGTTTGTGTTTGTGCTTGTGTGCTTTTGAAGAAGTTTAATTTAAAAAGGGTAGTCTTTTTCTTCTCGCCTACTTCACCCCCCTTTGTAGGAGCTTAGGGCCTAATTTTACAATCTTGAAGCTGCATTTTTGTGTTTTCAACAAAATTTAAAGCACTTCCAATGTCTTGAGTTTTAGTCTGAAATGCTTGACAAAAAATAATTGGTCAATCCCATAATTTTATCCATCAAAATAAATGCAAACACAAACTTAAAAGACATCATAACAATATTGTTACTCTCTGCATCGCCACGAGACTATTGGTTAGGTCCATGATCACTGATTTCCAGAAGAAGTAATTTAGTCTCTTTAAATAAATTCATCAAACTTGTAATCGAGGAAAAATGAGAGCCCCAACAAGTGGCTCCAACTCGTTTCAAAGTACGAGCTTGATGAAGTCATCTACATGTCTCAAGTTCCCTAGAATCCAACAACTCTTTGAGTTCAGCTTTTCGAATTAAGTTTAACTCATTACGGCACTTAGCAGAAGCAATAACAAAATTCACAATGTTAATCAATATTAAAAAAAAAATCTCATACAACTTTCACATATTTAGCTATGCCATTTAATGCTAATTGCAAGCGATGAGTAAGGCAATGCACGTAATATGCATATGGACAATCTTGAAGAAACAGTAATCCATTCCATCAACCATGCATATTCTAGCACCATTATACCATTGACCACACATATTCTCCACTAGAATGTTGTTATTACCAAGCACTTTGCATATCTCGTTTTTAAGAGTCAAGACATTAGTGTATGCAACACTCACAATATCGAAAAAGCACTCACGAATAAATCCATCACAATCAACAAATCTTATAATAATAGCAATTTTTTCTTTACCGGATTCATCAAGTGATTCATCAACAAGAATACAAAATTTGTTCTTCCCAAGTTCTCTACAAATTGTTTTCCTCACCTTGGTAGCAAAAATATGAAAGTTTTGTTTTTGTATGTCATTGAAAATGCACTGAGCATTTTGAGGAGCCTTATCTAGGACAACTTTCTCAACTTCTATATTCATTCTTGCAAAACACTTTACTATTTCAATGAAATTTCACCAATTAGATGAGTCAACGGATTCATCGTGGCCTCGAAAAGCCAATGCTTGATTTGCTAGATACCTAATGCTCTCTATTGTGGTTGTAAGTCACAACTGATTGTCTATCACTTGTTGTTTTGATTGCTTATCTACCACTTTTTCAATATGAAGAGATGAACTTTTTAAAGCAAATCCACTTCTTCATAGCTAGATGATGTGGTGAATTTAGCTTGCCTACACGATGTTGAAATGCACATTGATTCCTGTTGTGTAGATTCAGCTGCACCAAAATGGATTTAGCAGCATCCTCAACTTGTGATACTCGCAAGTGCACGAGCCGTTCGGTAGCATAGCATATGTAAGTGCGAGGTCGATTCCACAGGGATTGGTGATTGAATGATCCAATTCAGTTTCCCTATACAAAACATAAATGAAAACAAAAGAATATAAAACAAGGATTTTGTACAACACTTGAGAACATGGAGAGTTTTTGAAGAGAGGAGAGATAAGTTTGGGAAATTTGGAGGAGAGAAAGGAAACGTGTTAGAGAACTTTAGAGAATTTTGGAAGAAGGAATGAGAGAAGTGTTTTGAGAGCTTTAGAGAATTTGATGAAGGAAATGGGAGAAGTGTTTGGGAAATTTGGAGAAGATGGAGACTTTTGGAGAAGAAAGGAAAGTGGTGTTTGAGAACTTTGTGGATTTTGGAAGAACATGTGTTTGAGAGCTTTGAGAATGGAGAAGAAAGTGTTTGGGAAGTGTTTGAAGAATTTAGAAGAAGAGAATTTAGTAGAATGATTTTATTACAACAATTGAGAACTACAAGAGAAACTAAGACAATTTGAGGGAGAGAAGGGAAGGGAGCTCTAGAGAAGTGCTTGAGAGCTCCCCCCCTTGGGGTGTGATTACAAGCTTAGAGAACTTCCCTATTTATAGGCTTAGGGGAAGTGAAAATCTGAATTATACAATAGAGTTCACTAACCACACTCACTTCACCAACTTACAACACTTAATTCACCTAACACACTATTGCATTTGAAAACAATTCTTCTTGTCATTAAGCTTAGTGTTGCATCATCCACTTCAACATCAATTAATTCATTTGGCTCATTTGGCTGCTGCAAAATTCCACTCAAATATAGGTATTGAATATGCTTCACCAAACTTTCCCACAATCAACAACACTTCATCATGCATATGTCACGCATGACAATGCATTGCAGCCAGTTTGTGGGCTCGTTTTGGGCTAGTGGCTCCAGTCTGAAAATTCTGGAAAAATATGGATCTTGAAGCCCTTTGTCTTATGTTTCCAAGAATATGCAGCCCAACTCAAGGAAAAATCGGAAAGGCCTTCAAATGTGATATTTGGCCCAGTAATGCAGATGCTGCCGAATTTGACCTTAAGTTGCCAAAACATGTATAACTTTCTCTAGAAGACTCGGAATCATGAACCGTAAAATTCTACAGAAACTAGACTTCCGTATCTTTCCAATGATATATGGCTCATTATCTGGTTCTTCTTGAACAAGTACAGTCCAATCCGTGAAGTTGACTGATCTGCAGACACCGTTTTGAGCTAACTTGTCTCCAAAATGCAATTAGTGAGTCTCAAGCTTATAACACTGAAACAAACACAAAACTTTTTAAAAGCACAAGTTTAACTCAAAAACATAACCAAATCATAAATTAGAAGGGTACAAAATGATATGTAATTATGCACCGATCAAATACCCCCAAACCTAGATTTTGCTAGTCCTCGAGCAAAACAAAAGGAAAACAAAGATAAAAAAACAAATAAGAAGTTAACTAGACTACTTTCGTAGGTAACTCGATTGCATTTAGCGTATGCAACAAACCTTTAAACCTCTAGGCATCCCTAGTAGGAGGAGTTGTGTCTCCTGAGTGTTTAACAGATTGAGATACCCACAAACGTTTTTCTAACTCTACAAAATAAAATGGTTAGAAAACTTATTAGATTTGTTAGTCCTTAAGCAAAACCAAAAACAAAAACAATTACAAAAACAATTACAAAAATAAAAAGAACTCAAAACAATCTTTCCGAACATTTTTTAAGTGAAACGACTCATGCACATGACTTAAACGTTTTAACAATAAAAACTCAATTTAGACATTATTTACAAGGCGGCAAAGTTTAAAACATAACATGCTCAAAGTGTGGTAGTGTGATAGCCAAATGCAACAAATTTCCCAATCTTAGTTTTCACACAATTTCAAAAATCATATAAAGCACAAGTTCAACTTCAAATCTCACCAAAGTTGTCCTCTCACAAATGAATCACTCGGAAGAGGGTTATAATGCAACACTCAGTTATAAACATGAGACTAGAGTTAAACCATAAAGACTTAACTCGAAAATAGAAAGATGAAGAACTTGCATTAATATGATCTCAAGAAGGATGCCAAACACTTAAAAGTAGAAAAATGTATGCAATTCAACCACATGACATTTAAGATCAATTTAGGTCTTTAACATAGATTGTAATGGGGCCAAGGGTATAAGGTGAGTAAGAAATGAAGGGTATGGATAATACAAAGTCCAAGGAACTCGCAATGTAAGAGCATAAAAGAATTGTTTACAAGACTTCGAATCATCACGATTAGATTTTTTCTTTTACATGATCAAAACTCCTTATACCTTCATTTACGTTGAACAAACACCAAATTATTTTGAAGGCCCAAAAATGAATTTTCAATCAACTACCACTTTTCTCTTTTCTTTCACCAATTGTGTGAATTTTTTTTTCTTTTTTTTTTCGAAATGTAACACCTCTTCCCAAACTTAGCATGAAAAACACATCCCAATTAAAGCTCATGAGTTCCTTAGAACGGTAAATATTTGTTTTTCGGGCTAAGGTGAGGAAATAAAATTGGTAAATGAAAGAAAAGGTTTACATGTAGGCTCAAAATGGTTAACAATGGAAAATCATGCTTAAGCATGCATATGGTTAGCTTGAAAGTCACAAACGATCCAAAGAGAACCTTAATATCATTTCTTAAATGTCATGGAATCAAATTGCATAAGAATGAATGACTTTTAAGTGTTCAACCAAATCAATGAATAATGAGATCAAACAACAACTTAGATGACAAGAAATTAAGAGTATGTGTATAACACTCATGAATTGAAGTACAAGGCTCAAAAGCTCACTTTATATGGTTGGTTATATAAGTCTAATTTATGCTTCATATAATTCTTTAGATCATGCAAATCCTTTAATTGGAAAATTATGAAACAAATGGCAAGTGTAAAGATGGTTTCAAACATATCATGCTAGAACAATGCCAAATTTTATTTTATAATTATTTTAATTTTAATTTTTAAGTTTTTTATTTATTTATAATTTTTTAAACAATAAAAAGTTACAAAAAAGAAAAAAAAAATTCAATTTTCATTTAAGTCATGCAACATTTATCACAATCTCATCATATATGTTCGGAAAGTGACTCAAAAACAAAACAAAACAAAACAGGACTCAAAATTAAAAGAAAAACAAGCAAAATAGAAAGAAAAAAAACTAACTTAACATAAAAGAAAATAAAGCAGTTCCAAATTGCAAAATGAATATATATATTTTTTATTTCTTAAAACACACAAATATACAAGTAACTCAAGGATGACCAGTTAAGGGCCTCAGAAAAACACAGCCAGGGGATCCGGGAAGGTTGGAGGGGTCACAATGGTCCCGCTTAAAACCCAAACTTCTTAGACACCGAAGGTGTCGCCTAAAGAACTCCTAGACACTGTATTTACGAGACGCTCAGCTGGAGTTACCACGAGTCAGCTCATATAAAAAATCTTTTAAATTTTTTTTTTTAAATTTTTTTAATTTTTTATAAAAAAGAAACAGAAATTTAAAATAATAACAAGTAAAGAGAAAAGATTGAAATGTTCCCCCTTGAAGCGATTAGGTTGAGCATGGATGCACTTGGAGGTCGCGACTTCTCCCACTGCTCCACACTTCCCATTCTTATGATTGAGGTTGCCATCTCTCTCCATTTTTATTAAGTTGTCATAAATTGCTAAAACAAACACACACAAAAACTTGAAACAGAATTAAAAGGATTATGAAATAAATTTAAAAAAAAACTAAAAAACAAAAAGGAAAAATCAACACTTCCATGTTTCAAAGTAACAAGCAACAAAGTAAATCAAACTAGCTTATGGAGTTCGTTCTTTCTCAAATATGATTATCCATATGGTGTGTGGTTTTAATCAAGTATTCAGAAAAAGCATTTAGCTATGGTGTTTAGTCTAAACACAAATTCCGAACCCATTAAGAACAAGAAGAACAATAAAGAACCAAGTAGAATTTAAACATGGTGTTTGTCTTCAATATCTACCCATTCATTCACTAATCAGTCCAAGAGTCATATGGTGTTTATGTAAACTTGGACAAGATATTTAATTAAGAACAAGTGCATGAAACCATAAACAAGAAATAATCGACATGCTACTTGAACCTCTTTTGTTTTTTTTGTGTGTTGTGTAAGCTGGGACTCAAACCCAGTTCTCTTGCTTGTCAGGCAATTGTCCTTCTCCGTTGGACTACAAACACAACTTGTCAATTAACCTCATTCACTTTAAAACATGAAACTGTCTAGTTAAGAAAAAAATAAAATAAAGTAGGAAAGCCAAATAGAATCAAACAATGTTACCGATCCCGGCAACGGCGCCAAAAACTTGTTGTGTAGATTCAGCTGCACCAAACATAAATGAAAACAAAAGAACATAAAACAAGGATTTTGTACAACACTTGAGAACATGGAGAGTTTTTGAAGAGAGGAGAGATAAGTTTGGGAAATTTGGAGGAGAGAAAGGAAACGTGTTAGAGAACTTTAGAGAATTTTGGAAGAAGGAATGAGAGAAGTGTTTTGAGAGCTTTAGAGAATTTGATGAAGGAAATGAGAGAAGTGTTTGGGAAATTTGGAGAAGAAAGGAAAGTGGTGTTTGAGAACTTTGTGGATTTTGGAAGAACATGTGTTTGAGAGCTTTGAGAATGGAGAAGAAAGTGTTTGGGAAGTGTTTGAAGAATTTAGAAGAAGAGAATTTAGTAGAATGATTTTATTACAACAATTGAGAACTACAAGAGAAACTAAGAGAATTTGAGGGAGAGAAGGGAAGGGAGCTCTAGAGAAGTGCTTGAGAGCTCCCCCCCTTGGGGTGTGATTACAAGCTTAAAGAACTTCCCTATTTATAGGCCTAGGGGAAGTGAAAATCTGAATTATACAATAGAGTTCACTAACCACAATCACTTCACCAACTTACAACACTTAATTCACCTAACACACTATTGCATTTGAAAACAATTCTTCTTGTCATTAAGCTTAGTGTTGCATCATCCACTTCAACTTCAATTAATTCATTTGGCTCATTTGGCTGCTGCAAAATTCCACTCAAATATAGGTATTGAATATGCTTCACCAAACTTTCCCACAATCAACAACACTTCATCATGCATATGTCACGCATGACAATGCATTGCAGCCAGTTTGTGGGCTCGTTTTGGGCTAGTGGCTCCAGTCTGAAAAATCTGGAAAAAATATGGATCTTGAAGCTCTTTGTCTTATCTTTCCAAGCATATGCAGCCCAACTCAAGGAAAAATCGGAAAGGCCTTCAAATGTGATATTTGGCCCAGTAACGCAGATACTTCCGAATTTGACCTTAAGTTGCCAAAACATGTATAACTTTCTCTAGAAGACTCGGAATCATGAACCGTAAAATTCTACAGAAACTAGACTTCCGTATCTTTCCAATGATATATGGCTCATTATCTGGTTCTTCTTGAGCAAGTACAGTCCAATCCGTGAAGTTGACTGATCTGCAGATACCGTTTTGAGCTAACTTGTCTCCAAAATGCAATTAGTGAGTCTCAAGCTTATAACACTGAAACAAACACAAAACTTATTAAAAGCACAAGTTTAACTCAAAAACATAACCAAATAATAAATTAGAATGGTACAAAATGATATGTAATTATGCACCGATCAATTCCCACCAATTCTCTTCCATTTTTGATATCCATCAACAATAAAGGTTGGGTGTGACTGATTCATGTCAAAAAGGAAGCAAGGGAAACAAAATACCTTATTCTTAGTAAATGAATACTCAAGCCAAGTGAATTGGCCATACCACTTTTTATTAAATTGACGAAAGTCCCGCCCTTCTAAGTGGCTTGGATAATCTTCTAACTCGGGTTGACATGGTTCTAAAAGAATATATGTTCTTAACAAATTATCTTGTTCATTCACCGGATATTTGCATATTAGACGATGTAATCTTAGATCACACTCAAGATAATTGATATTAAAATCATGATCATCATTGACTCTTTGAGATTCAACTCTTTCAACTAGAGGCTCGAACAATGGGAGACTCGGGAAGATTTTGCTCATCACATATTTGAGTAGATAAATAAGTTCTAGAAGGCAATGTACTAGATGATGACCCATCATTCATTTTCTTAAAAAAAGACAACAAATTCTTTTTTCTCTTGGGATTCCAATTGTGATCTGACATAATAAAAGATAGCCTATGAATAATATAGAGAAAGAATTTTAATCAAACATACCAACAAAAAATCAAACAAATTCTCATAATCGCATCTCAACAATACCAAACCAAAAATTATAATTCATCCATAATTAAACCCTAGAATACTCAATTTTAACAAAATCCCAAATCAAAACTCTAGAATAATTCATCCCTAATTAATTTCAAGAAAATCCCAAAATTATAATTCATCCCTAATTAAACCCTGGAATACTCATTTTTAAATTAAAACTATAATTAAAGATATATAGCAAATGAGAGAATGAGAATAATACTTGTTGATGATAAAAGGAAAGGAGAAGATGTTGTTGCCAAGTTGCCCACCCAAGATAATAAAAGATGTAGCCAATAGAGGGAGAATTTGACCCCCAAAAAAAATAAGGGTGGAGAAACTTGCTGCTGTCGGATAGCAAAGAGAGAGAGAGAAACAAGAAGTCTAAAAACCAAAAAGGGAGAGAGAAGATACGAGACCACCTAGATGGGAAATATATGTGTAGGGTTTGCTTTTAATTTCTTTTTTTAATTTTGAGATGGACTTATAACATATGTAGGTATTTTTTATTTTTTACTTTTAAATTTGGGCCTGCCCTGTGCATAGCACGTCCTAAGAAGCATAATAGACTGACAAATAAAGTAGTTGTTACTGGTGATATCCATCCTTTCATAGACTTGCAACAAAGAGCAAGTTTTGCTCTAATTTGGGCCTTATTCTGTTTTTGTTCCCTTCACAATTGCCAGCTAAGCTAGATATTACTCTATTACAAAGAATTACTCTACCCTAGATATTACTCTATTACAAAGAATTACTGTAAAACTTTGAAAGTCAACCAATTTCCTCAATCATGGAGAAAGGATCCACAAAGTCTGCAAATCAGCAAATGATCACTGGCACTTCACAAGCATGCATAAAATACTCTGTCTAATGCAGTGCTTCAGAGATTCAAACACTGACTTTTCAATCAAATTTTAATAATTTGACTTAAATTATTTATCAAAAAAGCTAGAATAAAGTAAACTAAAAAACATGAAGTCAATAACCTGAAACTTGAGTTTACAAAAGGGACTGTGTATGAATCAGCTTCATTACCAAAATCCTCTGTAGAATTTCAATATAATTCAATTTATAATGAAATAGATTGTTGAGCCATGTATGGGGAAGTGGCAACTGAGCTCTCTGTCTTTTAAAAATGAACTATTATTATTGAGAGCTGGATCTAACTCAAGCATTACTCACTTCACATGGCAGAATGGGGATGCATATATATATATATATATATATATATATATATCTTAAGCATCAATCTGTGATCCTAAGAAGGTGGCTGCATTGAATTATCTCTAAGCAAAGAATTTAAACAAGGAATCTTTAAAAGAAGTTGAGTTGAGTTGGAATTTAGATTAATCTCAAGTGTGAAGATTAAAAACTGAGGAAGACAGAGCAAAAACATGGATGAATGAAAGATCTAGTGTCTTTTCCCTTTTGTATGGCCATGTTTGCTAAACCAATCACACCAAGAAACTTTGCAAGAATTATCTTTCATGTATGAATCTGTATATGATTTAAATCAGACTGGTCATATCGATACATCTGCACATTCTACATATGCATCTGCAGAAATCTGAGCTTCGTAACGCGGTTATACAAGTCCCATTTATAACGAAATAGACAGTTTAATTGAAATTTCAAGACTTCATATTTCAGAGGAAGAATGGGGATGTATTTAACTTTAAGCATCACTTTTGAGTATCTTCCCCTTGACCCCAACCATAAGTTTAAAAGAGTCCTAAGAGCTAATTGGGGGTAGGCTCCCACAAATCAAAACAAATTAGTTCAAGCAATTCATCAGACTTAAACAAAGAGTTAAGTTGGTGCTTCCTCTGTTTTTAACTCTTATTAGCATTAACAGTCTCTGGTTTTTCAGGTTACAAAGTCGTTGAAAAATCTTATGCTCTTAAGACCATAAGATAAAATTATAGGCCCATCATCCCTTGGTAAATCAGGGCTGCATTAGCTTAATACATCTCTCAATCAGAACCCAATAACTTGTAAAATTGATTCAAAAGGGGTAAAAAATTAGGCAATTTGGGGTCCATAATGATGGTGATTTTCCACCTAAATTATAATTACTTGATTACCTTCAAACTCATTAACTAGGTTTAGAGTACTTCTGTGTTAATCAATCTGGAAACCCAAGTTTTCAGTGGAAGCAGAAAATCAATGAACTTTGAAGCAGAGAAATAACCTGCATGAGGAAGTAGAACCCAATCTGCAGTTTTAATCAAACATTTCCTCACTTCAAACTGCAGAAAAAGAAAATGAAGCTGCATATGACTTGAGCATCAATTTGTGATTATTTATCCTCCAACCAAGAATTTGTGTTTCATTTTGGTTCTGAAAATATATAAACCATTTCTTTCAATTACAAATACACCATTATAATCTGTGATTGTTTAAAAATAAATGTAATTAACAGAGCATTGTGTTTATTTGTATTTAACCAATTTCGGCAAAAACCAGTTTGAAGATTCAACATTAAACAAAAAGGAGAAATAATAGAAACTGGGGGGTCGAATGGCAGTGGTAGTTTAGGAATCAGAAAGAACGTAGCGAAGAGAATTTGTTTGATCACGTGAAATCGAATGATCATCACCCTTACACATCTCTTTCATCATTTTCATCAATCAAAATTCAGAGAGAACAATAATAGAAAGCCATCAGGTAAAATTAAAAGCAAAGAAGACGAAAGAGAGAAATCTATGAAATTTCAAGAGTTGGAGAGC
Source organism: Prunus fruticosa (assembly GCA_018703695.1). Taxonomy (NCBI): domain Eukaryota; kingdom Viridiplantae; phylum Streptophyta; class Magnoliopsida; order Rosales; family Rosaceae; genus Prunus; species Prunus fruticosa. The sequence goes on from CM031921.1 coordinate 22,349,139, forward strand.
GTGGGCTGAGAAGAAGCAGAGTATCAAGCTTCTATTTTATAGCGACATGTTGAAACCCTAGAAATTATACCATTACACTTTGGTCCCACTGTTTGGTCGCAAGGTTAGACTGTCATTGAGAAGATTTATCCGCTGGTTGAACTTATTTTTGTAACAGTTTAGGCTGCGTTTGAGTTTTTTTATTGGTTGGGTCTAAACGCTAGAAGTTTGTTTTTTTTATTTTTTTGGCCAGGAAACGCAGGAAGATTTTATCGAAGGGAAATGATAAAAAAGTCCCTAAAATACGAAAAAAAAAAATAATGGGAGCTTTAGTTTTGAAACACAATATAGTTTACTAATTTATAAGATATGAATACAATTTCATCTAATTAACAGAAGGCTAAAGACCAAAAAGTAGTACCTAATTTTACAATAATATAATTAAAAAATATCAAAATTACACACAATGGTGTTTATGAGATTACTCAGCCATGCAGCTTATCCAAATCTTTTTAGGCTGGGATGCTCACAAATGTATCATTACTTGGAAAACTAAGATATTATTAACAACAGCTCCTCATGGAAGGTTTATCGAAGAGAATGATGAGATGCATTTTGCTTTCTCTATTTGATAGGGTTTTCTTTCTAGGCTACAGGCTTTTGAAACTTTGGCCTACTCTAAAATCTGAGAATTATCATTTCTTTATCAGTCAAAAAAGAAAATGGGGAAAAAATGGTATTCAAAAACCTTGAACCCGTTCGAGGCATTATATGTTATGCTTCTTCTACGGGGTTAAGTTGAAACTTTAACAGTCATGATTGTATTGGCTTTGATATCTTCCAACCACCAATTGCAAGTGCTTCTATGAATTCACAGCAGGATAGTTCTAACCTTTGTGCTTTTACTCTGGTTTTGATTAGTTGGCGTTTCCCAAGGGTCTCAATTCAGCTCTAGGAAGGCCAAGGGTGGCTCCAAGAGGTCAGACTATAATGAGTGGAAAGTTATGAGTGGTAAGTTATAAGGGGTTCACTTTATAGCCATCAGATCAATCCAAAGGCTAGGGAGAATTGAGATAAAGTTTTGCAATCGGGTAGGTGAGGAACCCAAACCCGAATTTAATATCCAGCATTGAAGTTGGTCCCAAAAAAAAAAAAAAAAAGGGCAAGTTCGAAGTTTGAACAGAAAAAATCAATTCGAAGTTCTAAACAGAAAAAACCCATCACTCTAAAACCCATAGCTCTGAATCAATTCGAAGTTTGAACAGAAAAAACCCATCACTCTAAAACCCATAGCTCTAGAAAACTGCTAAGCTCTAGAAAAGGTTGAAGGCAACGATTAACGACGGTTGAAGGAAACGGTTGAACGCAGCGCAACTCCATTCTCTAAACCCTGAAAAAGTATTTATTTTCAGTGGAAGGGGAAGTGGCGAAGCAGGTGGAAGGGGAAGGAGAGAAGCCGTATTTGTTGGAAGTGAAAGGTTCCATTTGTGGAGCAAAGCCGCACAAAGACCCCGCACAGACACCTTGCGATTGTTCAATAACCAACATTTGGTGAGTAATTTATGGAATTTGAGTTTAGGGTTAGAGTAAAGGTTTTCCCCAATTTGTACCATCAATGTTGTTGGATTTGGCATCTCTTCCTTGTGCTTCACTTGCATGTTAATTTTTGCTTGTGTATATGTTAAAAAATGAATGAAAATCAAGTCAACAACATGTTAATAACATGTCAATAACATATCAATAATGATATGAATAAGATAATGGTGTTGAATTGGAGGAGACCCTGAAGTCAATAACATGTCAATAACATATCTCTGCGCTATAATATATATATTTTTTGAAATAAATATTATTTCCCTTGTTGCTAAATTTGCCTGTGAAAAATGAGAAGATATAATAATAAAGTCATGAATAAAAGTGCAAAGCATTTGAAATGAAGGTTGATCCATGATCATAGTAGCTCACTGAAGAAAAAGCTAGAAAGAAAGAAGGATGTGGCAATGGCTTAGCAAGCAGATAGCAGAGCAAATTCTTTGCTTTGCTTCCTTCCACTATCTTTCTTATTTATTTATTTATTTTGTGTTGTGTATGAGATGACAATAATTGTCATGTGTGTGAAGTGCAGAACTTGCCTAGATTGCACTCACACTCACTCATGCATCAACCATTGATTGGAGTTTGTATCCAAAAATAAAATACATGCTATTGGTTGTAATTCACAGAATCATTGCATTAACAGGTATTTGCACAAAATTTGTCATATTGCTTTGATGATGTTAAAGGCTGTGATCAGGAATCCCTATGCGCATGTACTTCATAAAATTTGTAATGTGCCTGGTTGACTAGTTATGTAAATACTAAATACCAATATGATTGTGCAAATACGTGGTGGTAGTATATGTGTTAACGTTATTTCATCTTGTATTTTAGGAAATGGGATCCAACGTGCAGCTGGTATGGCCAGAAGTTCAGAGGCATATGCGTCACGGGTGAACAACTGCTCACATGCAAATTCAACCCTAGCTGCAATTCGAGCGAAGTTGAGTGCGGAACAATTAGAACAATTCAAGACATCATGCTTTGGCCATCTTCTGAATATAGACAAGATTCAGTTTAGCGGGCAGATTGTGCATGGAGTTGTGTTGCGTCGAGTCGCGGGGCAGGGTGTGAAAGACTTGGATGGACTGAGTTTCTTAATAGGGTGCGACGTTGCTCAGCTTACTCGCCAGGATTTCTGTTTGATCTCGGGGCTTCGTTTTGGGGAAGTGCCTGAAGTTTCTAGTGGAGAAAGTGCTGAAATTAGACTTCAGAAAAGATATTTTATAGACGAAGGAATTACATGTAATGCTTTAGAAGAAGCATTTATGAGGTGCAAAGAGAGAGATGACGTCTACAAGCTAGCTCTTGTTTACTTTGCTGAGTTAGTGGTTTTGGGAAGGGACAAGCATTTGAACATCAATGTAAATTACCTGACCCTTGTAGAGGACTTGGATGCGTTCAACAGGTATCCGTGGGGTTCGGTCGTTTTGACAAAACCCAAGACAGTCTATTTTCTGCACCAACAAAGTATATGAAAAGCTTTGAAAATGAAGAGGGAAGAGAGAAGGGGAAAAGTAAGGTAACGGGAACAAGCCGGAAAAATGAGAAGGGCAAGAAGCATAAGCATGGTGAAGTGCAAAGGGGTGGGTGGAGTTTTAAAGGTTTCACGTATGCTTTCCAGGTACATGGTAATAATGTTCATGTCAGTTATGCTTTGTGAACTTTAAAACTTAAATAATGACTTTTGTCCTGTGAATTGTGTAGATTTGGGTATATGAATTAATTCCTAGAATGGTGGACCTGAATTACTGCAAGGTTGTTGATCCAACAGCTGTCCGCGTATTTTGCGATGGAGAACGACTACGTCTATGCCCGAGATGAGGAAGTTGAACAATTATTTTTTCCAGAGCAAAGAGGTTTGGTTTGCAGCCCTTGAAACTATTTATAAGATTCAATGAAATTATTAAGTAGAATGATTGAATATGAATATTGTCTGGATTCTGAAACGTTTAGCCCAGTTGCCGGGCGCTACGTCCGAGTGAAGAGGAAATGAGACAATCATATTGGAGTTGGCCACAGGATCGCCCTCCTGTTGTCTCGGGCAGAGTCAATTCCTTCTTCATGTGCTGATCTTGATGAGTTGAACAAGCTGGTAAGCTTGTTGAGGTCCGAGTTGTTTCAAGTAAAGCGGGAAAATGACGTCCTTGAGTTAAAGGTCATACGGATGGAAAAACTTTTGGACCACTGTTTAGGTCCTCAGTTGAGCAGGAAGTAAGGAGGGACCTAGCTTTACTGAAAGAGAGGACGAATCGTTGTGCCATCTCACATCTATTTACGGGATTCTGACGAAATGGATGATAGTGAATGGGATGAAGGGCCAAGTAACAGATATGAGGGAGAGGAAAAGGACGAGGAGGGGATTGAAGGGGGTGAAGTGCAAAGAAAACCAAGTGAGGTAGAGGAAGCGCAAAGGAAAAGAAAAGAGGGAGAGCAAGTGAAAATAAAAAGCAGCAAGGGAGAGGAAGCGCAAAGAAAGAGCAGTGAGGGAGAGGAAGTGAAAAGAAAAAGCAATGAGGGAGAGGAACTGCAAAGAAAGAGCAGTGAGGGAGAGGAAGTGAAAAGAAAAAATAGTGAGGGAGAGGAACTGCAAAGAAAAAGCAGTGACGGAGGGGAACTGCAAAGAAAAAGCGGTGACGGAGGGGAACTGCAAAGAAAAAGCAGTGATGGAGAGGATCCGCAAAGAAAAAGAAGGGAGGGCAAGGAAGTGAAAAGTAAAAAAAGTGAGGAAAAGGAAGTGCAAATAAAGGAATGTGAGGAAGCGGATGATGAAGTTGTTTTGGTTTGTGATGACATTGGTGAGAGCACGGCGGGGACAACTGTTGAGTTTAATCTCGGGGATATTGATTTGGATCAACCTACAGCTGTGCTATCTGAGTTGAACGTTTGGTTGAATGATAAAGGTAAAGCTGTGGAACAAGGGGTCCAATTACGAAAGAGAAAGAGGATTATTCCTATGTGGAAGATCATTGAAGCTAGTGAATTGGTGAAAAAAACTGTGCCAGAGACAACCCGACTTCGGATGTTAGACCCAATGAAGGCGATTCCGCATGATGATATGGTGAAATTGCTGAAACTTTGTTGGGAATGGCGCCTTAACCCAAAGTAAGTCCCTTGTTTTTTGAGATAGAAGGCATTAGTGTATATATTTTTAAATTGTTGTGATCTAAAACTTTGTTATATTCACAGTTTAGTGATGCAATTTGGCCACGTGGAAGCTGAGATTGAATTCTTCGCTTCCCTCGTAAAAGCTGACGGTTGGCTGAAGGAGATGTAAGTTTAATTGATTATGCATTTGTTTTAATGTACATAGATTATGAGATTGACTAGAAAAACATGTGCAGCACATTGATTTGGGGTTGTATCTCATCCGGAAGCGACAACAAGATTTGGAGGTTGTAGAAATATCGAACTGGACAACGACCGATGTATTTTTCATGGTATGTCATAGGGCTTGACCAAGTGCAGTTAATAATTACAAATTATCCATACTTGCTTTGTGGAGGTGTTTAACCATTGATTGTTTTCTATTTCACAGAATCACATCCATACTTGCTTTGTGGATAATAAAAGAAAAAAAGAGCAGGCTGGGTGGAAAATTAGAAACAGTTTAGTGAGCGTTGTAAATGGCAAGGTTCCGGCGTGTGGGGTGGATTGGCAGAACGTGTATAAGGTGTATGCCCCTTGTATGTTGACGAAGCATAAGCATTGGGTGGCTCTAATGATTGATCTGGTTAAGTGTGAAATCAAAGTGTACGATTCAATGGTTTCAGTTATTCCAGATGAGATGTTAAAGGAAGAACTCGCCCCGCTTTCAATTACGATTCCAAATCTTCTCAACTCCATCGACTTTTATGAAGAAGGTGTTTACGCAAACGACTGCAGCAGAGATTGGTGGTGTCCATGGCCAATAGAACGTGTGGATGTTCCACAACAATCTAATCAGTGAGCACAACTTTTTCTTTAATTTTATTACTTGAAATTGTCAATTACGTTACAATGTCATTACTTGAATTGATCGAGTTCTTGATTTGCTTCAGAGGCGATTGTGGCATGTTTGTGTTGAAGTACATTGAGCTTTTGAGCGCTGAGATTCCGTTAGCTACTTGCACCGCGCAGAACATGCCCTTTTTCCGGTTGAAGTTGGCTGCAGAGATATTACGGGGAGATGCTTACATGCCATGATAGTGGTTGAAATGGGTTCAGGTACGTGATGATTAAATTGGTTTTGGAAATCTCCAATTTGAAAGTCATGTAAATACACAATACAGATCCACGGCTCCTTTTTGAATTCTACCTCTGCTCCTCAATTCTTCTTCGTCTTTCTCAATCTTAGTGTAT